>CAUOFW020002550.1:0-47173 GCA_963454935.2 Ilex paraguariensis
ACCCCCAACCACATATATATTGTCCCGATTTGATCATGAAAATTGATTTTCACACATCTAAATTGGACCCACAAACAGAGGATTATAAGCCACTCTTCCGGTTGCTTACACTTGAGTATGTTTGGTTGCGGGATAATCCAGACAAAAGTTCTAAAAAATAGGCTCACCCAATTTTTTTTTTCTAACCAAACAACAGAAAATTGTTCTCTCCGCCCCCATTTTCTTTCCCTCTTTTCCATCCTACTCGCTTCACTATCACACCAACCAACAATCTGTTTGACAAATCTCAATTTCCTTTTCATACATACAAAAGAAATGAAAATAATAATGTGAGGTTGACCAAAAAATAGAACTAAAAATAGAGATTAAATAGTGTGGTATTGTAATAATAGTATTTAGGGTCCCATTTTATTTATTTAAAGGGGGAATTATATTTTACACCTTGAAAGATTTTAAAATTCTCATTTTGCACTATCAAAAATTAAATTTATCATATTATTCTCTCAATATATCAAAAATATTACAATGTGACCCTTCTATTAGTTTTTTCGTTAGATTTTTTGTCATTGTCAATGAGTTGGCATTTGATAAAAAAATATAATAGAATTTAACAAAATAGTCATATTATAACATTTTTGATACATTGAAAGCGTAATGTGAAAAATTTAATCTTTAAAGACTTTCGGGGTATAAAGTGCGAATTACTCTTATTTAAAATTCAAGATTTACTTAACATCTCAACTTCTACATAATTTTATCGTTATTTTTAATTTTATATTTTGATCAATCTAGCACTGTTGAAATAAAAAAGTAGCAAGAGTAAACATAAGGGCTAATCTCAGTTTACACCCTGAAAGATGCCTAAATTTTTAATTTACTTTTAGAAAATAAAAATTCCCAATTTGCTCCTTGAATGTCTAAAAAACGATAAAATGTGCATCAATCCTAAACATCTGTTGGATTTACCATCTGAAAACCCAGCACATGGCTTGCATGTAATTCTTGTAGGGATTGAATTACAAAAACACACTCCTTTGGCTCCAAATCCATGTTGGCTTACCTTCATCTTTGTATAAAGGGTGGTTGACTAGTCTGCTAGGCAAGGGAAGAAGAGGATGGAAAAACTGGAAGAAAAAGATAGCAAACAGAGTTGAAAATGGAAAGAGTTTGCTACTATGGTCAAAGAGCAGCAATGAAGACCTCATGGATAGATCTAAACCCTGTGAGGAGGTTTAGGGCTTGCAATAATTATGCGGTTTAACTTCACATTTCATTAAAAAATTAGCAATATTCCTACAATTGATGAAGTAGATGTGCATTCAGACCATTGTTATTCACCCAATTTTCACACATTATGGATTCATACCAATGTATTTTTATAATTTAATCTATACAAGAATCGCGTACAAATCTTATGCTGGGTTTTTAGACGGTAAATCAAACGGACGTTTAAAACTAATGTACATTATGTCGTATTTGACACATTCAAGGAACAAGTTGAAAATTCTTATCTTTTAGAATATAAATTAAAATTTTGAGCATCTTTCAGAGTGCAGGGTATAAACTACGATTAGCCCTAAACATAAAGCGAAAAATAGTTAAAATGAGGGAAGGTGCATAGGTGTACACAACAACACGCGCTTAAACAGGAGTGTTGGACAAAACTCTTGGTTTAATGATTACGATTATGAATTCGATCGCTATGAATTCGATTTGCTTTAGGGTCTCCTGTTGCGGCGTTGCTGTGAGATTTGGCGTATCATGGTCTGACACGTGTTCATTTATGCCCTTTTTAATTGGTTTTATTAGTGTCGTGTTTGTCTGGAAACACTAATGTTCCGTTTAATAGGAATGATAGAAAATAAAAAGAATACATTTTTTATCCTTTAAGAAAAGAAAGTAAGAATGATATATTTTTCTTCTTTTGTGTTTGGTTAGATGAATGAAAAATAAAAATAACTACCTTTTTTTTGTGCTGGTGGTTAAGATTAGGGAGGATAATCGAATAGTGTCGTATCAGATTTTTGTTGACTCATGATGGGTTTATGTCGAACATTAATCACACCTAACTCAACTCATTTAACTAATTGTATCGTGTCGAGTTACGAGTTAACCTGTTTATAATCGTGTTCGAGTTAATCAAATTCGTGTCATAAAATTCGTATCGAATTCGAATCGTGTTGAGTCAAAAAATTTTACTTCTGGTTAAAATGGAAAAAATAATTTTTTAATTTAAATTTTTTTTATTATTAAATTTCTACATGAAATTAATATGTATATAATATATGTATATATAAAAAGATATATAGACAAGTAAGATAGATCTCAACACAGATAATTAATTTTCTATTCATTTTCTCTCTGATTTTAGAGGAATTAATTTGGGTGAGTTGGAAGGAAAATTAATTCATCCATTTTTTCATCCTTCCTATTTTACTTCTTTACGAAACATGATATTTTATTTATTCCTCCAACTTTTCATCTTTCTATTTTTTCATCGTATCACACAGAGCATAAACACAAAAGTGTAGTCCAAATCTTTTTTTGTCTGCCTGCTAAAAAGTTATATTAGTTAGTGGAACTTTATGGGTTTTGATACTTCACCACTTACTATATTTTTTTAATGCCCATATGCATACAGTATATAGTTTAGTGGTGTAAACCCACCCCCCACCCCCCCACCCCCAAAAAAAAACAAAAAAAGAATGGACCCCACTTAAAATGACTTTTTAAATGTCTATTTATAGTAGTATACACATTGGTGGTGCACAATAATTGGTGTTGCCAAAAACTAAATGGAGGAAAAAAAGCTCGACAGGATCTCTTTGTGGGTAACTGGTAAAAATAAAATATCTCATCGACCACTCTTTGTGGGTAACTCATAGAAAGTAGGATATCTTATCAACGACTTTAAAGTACTTGTGATGGATCAATAGCCCTTATTGATTTAAGAAAAAAAAAATGTTGATACAGTAAACGGACCCAAAAGAATTTATTCTTTTATTTAATTGAGATTTTGCACATTTGATCTTTTTTAAACTTGTTAATAACTGAAGTTCACACCTATAAATTATTCTACTATGATGCATTGGATGGTAATCACTGGTTGACATATTATTTTGATTAAATAAATATAGAGTATGATAGCTTGGTATCCATTACAAGATACACGTCTTTATCATGGAACTATTTGTTTAGGAGCCGGCCAATGAGCTAATTCATATGATTTGATGGTGTCATTGCTGTCATCCGTTGAATTTCACATTGACAATCTTTTATTGGATTCAAGTTTTATTTTATTTTTCTAACTTTGATGTATCCAAATTAGTTGTTGGTTAGTTGTATAATGTGAAGGAATCTTTTATCCTCTAGTGAATAATATACCTTTTCTTTTCTTTTCTTTTTTTAATTTTTTTTTGTTCAACAGTTAGGAGTGTCTGATTCCCTTAATTTCTTCTTGTCGTGCCTCGACAATTATAATGTAACATTATATAATTTAGTATACAAGACTCGTCGTTACGTTATTTAGAAATGATTATATGCGTGTCATTTTGAACTATTAGCATACTCGAATCTTAAAAATGAGACGCCCAAATCAAAATCTAATAATACTACTATGGGATTTATCACTCTTGACTATTTTAATTTTTGCGTGCATAGTCTGTCTTTGATCGAACTGGAGAGATGATTAATTAAAATATCCGAAAATTAACGCGAATACCTCTTACTATTAAACTAAAATATAAATAAACCAAAAAAAACCTATTTCCTCAATTCAGTGTGTGGTTAGACCTACCGACTTTCGTCATGAACTTGTTCCTTCACGGCTAGGTCACTAAATTATAAACTTGATAATATTTTCCGACCTACTTAGGTGGGATATTATAGGGTAACATTAGCTTTGAGATGAAATGTTCTTATTTGAATCGTACATCCCTGTTCAAACAAAAAAAAATTAAAATCCAAATAATAATTTTCAATTTAAAAACAGTCACACAACTAAAATTATGTGTTTTTTTTTTTAATCTAAATTTGAATTTTATTAAACAAGATCAGTCGTGTCACCAACTCAAGAATTCAAGTTGAGTATATACATCAAACATGCGCGCACACACAAATGCACTATCATTAATCTTGGAATTAGACAACCCTTGTGTCTTTTGTCTCTCACTCTCATTCCCATCTATGCACTACCAAGATCCGACAGCAAAAACGACAACTAGCCGTAGCTACCACCAAATTAAATTTATGAGTCTTTTTTTTCCCGTCCACCCAACCAACTAGATTAAATTAGCCAAATTTAGACAAGCCAAAAAAACCCAATAAACTTTAAATATCCAAGCGTGACCCTATACACAGGACAAATTTTACTTCTAAAATAACATCTTAAGTGGAAAACCAACCTAAATGAGAAATGAAAGATGATGCTATTGGGTACTATTGTTGTTAAAATAAGCAACTTCTAGTTCTAGCACAGCATTTAATGTTTTGTGTAATCTTACCTATGGCCTTACATAAGAACAAGATCCTTCCTTGTCTCCCATTGCTTTATCAAGTAATTAGAGGGATGTGTTTGCTTAAGGTCCAAGTATTATCCAAGTATTATAAGCCAAAAATATTGTTAAATAATAATCCACCAATGAGTTCAATTAATTCATTCATTAATTGCCGACCCCATGTGATTGATTTATTATAATAATGATGGCTTAGGAATACCCACTTTTGACTAATCACGGCCCTCTTCTTCCCTCTATTAGAACAATACAAATATTTTTTTAATTACCATTAGCAACGACTTTCAAACACCAGTTTTTGCTTTGATTGAAGCTAATCAAGACACTCCCATTTAGTCACAAGCAACAAGCTATTCCATACTAGAACAGCCCATAAAGTTATGGAGTAAGGGATGACTATCAGGTTGTGTTAAATGCATGTATAAGTCGTGTTTAAATTATATAATTTATACTCGACCCATATAATTCTTCTCAATAGCGTATAAGTCAAGTTCAGACAGAAAAGATATCTAATCGGATTTTTGTTGACCGATTTATTGCGTAGTATGACATGCCAATTAAGTCATGACCTAAACCTATTGAAAGGGACAGGAAGGGTTTCACAAGATTTCCGTTTTGGAAAGAAACAGGGTAAAGGGGAGTGAAAGAGATATATGGTAGAAAGATTTGCACGTTGAAGCACAAGATTGTAGTGTCTTATCAGTCTCATTAAAAAATGGAAAAAAACAATTGTGTCTTAACATAGTAAGTGGAATTTTCAAAAGATAAGTGACTTTTAAGTCAGAAGAATCTACAAATGCCAGGCTATAGCATTCCAAAATTCAATGTTAGCAGACTCCAGAGTTTTCTTTCATGTTCACTGTTCTGTCATATGTTGTCAACTGCCCAACTCTGCTTGCCTTCGCCTTTAACTTTCCAAAGTTTAAGTGTATATATTATTGTTTTTGTTATGTATGATCAGATTAGAATCCGTTCCAGTTTTAGATTTTTTTTTCAGCTTATTTTTGTATCAAATCATCTACTATGTATTGTAGGATTCAAGATAGGTAATCTTGTGTTGAGAGAATTGATATAATTCAATTCTGAATTTGATCTCAATCTGTTACAATTGAATAGATTCAATGCAAGTAAGAGAGAGAGAGAGAGAGAGAAGAGAGAATAAACAGTTGGCCTGGCAAAAACCTCACTTAGCAAAAGCAATTTTCGGTATTATAGTGAAATTAATATCCAAATACGCAAATTGTGACTTAATATAGTAAATTTAGGATTTATCATAAAAGAACTGAAAATCGACGATCCCAACATTTTAAAATCAATCACAAGTTTTTTAATAACTACCCCAAATTTTTTGGTGCTTAGTAGCTTTAAACTCAATAGGGAAAAAAAACCTTACACCTATTAAATCGTACTTAGATCTTATCAAATCGTAACTCTTTTCTTATTACTTTTCAATACTGTAAATTTTTCTAGTCTTCATCTGACTATTGAATGAATAGCCCAAACATCTCTTTGAGCAATCAAACCACACAGCCCATCTAATATAAAACCAGGTACATATACATTAATCAACTGCCAGAGTCTGAAATCATTTCCTCCAATACACATCAAAGACAAATCCATTCTCTATTTACCCATTGACTTTCATATTTAGTCTTTTATGCAGAACAAGATCAGCATACTGCTTCTCTTGCAGTAATTGTTGTGACTTTTCCTTTGTGCAGCTGCCAATATTTCTGCTTGGTTAATGTTGTCTTCAGTTTTGTACTTGGGATTGAGCTGCTTCAACCTTGCTGCAATTATGATCAAAAACTATAGACATGTATTGTTACCTCGTGGTCATCATTGTCTTCATGTTGTGCAGTATCTTATAGAAAGCAATGCAACTTTTCAAGATTCGGGCTCGCTAAGACTTTAAACAAGCAACTCCAAACATGATTCAATCGAAGCACATACCATAATGAGTATCGACAAGGGTATTTTTGTAGTTATACAGCATATTGCCTCAGAGCTTTACACGAGGAATGCCAATGAATAGCATATTTTGTGTGACTCACCAGCTACAAAAAGCATGTCATTGCAAATGGAATTACTTCAATGCCGCAGAAGGAAGGAAAGAAACTTCAAAAATCCACATCCCAAAGACCTCACACCCTGTAACTGCTAAAGATCCTATTATCCAAATACTCACACAAGATAGAAGAAATCCATCACATAACTGCCGGATATATTCCAATTGCCACAATCATTAGCTACTCCAGAACTCCTGTGAGTTAAGAATGGGCAGAGGAAGATACAAAAATATTACATTCCTTCAGACGCCTCTGAAAGTCAGCCAAGCGTGTTTGCAGTTGCACAATGCCTGCAGCTTTCTGTGATAGAATGGCATTTAATCTAGAAACGTAATCATCCAGCTGGTTGCCTGGTTGATCAACTTCAACCAACAGCGTCATCTCCTGCAAATACGAATAAGTTGAGATGAAAAAACATAATCTGATAAGAAAAATTGGATGATCCAAATGCGACTACTAACCTCCCTAACAATATCCATCGTCTCCTCCACATGGCTTCGATGAGCATTTACAAGATCTTCCTCTTCCTATTATGAAACAAAGTGGGTTTGTAATTGGTGATTGACCAGTTTATGAATGAGAAGTCAGACAAGAAATTTGAATGTTTTTACCTTCCACAGGGCATTCAGATCATCATCAGAATCTGGGTTGTCGGCCTCAAAGTCTGGCATATTCCTAAGTTTTGTTTGAATCCCAGTTTTCCTCAACCTATTTTCTGAGGCAGTTGCTTGGTAGTTCTCTACCTTCTTATTCATCTTCCAAGATGATTTGTCTAGTTCAAGGATCTCCTTAGAGCCTTCAAAATCATCAACAGTGATGCCAACTTGACCATTTATCTGACCCTTGTTATCTGTATAGGCAGTTGAGGCCAAATTGCTTTGTGCTCTTCCACTAGGAACACACTCAATGTTAGAAGATGGAGAGGACTCCCGTTCGATTTGTTTAGACCATCCAAATCTGTTAATTTCATGGGGAGCATCCACCATTTTATCCTCAAAACCCAGTAGAGTTGGTAAAGCTGAAGATAATGCCACTGCACTTGAGCTTCTAAGGTTTAATGATGAAGTAAATGGATCTTTCTTAGAGCTGTTCCCCTTAGATAGACTCTTCACTCTGAAATGTTAAAAAATCCAATCAGAACTATTCAAGCACAAAAAAAAAAAAAAGGGGAAAAAATATCCTCTCGCTAAAACAAAGCTTATTTATGACCACATTACCTATCAGCATATCTTAGTGTGTTGAGAGTATGTTCACACGATCCTGAGTTCGGTGAAATGCATGATATCATAACTGTGCGTGAGTCACCAACAAATGAATCTCTAAGAACTTCAGTTAGCTTACTCCCTCTGAATGGAATATGACCCTGGTCATTGTCCAGAGCTCTAATGCATTCCTTCAAAGCAAGTAAGCTTTTATTAATTTCAGCACCTTCCATTCTGCAACAAAAATAAAATGCAAACAAACTTACTCCTTCAAACGTCATAGTTACAGACACCAAAAACAGATACAGAACACAATTAAATGTCCAGAGAGATCTCCTGGGAGTAACCCATGGCTCCTAAAACCTCAGTTTTTTTTTTTCAGCTCCTAAAACCGTCTTACACAGTGTTTAGCGCACATAAGAAAGGATAAAATTTTGAAATATGTTAAAATAAAACCAGATGAGATCCTTAATAGCCCTACCTTGTCTGTTTATCATTATCAGTTGTATCAGCACCACGTTCACTTCCAGCGAGATCTATAAAAGAAAGCTTGCCAATGATTCGAGCAGGCTTTGAGTCATTGCCATCAACCAATCTCTTGATGGCAAGCTGAAGTATAGCATGTGATCTGGAGGATTCCTCATTTGCCCCAGTTGTGCCAGTACTCCTTGTGGCATTTCCTCTCTCAATCAACTCCTTGACTGTCTCCACAGTGGAGACCCTATATTCTTGCAAGCCTACGATGCAGACCTGCTGTTTCCCATCCTCCCTCATAAAAAGCTTTCTACAAAAGTAGCAGTCTTATTTTTTAGAGTTTGAACTTTTTTAAATGCTTGGCTATTCAAAGGGAAGTTAAAAGTTGAGAAACTCACTTCCGATCATTAAGGAGATCAAAAACTTTCCCTCCATATATCTCAAAGAAACTGACAAACAATTGAAAACCTTGGTTGCAATAGCTGTGGTGCATTAATCTAAAAATATCCCGGGATGCTTTTAGGGGCAGTGGTTGCATGGTATAAGTCTTTCCACTCCCTAAAGAAACACCCATGATCAATCTAAGTTAATTAACAAAACAGTTTGGAATGTAATAAGGCATGGAAAACATATTCCAAGGAAAAATTCAAAAAGAAAATTAAACCAGAGAGATCTGCACAAAATAAAGATAGAGAAATGCTTATCACTTAAAATATATCCAAATACAGACTATGTTTTTTGCTCAAATGGCTGGCACAAAACATTCCAAAAATAATGAAAAAAAAAAAAAGAAACAAAAAGACAAACTTATGTGGAAATCTCACTGACTGTTTGGATGGGCATGCATGCCCATTTGGCCAAGTACTAACAGGTCATGTTTTACACTTGTGGTCATATTCATATATATGAGAGCACAAGGCTGCAGGTAAATAGTTGAACTGTGAGGGATCTACCTCCCCATTACCGGGGATATACCTCCCTCCAAGAGCATTCCTCCCATTACTGGGATATCCCGCTCTCCATCAAAGGATTTCGGCTGACCTGCGGGGCAAACCCCCACAGTAGCCTTTACCTCTGTCCCACATCGGGAAAGAGTCGTCTCCCCACCCCCATATAAGCCGAAGCACCATATGAGAGCAGTACCCAAGTACCACAGTGTGCTACTTGGGTACTGCTCTCATATGGTGTTTCGGCTTATATGGGGGTGGGGAGACGACTCTTTCCCCGATGTGGGACAGAGGTAAAGGCTACTGTGGGGGTTTGCCCCGCAGGTCAGCCGAAATCCTTTGATGGAGAGCGGGATATCCCAGTAATGGGAGGAATGCTCTTGGAGGGAGGTATATCCCCGGTAATGGGGAGGTAGATCCCTCACATAATATATATATAAGTGGAAGACAAAGTCTTCCACTTTTGTGTTTTCTACCGCCGGCGACACAGATAGAGTGAAAGAAAAAAAAAGAATGAGTTTTTATTTTTTTTCTCTTTTCTTCTTTCTCAGATCTAGGAAAATTTAACCGTTTAATCGCTTCGGGCCAAGAACTAAAGTTGCTCTACTCAGCGAGAGCTACGCAACCACACAAAATATCATATTTTTCTTCGAAGGTATATCAAAGCCGATAATCTAGACCTAACACTTAGGAAGATAAATTTGGACTTCCTTGGCGTTCTAGTAAGTGGTCTCACGCTACGAGAGGTAGGGTTTCCCCTATTTAGATTTAATTTCAACTTAAAATATAGCATATGGAATGAGTAGATTATGAGTGTATATTACATGTTAGGTCTTGACTAGTGGTCAAATATAGAATTTATAATTAATCTTGTGATTAATAAAAATTCTATTGTGATTAACTTGGTGTAAGCTAATGTTAGTAGTTTAAAGCATGTTAATTGTATGTTAGCATTACTTTATATTTTAATGACAGATCAAGTTTAATAAAATTATTAACTTGTTATATGATTGTGAAATAATATATATATGTTAAATGATTATTTAACATATGATTATTTTGGTGGACTTGTGCTTATGTTAAACATGTTATCATGTTGCAAGTCATAGCATGCTAGTTGTGTAAATTGATGTACTCTTTAGGTGTTTGATTAAATGCCTAGGTGAATACAAGTATGTTAGTTGAGTTGATTATCTTACATAACATGCTTGAGATCGTGTTAAAATGTCATTACATTGTATTTCATTATGCATGGGTTGCACTACATTCATGGGCATTGACATGGGTGAGAGTGTATGCATGGTATGAAATCAATCACCACGTAGGTGGTTGAACGTGGACTCGAAAAAGTCGCACCAAGGTTCGATTAAGTCGCACGAGAAATTAAATGAATAAATGTGTTGGGGACAGCACGAAAGGCTAGATTCTCCCTCGGGTGCAAGACCCGCTTACTTGGTTTATACACTTTCCGGCGGTGAAATTCCAAAAAAGTGTAACGGCGGAAACGGAGCCGCAGGTGGGATGTCCTGAAGATCCGTTGATGGTTGGTGTCCCATTGGTGTAATACCATAAATCACCTCCCCACAAAGACACAAGAAAATGAATTAATTAGTCATTGAGTGTACATAACACCAATGATGGGGGCTTGGAATACTCGGATACATACGTATGGCATTGCATGTGTTATGGGAGCTCAGGATGGGGCTCGGGGTTAGTATTGCTTGCATGAGTCTCATCTCATGGCATGACATGATCTATAACATTCAAACATAATAGACATATTTAAATGAATGTATCAAATGATTGTTGCATGTGACATTCCATATGCATTTAGGTTGAGAGATATTCTCTATAGGAGTTACCCTATTGAGCGTTGGCTCACCCTTTATGGGAACATTTTTCAGGTATTGCACAAGCTTCCACCGAAGGCGAGGCCATGGGCCCGCTTTGACGATAGAGCAGGTCTGTGGCTTTTATTTTGACATTGCAGTCCCTTGTTTATACTTACTTTTGGCCTTGTATAATTTTTGTAACAAACATTGTTTATATTTACAAAGGCATGTATATGGGACTCTTTTGGGACATTTATTCTTTTACGAATAAATGTATGTACTGATAATGATTATGGTAGTATTCGAGACTATACAATTGTGAATGGATAGATAGACCCGGTGTGGTCAATGTTGTACAGGTTGCGTTTTGAGTAGAGCTCCTTGTACAAAGGAGACTCTGTCCAAATTTTGTTAAGTTATGGATCCCAAGAAATGGGGCATAACGGTGTGGTATCAAATTACACGATATCCACCAGTATTACACAGGTCCATGTATAACCAATCGGATAATTACAGACACCCGGACTTTGGGGTGTCACATGAACTGTTGAAAAGATATAGGGTTTGGATTTAGTGCAAGGTGCATAATGTTATACTCTTTCATGGTAGACTATATTAAGCTTTGGTCATAGTTGACAAAAACTAATGGTTAGAATGGCAAATAATCCATGAATCGTTAGGAATCAAACAGTCAACATGGGAGGGCATCAGTAACTCTATAAATGGGAAACGGGACAAAACCAATTAGACCTGACAAATGTGCAAAAGTCATCCATCTAATGGTTCAGAAAATATGTCACCAATAATTAGGTTCAGTATATTCTAATTTCTTATTGAGTAGTTTTTGGGCTCATATAACTCCACTGAAAAGGAAAAGCCACCACTATCCTTGACACAAATCAAAAGCTTGTTTGATACATGTAGAACATATGAAGATTTTGACAGAGTAACCCCAAGGGGTAGCTCAAGTGGTAATAAGCAGGAGCTGTAAACTCAGATGTCTTGACTTCGAATCTTGAAAACCCATTAAAGCCGGGCCATGAGGGATTTAACCTCATGCATACTCTAATCCCAACATAGATGATCTAAAACATTGAGGTGCGTGTAAGTTAGTCCAGACACCCGTAACCATTGAACCAAAAAAAGAACATTTTGACAGTAAAACCCTTATAAATCAGAGCCTAGTGTCCAGTCAAGCATAAAGCATAACAACTCTGAATCAACTTTTTAGTGTTTAGGATAGAGAAACCCACATATTACACCTTGAGCCTAGTGCCACCTAGAATTCTAGATTATTGAAAATGCACGCATGTACACCCAGACAGACAGGGGGAGGGAGGGAAAAATAACCACTTGCCTGTTTGCCCATATGCAAAACAGGTTGCTCTTGTTCTTTGAAAAATTATCGGAACTATGGGCTCCACAGTTTCTGAGTACACCTACAGCAACAAAATAAAAAGTACAATATTGTAATCGACGGAAAGATCTCTTAAAATAGTACCAAGTCCTGTTGCATACTCACTTCATCATTTGAGACATCCTCATTCATTACAGCATCAAAACAAAATTCATGTTTCTCAACATATTCAGTTAGGTCAACCTGCAAAAGATGGAAAATTAGGCTGAGTAAAAAGAAATTGCATGCCACCTTGCTCATATACATTTATACCAAATAAGAAGTAAAGATTTAAGCAATGAACAAAAGTAGGAAATAACCATCTGGAAAGGTTGAGTGGGGGCAAGTTGAGATGGTCACCAAGTCATCACCATGAATTGTAAAAACATGCCCATATACAAGAATAACATAGTAATCTATCACTCCTACGGTATGTAAGACTTCTCCCTCATTAATATCAGCTTCAAGACGAGTCGAGCTCTTTCAATCCTTCTTATATATTCCTTCAAACAAAATTCATCAATGCAAAATCCTTCTTAGTTCAACCTCATTGCTTTGTCATTTAACATCTAATTCCATCAAATGCAGACATCAATGTCAAAACATTTCATTCGTCTAGCTAGATGAAAAAATTTCCAATAAAAATAAGCTTGCTCAGCTATGCCAGTAGAATTTGAAACAAATTCAAAGGACTTAAAGAGCCTACAGAAAAAAATGAAATTATTATCTAAGATGACGGAACAGAAACACCAATAAATTTCAAAGGCAACTGCAAGGTTTTGAACTCCAACACAGTGCTGTTGTCGTAGTTGATTACGATGATGATAGTGAAGGTGATGACTATATAAAGGAAATTAAAACCAATTAAATAACAACGGCAACGTTTTCATTTGCTCCCTGCCCTTCATATAAGGCCAGACAAGCAAAACACAAGAAAAATATTCCAACAAAGTATTGACATTTTTAACATAACTTTCACAATTACAAACCCACCAGGAGCTCACCTTGAGTTTTGTTTCATGAACAGTGAGCGAATTAGTATCAGGAGCAATGGAAACGATGTCGTCTTCTTTTTTAGCTATTTCCTTTCTATTAAGTGGCCTCTTGCGCACCTTCATTCAAAAATGTTACACCATCATTACAATCACAAGTTGAGAGAACAAAGAAAGCTATCGCAATAGTGAAGCAGCAGAATATTATTTAGCCTACAAGATCGCCATTTTTGTTGTGTGTGTGGGTGTTGGGGGGATAGTGAAGATTGGAATACACTGGTAACTTTTTGGCACTACAATTCATTTTGGAAATCCAAAGGGCCACTGCTTAAGCGAGGCAGTAAATAATAAGAGAAGTACATCAGCAAAAGGGCATACCACAACTTTGATCTTAGCAGCAGTATTGTTCTTCTCTTTATCAGCAGGAAAGCTTTTCAGAAGATTATTATCAAGCAAACCACCGGCACCACTTATGACTTTGTTGCTTGAGACATATGGCTCAGAATCATCGAAACTCTTACCACGAACACGGCCAAGTGAAAATCCATTGTATTGGGTAGGAATCTAGACACTCCAAATAATACATTCAATTTCATTAATACAACAATATAGGATAAGAAGACCACCAGGATCGAACTTAATACGGCCCTCGCGCTAAATGATGTCAAATCTATGGATATAAATGAGAGTTGCAAGTTTCCGAGAATGGAATTGAAGGCTGATTTGCTGCCGAATAAGTTATTCACTCACCTATATTTGTAGTTAAAGGGTTCTATTCACATTCATATGATAGGGACAGAAAAGCAAAAGGCAAAATAAGAAGTATCATATTAAGTACAATAACTTGCTGATTGTTTTCCAATTTCTAAGTATCTTTGACTAATAAGCTATTTGTTATCCCATATTTGTGGATAAGGAGTTCTATTCACATTTTATGTGATACACAAAGGTAAGTGATTAATCAAAACAAGGACTAATGTATTAAGTACAATAACTTGCAGAGTATTTGCTATTTTCGAAGTATCTCTCTTGCTTTTTGGAGCAAAAGTTCCAAACAACAAAGTTGCACTCAACAAAATAAGCACTTACAGAGATCCATCTCGAATGACACCCAATTTTAGCAACATTTGGTCCAAATACACGAATGAAACAAGTCCTTTGGTCCACTAACTCGGCTTGTTTTGCTTAAAATGTCAAATAGTGAACATTATGTATGTGAATAATCATTCATGTAACTAATATGGACAGTAGCATTGTTCAGATTCAGTGGAAGCCCTAAGACATTACACAACATAGATTAAAGTTCATTAGAAAGAAATAATGCAATACGAAAAAGGATGAATTGGACATATCAGTTAGAGTTTCGAATGTACAATGGAGACAAACCTCTGGGAAAAGCTCTGTATCAAAGGAATGCAGATCAAGTAACCCGGGACTGAGCTCACCCGGGGACACTTGCTCCCCACTCCCATTCTTCCTCATGCTAGAAGACCGCGAACATGCGGATGGAGTTGGAGGATCCTCATTTCCTCCTCCATTGTCACTCCTCTGCGCATTCCTTCTGAATCTTGAACCCTGTCCTCCTCCATTATTTGCATAAAACCCAAAGTCCTGTAATCAATCCGATCTAAACGCAATTACAACATCCACAAACACAAACACATAAAAGAATATATATTTCTGTGGTAAATTACTCGAAACCCATATCGAGCTAGGGGTTCGAATGCGAATAACACCCTTGTAATAACCTCGATCGGTGAGAACCAATACTGCGTATTGGCGTCCTACACATACTTGCATATAATCAGTGGATACATATAAATTTTATACACGCGCACACACATATATATTATAAAATGTGAACAGGACAAGTTGATTGATGATGGTTTGATTATAATGAACCTGAAGAGGAGGGACTGTAGGGTTAGAGGATTGGAGGCGATGGAGGCCAGCTGATTGAAGCCATTTGTTGTTGAAGTTTGTGTCAATAAAGTTATCAGAGTACTGACGCTGGTGGTGGCTGGTGGAGCTAGATCTCTGCATTTGTCTTCCCACTGCATTCATCTCTGTTTAATCCCTCTCTCCACTACACCTTCCAATTAGGGTTTTGATCTGATTCTCTTTCTCTACAGAAGAAGTCAATTCAAAAGCTGGGAAATCTTTTTAAACCACAAGCATCTCTGCCGGCCGTACAGCATTGAAGTGAACTTGGCCAAAAGACAAATACAGAGAGCGTGTGTGTGTGTGTGTGTGTGAGAGAGAGAGAGAGAGAGCTTTTTGTAGGGCTTGAGAAGAAGACTGTAATGGAGGTGGTTGAGATGATTGTTTGCGTTGGAGGACTTTTGAAAAAGAAATGATTTTGAAACTTTTGAAAAGAAAGACCGGGATGTATATATACGTACGAGTATGTGTAAGGGTAGTAGGATTCAATTACAATACTACCAATAAGAAAAAAACTTTTTGTATAACAAAAATTATTTTTAAAAAAAAAGTAATTATTTGTATTACATTTAGTATATTTTATTTAATAATTATAAACTTATAAATCAGAATTAATAATTGAAGTTTAATAATTTCCACACAACACTAATTATGCAATTGTTGGAAAATGTTAACTTATTAGAGGTGATAACATTTGAGGTGAGACCTTAATTTGATATTAAATTCTATCCGGACATAAATTGTTAATATCTTAATAAAATAATAAATTTTTCAGATTAATATCAAAACCAAAATAATTTGAATTTTAATATTGTATAAATTTGTCTACTTATATTAGCGTAATGGGAAAAAGTTTTTAAAAGTTTTTTCTTCTTTTTTATTTCACTCTCGGCTTGGAAACTCTTAAGTTTCGTGATACGTTTAGTATGATGAAAAAGTGGAAATGCAATAAGTAAAATAAATAAATAAAATATTATGTTTGATTTAGAAAAAAAAATAAAATGAAAAAAAAATAGAAAAAATATTAATTATATTTAGTATGTAATTTTTTTTGTAACACGCATATATTTAGTGTGTACATGTATATCCTTTAGTATGTACATGTATCCAACTAATTTATTTTATATAATAAATATGAAAATATTAATTTCATATGTAATTAAAACAGTAAAATAAGAACGGTCAGTCTTCTTCCTTTTTTTTTCTTCCACATTTCTATGTATACCAATCATGAAAAAATAATTTCCTTCTACTTTCATCTATGGTACCAAACAAAAATAGAGATTAGAGATTTCTTTTATTAAAAGATAAAAAGTATATCACGTTTATTTTTTTTCTTATTTCTTGTTTTATCTATCCTATCAAACGGATAATTAGAGTTAATTTTAGAAATTTTTGCATTAAATCAGATTTTAATTTATAAGGGGTTTTAAATATTCAATTTATTTTGAACCTATAAGAAAAGAGATTTTTTTTGCTGGGGGGTACACAGCCAATCTCCCTATTCTGCGTATGGGTGTGAAACAGTCAAGTTTTGCCCCTTTTTTTGTTTTTTTTTTTTGAAAAAAAAATTGTGTAGTAGATTGTCACGCCACGCCTCCTAGGACAGAGTAATTGCTCCTTACGTTGGGACCTCCATTTTGGTGGGCCCACCTAGATGTGAGAGACCCACTTAGAGTTCTTGGGTTTGGACCCTATCGTCCAAATATTTCAAATAAATTAACTACTTTAATTTGAAATTTTTGAGAATTTAAGTACCTTTTCTTTTCCAAAAACGAAAAAAAAAAAATTTATTTTTTAAATATTCTCATAGGGCCCACTCCAATCCCATCCATTTCTTCACCTAAAAAAAGTTTCAGGTATGATTAAATTTAAACCTTGACAAATAAGTTGTAATTTAATTTTAAAAACGAGAAGATTAATGTATTACTCTTCACGAAGTTAGAAAAAATAAATATCTTGATTACAAAATAAGTAGAGCTTAAGTATCAAACTTTTCTAAGGCACTCTTTAGTTCACATCACAAAAGCGAAAGGAAAAGGGAAAGGGACGTAAACCCTTTCAAATGTCAAATATTTACATATTTGAAAAGAAAATAAATTATCAATGAAAAATAAATTAATAGAGATAAAATAGGGGAGAAAGTAATGTAGAGGGAGAAAAAGAATAACCGCGTGAGAAATAGGATGAGAGAGAGTGAAAAAATAAGAATTATGCATAATTTAAGAAAGGGTAAATAAGTAAAAAAATTCAAATGTCATTTGAATTTTATACTTAATCGCAAGATATTTTATTAAAATTAAACTTAATAGAGTAAAATATTTATTCATACACTTCCTGTTAAATAAGTCTAAAATAATATATCTACAAAAAAAAAAACCCATTTTTATTTGTCTTTCTAATTTTTTGGGGCTATGTGCGACTTTCAATCGGGCCAGCCCATCTGGCTGTTAAATGCTCATTCGGTTGTGAAGCTACTCAAGGAGTCTCAGGTGCATGGGCCGTAATTGGCCCATAACATAGTGGGCTTGAAAGTTTACTAGCAAGCCAGTGGATCACATTATGGAGGCTTTCCAAACTGACATTCCATTTTTGTTCTTAGGCTCATGTCTTAGTAAAGGACCCAGATTTGTGTGTCTTCTTTATGGCCGAGGGGCGGGTTCTTTTCTATAAAGAGTGTGTTGGAGGAGGCGTATTGGATCGACAGGCGAGGCAAGGCGAGGCGAGGCGTATGCGTTTTGGGTAATATATAAGAAACTTGCTTGAAAGTTTACTTGGCTTTCACTTGACACAAAATTGACAGCCAATTTGCCATATGACATTTTAACTAATGAATTTTGATACTTTTAACAATTTTTTCTTATGACATTTCAATTGGGTTCAAACCAAAATCGGTAAAAATTGAATTCATCCTCGATTTGTTGGGAAGTATAATCTTAATAAATAATTAAGGAACATAGTATTAAGATAGCTCAAAAAAATAGAAAATGTTATTTTAATATATTTTTCCCACAAACATATTTACCCTTCCCTTTTCAAAAGCATGGAACAAAACTTGTTGATAATATGAAAATCTATGATCAAATTACAATAAGCAATAAGTTGAGATGGCCGAGTTGGTCTAAGGCGCCAGATTAAGGTTCTGGTCCGAAAGGGCGTGGGTTCAAATCCCACTCTCAACAAACTGTTTTCCTTTTTCCTCTTCAATTTATCCTCTCTCCCTCTTTCTTAATTGGCCGCGCGAAAATGGCACATGCAGAGACTAAATCTCAGCTCCTCCTCACCAACCCACGTCCCGGCGACTCTTTTCGCTCTTCTTTCTCCGACCTCCGATCTCTCCTCCTCTTCTATGACCTCCATCGACGCCCGTAAGGCCCCATCTACAAAAACTCACATTCATTCATAGATATATATATGCATATGTAGGTATGATTTTTTCTTTTGATTTATGTGTGTGTTTGGTGAAATTCAAAGAGACTGAAGGATTCAGGAACTGTTTAGGCTAAGGAGGTCTTCGAGATAAAGATTCATATTCCTGAAAGGTGCAAAACTTAACATTCCATTTTCATGCTTATGACCATTTTCGGTAAACAACCATTTTTGTGTTCAAATATATATATATATATATACATTTGTCTGTTTTGTTAGTTGGTTTTTAATATTTTGGGTGATTTTGGTGAGTATAAGTTGTGTTGGTGAACTGAGGGTTTTTTTTTTGTGGGCTTATATGTATCCATTCCAGCCATCCAATTGCTGCCTTTGTTATGTCTATCTATCACCCAAATGCTTGTAATGGAAAAGCGGACCTTCGAGGATATTCTCAATCTTCCTTCCAAGGTGCGTTCTTGAACTTCTGGGAATGTTAGGCCTATTCATTTGATATTCCTTTTTGGAATTTTTATTGATCTATATTTTGAATAGATTTCACATTACCATTTTCTCGACGAAATCAGCATTTAGTTCATAGAGGAATAATAGAAATGGTCAATTGAGATTTACAGAACTTACAGGAATTTGTATTCATTGAAAGTAGTAGAAGCACACGCCATTGCACGCGGAGCATTGTGAGTTATAATTTTTTGGAAAGAAACCAAATTTATGAAGTGGTAACAGTTCCAGAGTTGATTTATATACTTTTTGTTTTAGCATTTCAGGTATAATTTTGATTTTTGATTTTATTTTTGTTCATAGTGGGATTTAGGTTTTGGAATTTACAATGTACACATATCAAAATGAGAGGTAACCGGTTGCTTGCTTTAGTTATTCACCACAAGTCCACAACAATCACGTGGTGACTTATGAATCAGAAACGTGAATATAAAAGTTCAGTTCTATCATAATAAACATGTCTTAAATTAAATAGGGTGTAATTATATGATATTTGGTCTGCCAAAAAGATTCCAAAGTATTTTAACTCCCTCTGTTTCTGCAGTTGCACCAATTTTACAATTACATCCTCAAAAAACTTTAGCTTATTGTGTTTATACAACAAAGAGATTAAAAAAAAACCTCAAAAACAAATTTGTTGTAGTATCAATCACTTGGCAAGTTCCATCTGCAAAATGCAAACCATTTGGACACTTTGGAACATTCAGATTTATTCAACTCAAGCAAAACACTTTTAACTTAAGATCAAAACTTACAAATGTAATAGGAGCAATAATGTTGATCCCATGGAACTACAATCCAAACATAAGAAGAAAGAAAATGGCAGACGACAATATCCCCACTCAATTTTTTGAATTGTATTTTCCGTGTTAGTGGTATCAACACTCTCAAAAGCCTCGCTATTAGTAACCCTTGCTAAAAATCAGAACTCAAAGCAAATACAGTAGTTGGGAAGGATATTGGATTGTTACCAGTTCAAGTATCAAGAAGTCCCAAAAGCAAGATCATGGTGCCATTACATCTGATGATACTCAGAACAATTCCAAGTATGAGACCAGACGCGAAGGTCAGACAAGCAGGTCAGACCAAGAGGTCAAGAAAGATGCGCAGAGCTCAAAGGATCAGAACTAGAGCTCCTCCCTAGGCATGCCAGCAATGGAAAGGATAAAGGAGCTGCTGGATAACAATGGGAATCTTATAGGTGCCAAAGAGCCATGTTTAAGGCATAAAATCCTTAAATAGCCGAGATCCTCTCCTAAGATCAAGGAGAGTTCATCGGGGGAATAGCAAGGATCTCGGCACAGATCCCATAGAATTAGGAACAGCCCTATAAATATTATGTAACTCCTCCAAGGCAAGAGGACACTTTAGTAACATTTACTCCATCCTGTAAACTTTCTGAATAAGAAGAAAAGGAAAAAGGAGCAAGAGCCTCCATTGAAGAGTGGACTAGTCGAGCTTCCGAGCTGGTGAACCACTATATTTTTATTGTGCAAATCACCCCATCCTAAACACGAACCTCATGAGCCTTGTAGTTCAGATCCCAGTTGCCAAGTGTAATCCATTCCCTCTGCTCATCCACTCCAATTTACACCATCAACATCGTAGATACGTGACAAGTTACTTTTCTTTTCCATGTTCAATTGTCAAAGCGTGGCATTGCAAACTGGGAAGCAAATTCTGCAACCCTTTTTAGTAGCTCAACAACAACCTTATTGTTCTAAAGGCAGACGGCCTGTGAATATCCTGGCAGGGGTATCTGGAGACAATTAAAAACTTAAAGATTGCTTATATATTATTCTCCCAAGAACTCTATAAGGACCTGGCTATAAAGTACTCATTGTCACCAAAAATGATTTAAATTTTGGGAATAGTGAGGAATTTACCATAAATAAAAAGGAAAGTGTTCATCAAACTTTTATGCACGTACCAAAATGTAGAGAGGAAAGCAATATTTAAACAGGACCAAATTTATTAATATATTACCTTCTTGAATCAGATTATATTGGGGTGCTTCAAGGACATGTAGTTCTTGATTTCCGTCTGTACATGCTTATAAACCTGTAGAAACAGAGAGAAATCCCAATCAATCCATTTAAAGGAAAAATAGGACAATCTTATTAGTCACTACTATAAGATCACACACGTGCATGCAGTATTTATTAACAGAGAAGATCGATGGCAGATTGGAGGACAAACAAAATGATGAGCTTAGGATGGAAGAGAGAAGTGCTTTTGTGGGAGACAATGAGTTGTAGTCTTGTAAATGGACTTCTCAAAAGTAAAACAGTTTTGAGATAGTGACAGACATAACTTCACGATGGGAAGATGAAAAAATAAAATTAATTAGAGAAGTAAACAAAGAAGCAAAACCAAACAGATCAGATCTTGACAATATTGTCTATACGATTTTATAAAGGTTAAATTAGGTTCAAAAGTTTTTCTTCCCTACTGACGTTTAGTAGTAATATAGAGTTGTCGTATACCTATATATATGGGTAGATATAAGTATAAGGAAGCCCCCAAAATATCTTATTCTTAAAAAGAGAGAATTAAACTTCCAAAATCTGTGCAAAGAGAGACTACATGGGTGTATCTTGAGGATGTTTTTGCTGAATCCTAAATTAATGCTTGAGGCATTTTTATGATGATTTGATACACAGGTTGTAGGAGGACCCAGAGGCCTAGATATCGAGACTAACACTCCAAAAGTCCTCCTGTAACAAAACGAACATCCCCAATGGGGGTTCTTCAAGCAGCAGTGTTCTCTCAGTTTGGTGGTGGCCTTCGTTTGCCAAAAAAATCTGCACATCTATTTCTTTCTCTGGAAATGTGCTGCAGTTCACATCCCCATGGATTTGCAAGCAGCTTTCAGCAGTCATTGATGATTGATTCAGCAGGATGAGGGTCTGAATTGGTTGACCTGATACACTGAATTGCAGCTTCTGAATCTGCTTCCATAATGATATTGTGTGGCCTCATTTCCCAAGCCATGGTTAAACCTGTCCTGATAGCCCATAGCTCTGTTGTCAGTATTGGGCATGTTCCCAAATTTCCAATAAATCCTGTGATCCACATTCCATCTTCATTTCTGAGCAGTCCTATTGCTGCAGTATTTGGTATCTTTCCAGACTTAACAGTAGAACCTATGTTGAGTTTAAGCCCGCCAGAATGTGAGTTTTCCAGGAGATGAAGTGAGGGTATATGCCCGGGGTTTTTTGGGGGAAGGTTGGGTTGGCTGCGAAATGGTCATCCTCTGACTCACTCATGAGGTAATTGTTGAACTCACGAAATATATTTCTCAAGCTGTTAGAATGTATCTATAACTTAATGATACTTTTTATTCTTACACATCTAAGTTTCGGCATTACTCCTCCTTCCACTTTCAATGCTTCAAACCAAGGAAATGGCCCAATTAGGAAGGTTTCTAGTCTGGGAAAGCTACCATCACCTGTGACAACCATAATTTTTCCCTTGTAAGAACTCCAGAGAAGTTGAAGCTTCCGTAGGTTTGGCAGCTTTCCTAGCTTCTCCATCGGGACTTGCTGTAATTGGCTTCTTACCAAAGTAAGCTTGGTAAAGCTGGTAGTATTCTGGAAGATCCACAAGTGGACCTTCTAGATAAATGTTAAGAAGATTTTGATAGCCAGAAAAATTTAGAGGTGAACTTGCTGGTGTTGGAAAATTCGAATTGGCAGATATACTGGATTTTGGGATTCTGGGGGAATCCACGAATCTATGGTTTGCATCATAGGGACCATCGTCCCACACTTCCGATTGAAATTTCTTCATCTTCATTGATATGGGCATCGCAACTGTTAGCACCTTGTCGAATTGCTTCATACAACAACATATAGCCAATTTTCTTAGATTGGTAAACATGAGTAAACATTCAAGCTTTGGAGATTTGGTAGAGATACTTCGTCAACATGTTGTGACCTATCCATGATGTGCCTAGATATTAGTGGATGTTGAAAAATGGCTGTGCGAGATTAGAGAATGTGTCTTAGTTGTTGCATATTCCAAATAGCTGTAGGTACATTGAGATTCTCACATTCCTTGACATCCAAGGCCTGTAGGATTCTCAGATACCTGATGGTGGACAAAAGGCTTCTTAGGCTTGATCCCTTCAACTGCAGGTACCTCAAATGGATGAGATTGCCTATTGCATCTGGAAAACTGTGGAAACATCAATCTCTCAAGCGGAGCACCCGAAGAAATTCAAACCCCTTATCAATATGTTCCAAGTGCGGCCTTTCCAAGTTCTCTTTTTCTCTGTTGAAGCATAGCAGAGCACAGAGCTTGAGTTGCTGGTTTTGAGAAATGTACTCACAGATACTACCACGCTGAATGGCAACTCCACAAACTCTGGTGTCTAAAACAGAATCATCACCTTGACTAGTACTGAAAAAGTTGTTTTTCTTGGCAGTTGAAACACAAAGGCTGAGAAGAACATTGTGGATGCGGCAGCTTCTAATTCTTCCATCAAATCTTCTTTTATCAATTTGAACCAAGTACCTACCAATTAGCTCAGTTAGGTAATCCTCTGCTACATCTTTAAGGGTATCGTTTTCTTGGGCTTGTATGAAGCCCTTGGCTACCCATATGTTTATCAGTTCACTTGCTGGGACTTCATAGGCCAAAGTAGAGAAAGCAAGGTTTTAGTTTAGATGGTAGATCACTATAACTCAAAGTCAAGGTATCTAAATTTCGGCATTCTAGTTGATCCACCCCCCTCAGTACACATTTCCATGCATGTTCTATCCTCTCTTTTGTTGATAGGAGACCAGCCATTGTGATGATTTTGAGTGGCAGGCCATCAACTCCACCTGCATAGATGTCAACTTCTTTATGGCGAGAAGTAATGATTAATGCACTACCATTTGTACAATTACCCGGTATGCTATTCTTCAATTCATTCCAAGTTTTATTATCCCATATGTCATCAATAACAATCAGGTACTTGTTTTGTCTAAGGAACCCAAATAGGTTGGCCTCTATCTCTGCATTGTTCTCCCAGTTCTTCTCCTCTACTCCGACTTGTCTTGTTATGTCTTTCAAAAGATTTTTCACTCTTGGCTTCTGAGAAACATAAACCCCGGCACGGCACTGATATTTGGCTTGCTCGGAATTATAAACTTTCTTAGCAAAGCGTAGTTTTACCAACACCTGTCATTCCAACAACTGATATAACACAATACTTCCTCGAAAATCTGTTTCAAGTTCTTACGAAATTAAATGAAGAAGTCAATACAGTGATTGAACTTGGGAGAAACTATAAATTCAATAGGCGAACTATAAATTCAAAAGTCAAAAGTCAAAAGTTTGAATTGTTTGACCACATAAAGTTCGGGTTTAACAGATGTACATGGCTTGTGGGTAATTGCCGCTTCACCTTAAAAAATGGGACCTAATGTCAATCTAATAATTTTGAATGATTAGATCAGTAAATTAAATCAAAATGACATTGCTCTTATGTAAATTGATCAGAAAATGTGTTACAATTGCAAAGTCGTCAAGAAATGCAACCATTTTGTTGCTTGGGACAAGCAAGTCAGCAGGAATAGTTGGCTTTTTGGCTTTCGGCAAGGACTTAATGATGCAAAATTATTGGATTGGTTATGAGCTCTATTTAACATTAGAACTCACAATGGACTACTTATGAGCTCTATTTAACATTATAACTCACCACTAATTCAATGATTGTATTGAAGTCCCATTAATTTTTTTTTCCTGGGGGAGGGGGAGAGGAACTTAAACTCTTGACCTCAAGAAGGTAAAGTCTTCACAAGACAATGTGAAGGCTTTTTGGCTTTTGGCAAGGACTTAATGATGCACAATTATTGGATTGGTTATGAGCTCTATTTAACATTAGAACTCACAATGGATTACTTATGAGCTTTATTTGATATTATAACTCACTACTAATTCAATGATTGTATTGAAGTCCCATTAATTTTTTTTTCCTGGGGGAGGGGGAGGGGGAGGGGGAGGGGAACTTAAACTCTTGACCTCAAGAAGGTAAAGACTTCACAAGACAATGTGAAGGCTTTTTGGCTTTCGACAAGGACTTAATGATGCACAATTATTGGATTGGTTATGAGCTCTATTTATCATTAGAACTCACAATGGATTACTTATGAGTTCCATTTAACATTATAACTTACCACTAATTCAATGGTTGTATTGAAGTCTCATTAATTTTTTTTTCCTGGGAAAGGAGGAGAACTTAAACTCTTGACTTCAAGAAGGTAAAGCTTTCACAAGACAAAGAGTTTTATTAGATAATTAGGTCTTTAAATAAGATCCCCAAATAAAGTGTAAATAACATTTTTCATATTTAATACATGAGATTTTAACATTTCATTTGGAATACAAAATTTAGTAAACAATTTTGGCCGCATAGTTTTATTCAAGAAAAAATTTCTTTGTGCTTGAAATTGAAGTTTCGGTCAGCCTTAGAATCAGTAGGTGGCTGCTGTAATGTTCAACTTTTTCTCCGTGGTCTGAGCAATATTCAATCTTTTCTCCTGTTATCAACACCCTTCCTTTGTAATACTGTATATAGCTTTAGCTGTGCCACAGACTCGTGCATGGAACGGTAGGTTTGAACGTCTGCTGGAAAATTGGTTGTTGCAAAGTTTGGGCCCTCTCTCTCTCTCTCTCTCACACACACACACACAGTAAATCATCTCCATCTTTTCTTCCTGTCCGGCTCACCCAAACCATGGTATGTTTGATCAATCTCGCATATAACAATATAATTTCAAATGGGTTACAATTATTTTATCTAATCAATTAGTTGGGTTCTTAATTCTTATGCATTTAACAGTGATTTTCTGCTTTATTTCTGTGGCAGTCTCTCACAGCTTTGATGTTCCGGTCACTGGTGAGGTTTCTGTCATCTTTTGTGGATGAACCAGCAGTTTCTATAGCAACCATACTGCACTACAGTGATCTTCTTCCTCAAAACACCATCTTAGAGACATTGGTTGAAGACGCTTTGCTCCATCCAGAGAACTATCTGTTCCATTTCCTCATCAACTTGTTGAAATGTTTTTGGTAGATACATTCAAGGGTGAGGCTTGAAGTAGAGGTAAAATTTGGGCCACGGGGTCGATTTCTGGAAATAGTCATTCTTGCGTTCATTTAACTCTAGACCCTGCAAATGCCGGACTCACCCACGGATAGGTAGTTTTGATTTTCACTATTTTTGGTTTCACATATTCCATGGTGAAGCGGTTCTTTTGATCTACATTCCTGACTGCTGATATAGTTCTTGCTTATTTTCTGTCAAATTAGTATGTTATCAGACACTTGCATGGTGATGTTTGTGTCATTATACTGAATTATACCAATTGGGGAATAAATTTGAAGTCTGATCTAATTTTTATTATCTTGGGGTCTATTTATTCTTGATATTGAACTCCATTGCAAGCAGTTTGTCTGTCTATCCAATCCTAGAGCCATTACATATCACATACAAAGTGAATTTGATTGCTTAGTACCATCAGTCTCATTTATTGATTCAAAGTTAGTTGATCGATCCAGATCAGATGGTAGAATCTTACACGGTTGTTGCGGACTGCACCATCCATTAGCCCCATGGACTAACTGGCTCACTTTTCCCAGCCCAAGGCCATGGGCCATTCTGCGAACCTTACGGTGTAAATATTTATTGTAACTCTGATATCACCTTAGCATTTTTTTTTTTTTGGTCATGAAAATAACTTCTATATTAATACTCCAACTTGCTGTTACAGAATATATATGTCAACCTATACCATTCCTTTCCTCCTTCCTAAGTACATTCATAAGAAAATCAGTGGGATTAACTAACTCTTGAGAGAGGGAAAATCCTCTTCTAGCTTGAGTTGCTAGAGTATGTGCTGCCATATTTTGTGATCTCCTCACGAATTGCAGCTGGACCAAAGGTATTTGCTGGAGGTACTGCCAAATATCCTTCTGGATAGATGATGCTATCTCCCTAATAGGAGCTTCAAGGCCCTTACTCAATGAGTCCATAAAGTACTTAGCATCAGACTCAATTATTACCGCTTGGTACCCATCCTCTAGTGCCATTCTGGAGGCTTTTCTTACTGCATATGCTTCTGTGACTATAGCAGACGATACCCCAACTGTTTGTGCTTTCCCCAGTGATCCATGAGCCCTCATGATTTCACACCACAATTCTATAAGCTCCTTCCTTAGCCTTTGCTTGATATGCTCCATTAAAATTAATCTTCACCCACTCCATGGGAGGAGGCATCCAGTTAAGTTATACACATTTTAGAGTACTTTACTGTACCTGTTTTCCACTACTGCTATGCAATTCTTCAACTGCCATCACAGCTCTATTAACAGTAAACTTACTTTTAGGTTCACGTTAGCATTGAATGTCATGTTATTTCTATATTTATTGTTATATTATTGTGATAGTCGCTTTATAGTTTGTGTGGGATGTTTTCTTTCAATAGAGTGTTTTTTCTAAAAATTATTAGACTTTCATCAATTACTGTCAATTTAGAGTATGCCATGAAATTTATGAATTGTGAATAAGTTGATATTTTATAGGAGTTACGCTTTTAGTTGAAATTTTGCTAATTTTTTTGTTTTGAAAAAATAGTGGGTTAATCATGTTATTAAACAAAAAGAAGAAAAAATAAATTGTTTTTTAAAATATTTAAATCACACAATTCATAATCGATTTTTTTATATTACATTGTGTCTATAGACAGGGTTATTGCTAGTAAATAAATAAGTGGACTCCACTTTTTTCCATGGAATAGTTATTATTTTACCCAAAAGAGTATGGTCCATTTCAACCCTCACTTATCGAGTTATAATTGGACGATTGCTCTTTATAATAATAGTTTCAGACGCCTTTCTTTACCATAAGCCCTCAAACTAAGAGAAGAATAAGGAACAAGGATAAGAAGGATTCAAAACTGGAAAATCCCAACAAAGAAAGAAAAAGGGATGGTGAAAAAAGAGAATAAGAAATCATTCAAAGCTATATTGACACAAAGCTTGTGAGGGTCATTTGCAATCGTGATATAATGCCCTACAGCCAATTGCCAAGCATAATAGTCCAATGTCATGATAATCCCAACTGCTAACTTATCTCCACCCTCCACTGTCCCACTCCACGAACCTATAATACTCCAGTATTTATGTTAAATAAGCAATGAACGACGGCTCTTTTATGGTGGAGTTTTACCTCCCACGCTACATTATACACAGTTATATAATCAACACATATAGTTTCTTTTTCTTCTTCATCTTCACGCTACCCTATACACAGTTATATAATCAACACAAGTATATCTAAGTGAAACAGGTAGGTTCACCCGTTTCTTGAAACTAAATGAGTTCATTTTACCTAGTTAGACAAGCAAAGGTCTAGTATTGGTTGTAGCCCGTAGATGGTAGTCATTTTGGGGAAGTATATCTAGCAATGAGTTGGATTGGGTTAGTCTTTTTAGGGAAAGTATATCAAGTTGGATTGAGTGAAGTCTAAGAATGATTTCAAGAATTGTTAACAGTTATACCGAAGTAATCTTCAAGTTGATTGATCGATATAAGAGGGTAGAATCCAACATGATTAGTACAGACTAAACTATCAATTAGTCCAATGGATTAATGGCTAGTTTTTCCAGCCCAAGGTCATGGGCCTTTTGATGACCTTATATATACTATTTTATTACTCTATTTATTATAACAACGGTTACATCACGTTAACATTATCACATAATGTAACCGTTAATAAATAAGTAAATAAAGAGACTCTACTTTGTTATATGGAATGGTTAAAGGGTAATTATTTAAAAGAGAATAGTTAATTTTGTTCGGAGTTATAATTAAAAAATTAAACCTCGTGATCATTGTACCATAAACCACTTTCTAGACTTTTACTTTACCATAAACCCCTAAACTAGGAGAAGGTAAACAAACAAGGATAAGAACGATTCAAAACTAGGAGAAAGAAAAGAACGAGAACGAGAACGATTCAAAACTAGAAAATCCCAAGAAAGAAAAAGGGTGTTAAGAAATGAGGAAAAGAAATCATTCAAACGGATTTATTGACACAAAGCTTGTGAGGGCCAAAAGGTCATTTGCAATCATGATATAATGTCCTACAACCAACGGCCAAGAATAATACTTCAATGTCATGGTAGCCCCAACTCCTAACTTATCTGGGCCCTCCGCTGTCCCACTCCTTGAACCACAATCCCTCATCCAAGCCATGGACCCACCAACCTTCCCAAAATGTGCCGCAACTTCGCAACTTTAAAGTTCATATACTTGTCGTTTTTGATTTATAATGGCAGTAGGGTACCCAGTTGTAATTAATAAAAGTGCATGATAAAATACAAATTGTATTGTGATTAAAATATAAGCAGACAAATTTCTTGTAATTAAAATGTAAATAGAAAATTTTATTATGATAAAGTGTAACTTATAAAAATTCACAGTCAAATATAAACAATTTGTGTTGTCATTATGCTTTTAATTCTGTTTTATTATATAGATTTCTTGTAATTCGTAAATCATATTAACATAGGTTTTTTTTCCTATGGTATGAAAATTATAGTATAAAAAGTATGATCCAAATAAATTGAATTATAACTTGATAGAGTTGCTTAATATCCACATACCAGAAAGTGGAGATTTAAAATCTATCCAAAAAACTTAAGTGGATCATTAATTGAGTAAATTATACATATAGCTCTTAAACTATAATTATTGTGTTAATTAAGTTTTTGAATTTTTTTGTATCAATTAAGTCATTTTATCTGCCTCTGTTAGGTTTTCTACTCAAAAGTGGCAAAGCGTGCAAACACAAATGGTTGGTCCTCGATCTATGACTCTTGTGTACATTAGGTTTTTATATATTTTTTGTATAAATTGAACTCCTCAACTCTTTAATTGTGACAATTGAGTCATTTTATCTTTTTGTATCCGAGGAGTGACACGCTCTAATGGAGGCCGACAAAAGAGTTTAATTGGTACAAAAAAAAATGAAGAATTCAATTAATACAAAGGTCATAGTTTGAAGAGTATATATAGACAAACTATAGGGGAGGTGATGGTAAATAAACGAAAGGATCAGACTATAATTTGAAATGCGTTTGACGCAAGTCAATTACAAGACGACTCTTTTTATAGTGGATTTCTACCTCACACACAACACTATACACAGTTGGAATACCTGCTGCTGCTGCTTCTCCATTAACCACATTTCAATTTTCAAGCTTGTGTTAATGGCGTATGTAAGCCGTGCATAATTTGCACACACTTGAGCTAATCTTACTCTCTCGGTTGAAGGAAAACGAAAATCAAAGATGCTGGACGGATTACTAGGGCGAAACTTTTGCTCCAAATGGTCAGTTCTAAAAAAACCCAAATCCAATCTCTCTATGTAAATATCTGTGCGTGTATATCCGTTTTGCATTAATGGACATTTTTTTTTTGTTGTGATGAAGTAAATCGCTGACTAAGCCTACGAGAACGCGAATTGAAGCTTTAAGGAGGAGAGCGGAAGCGAAGCAGAGAATTTTGAAGGAAGATCTTGCGAAATTGCTCTATAATGGCCTCGATATCAATGCCTATGGGAGGGTAATTAATTATTTTTGGTTTTGTATTTGGATTTCGTAATTGCACTTTTTTCTTTTCAGATTTTTGGTCCGGCTATTTTTAAGTTTGAATCTGTGGTTTAGGACTTGTTTGGTTGATAAGAATTGTGGGAAAGAAAAAAAATAAATATTATAGGGTTGGAGCGTCTATCATAGAATAATTGTTAACTGGGGAATTAGCACCAGAAAACCTAAATTTCACTTGAGTGTCGTTTACATGATTATTTACCTTAATTTTTAATGTTTTAAGGATAGTTACTTAACAAAAAAAAATTGAAGCTTGGTTTTTTTTATTGAAAGAATGTTATATCACAGAAAATGGCATTCATTTAATTCGAAAGATGCAAACGGATTCAGTATAGGCACCATTTAGATGAATTTCTCATTATCCAAACTTAAGGCTCACTGTTTATTTTTGTACTGACAATGTGTTAATATTTCTAAAACAGAACATAGAACAGAGAACATAGAACATATTAAATGTTGTGGTTCTCATCCTTGTTTGAAGCCTTATAATGTACTTGAAATATTGATCGGCTGACTAACATTGATATTGATGGGAACATATTTTAACCAATAATATATCCTCCTCCTGGTTGATCCTAGACATCTGCACTAATATGTAGTGGTTATCTATGGCGGTGGCTTAAGATAATTTGGAGCCTAAAACGATACTTCTAAATGAGGTCTTCAACGTTGAGTATTAATATTTTTTATTTAAAATTAATTTTTCTTGCTTTTTTGAGTTGCAAAAGTATTAATTAAGTTTTTATATTCAAGTTTTGCTACTATATCTTTTTCAATTGATAATATTGCTAATTCAATTAATCTTTCTTGTGACATAATCGATCTTAAATAAGATTTTATTAATTATAATTTTGAAAAACTTCATTCCGCAGAAGTAACTGTTACACGAATTGTTAATAATATTCTATAATCAATGCATGTATATGGAAAAGAATCTAACTTTTTTATATAATTTAGTATCTCAATTGGAGTATTTTCTTTCGTTTGTAAAATTTCTTTTAAAGCATTTAGTTCTAAAAATATATCTAAGCCATAAAATATTTTCTATTTTATTATCCTTTATTTTATTATTTTTTATTTCAATATTTTTTATTTCATTATCTTCTATTTCAATATTTTCTATTTCAATATTTTTTATTTTATTCTCTTATAATTCATTATCTACTTATTTATTTTCAAAATTTTCATCTAAATTTTTTGTTACATTATTTTTGTTACTAGTAACAAATTTATCAAGAGATCTTTTTTGAGATACTATTAGTTGGTCTATTTTTTATTTTTTTTAATTTTTCATATCCACTTGGTTGTTTTCTAGGCGCCATATTATTAATATATTATAACTATATAACAACCAAACAAACTCAATATATAGTATAGTTAAAATATATAACAAAAAAATTTAAAATTATGAAATAATAGAACTTTGAATGATTTCAAATGTTGGCTTTTAATTCTGAACCATGTCCCTTATGTTACAATGAAAACTCAAGTCGATAGAGGATGGAGACCGAGTCACCTTCACCGAGCTATCGAGTCACCATCTCACATTACTATGAGTCTGTGAGTTCAGAGCACTCTGTGTGTGTGAGAAAAAAAGAGAGAGAGAGAGAAGAAGAAGAAGAAGAAGAGTTTTTTGTTTTAGTTTAATTGAGAGAGAGAAAGAAAAAAAGAATTGCTTTTGAATTGGTTTACCGAGAGAGAGAGAGTGTTAAAAGTTAAGGTAATGATTTCACTTTTGAGTTTCTGATTTTTTTTAATTTGATGTGACCTTTAAGTTCAATTTTTTTTTTACTGTTAATTTTTTAAAAATATTTAATATTGGATTGGGCTATGGGCCTAAATGATTGATTGGACTTATATTTTTATAAGACATTTTTTACATAGGTTATTTATGGTATTTAAAATTTTGCGGCCTTCCTTTGAAATGGGGCTTAAAACCCAAGCTTTTTAAAATGTGTTGTTGGGCCGGCCTTGGTTATCTATAACATATATTTATTCCATACTTTAGTATTCCCTTACAAAAGTATTCTTTTATGCGAGGATATGAAATAGGCGGAAGAATTTCTTGCTGGATTGAGCCTCTTGTCTTGTTATGATTATATTGATCACTCTTGTGAATACATAGTGAAGCAGCTCTCAAGCATGCAAAAACAAAGGTATGAACAGATAATATTGCATTGTTACCTAGCAACTGGTTGATGCTGTCTGAATTTTAATTTAGAAAAATGTTATATAAACTCGCTGCGCACACTTTTTATTCACGAATGTGACATGCCAACGGTAGACATTGATGTACCAAGTAAAACTCTTTAAGAATGACATATCATGTTCAGGACAGTTATAAGCCAGCCACTTTATCATTTCAGTTGGTCAGGTTGTTCTGGCAAAAAGTCCAGTAAAATAGATTGATCAATACAATAAGAATTCGTTAATCTATATCATTTTTGGCAGTGAAGATTGGAATTCTCTTTATCCCCATGAATTTGACATTTGTGGTCTGATCTGATGAGTGAGAGCCTCAGTTCTTAGATCCTTTTTGACCAGCCATCCTTTTGCTTACATCCATTTTGTTGAGGTGTTTGAAACTGTAACTTGGACCAGAGGTTCGTTTGGAGTCTTTTCCATCAACAATGTATGATCAAGCTGTCATACTTCGTTGACTTGGATTAGATTTTAGACTCCCAGACCTAGTTTCATTTCAATTTTTAAAAGTTCAGAACACATTTTGATTTGGAACAATGACTTATAAAGATTCCCTTTCATAACTCCAAATGGTATTTGGAGATAAAAGTTCAGAGTGGATAAATGAGATGTAAGGTGGCATTAGGGGGGGATAAATGTCGGCACTTGATATAATCCTGCACCAGGAACTATGCTTATCTCAACTTAGAGGAGTTCGTTCTGAATTGCCATCAATCCATCGAGTGACATTTTTCAGGCTTCAGATTCAAACAATTTGAGTATGATATTGACATTACCTCTCCATGCTTTTCTTTTCCAGTGAATGTCCTGAAGAATTTAGGGAGGTTGTGGCATCCCTGATGTTTGCAGCTGCAAGATTTTCTGATTTGCCTGAATTGCGTGACCTCAGGGATCTATTTCAAGAGAGATATGGAAATTCGTTTGAATACTTTGCTAATCAAAAGGTAGTGCTTCACTTATCCATTCTACTTATGGCATCAGTAACTACATAGGGCTGCTTATGTGTATAGCCAGCTTAATTGTTTATTTGTAGTTCGTTGAGAGGATAGCCATGAAGCCTCCCACAATGGAGAAGAAACTCAAGCTACTGCAAGACATAGCATCAGAATTCTTAATAAAATGGGACTCGAGAGATTTTGAAAAGAGGATGGCTGCTCCCCCTGCATTAGCCCAGGTATGCACTTTGTTTTTTTGAGTTTGATAACGGAGAAAAATAATGCAAATTATATCTTCATAATTCAAGGAATTTATCAGATCTACCCTCAAAGTATCTTCTGTATACTATTCTATCCGAGTAATTCTGCAGAAATTAACTTCATCAGAGCATACTGTTTAAAATCTCATCAAGACTAAAGTATTCCGCATATTATGGGACTGATTTACAGGACCAACCTAAGAAATATGGGTCTTTCCATGTCACTGAGGATCGAAACAAATTGCCAAAAGCTGATAAAAAGGATGTTTCATCCAAAGAGAACAGTAAGCTTCCAGATAATGGTCGTGGATTGTGTACTGGAACGGAGGGCAATGTCTTGAGAAGAGATGAATTGGACCTTCAGCTCTTTGGAAGAAGGGAGTTCCCCAGTAATGGACACAACTCGGTTTCCAGTAAGGGAGGAACTATTCTGAAAGGAGACATCAATAACCTTTCACACCGAGGAAGGCACGAATTCACTGCTGATAAGCAAGGGCCATTGAATGAGAAGGATGTTAGAGCCATAAAGTCTGTTAGATCAAGCAATACATCTCATGGTAAAAAGTTGAAATCCATTAATAGTGGATACCTTCCACACAGTGATAGGGTTAATATTGTCTCTAAAGCAGAAAGCCAGGATCATTTCTCTCATGGAAAATCAGAAGTTGGAGGTATTTGTGTACGACAATCTGTAAGGAGTGATGATGGAGATGCCTCCTATGCGTCTAATGACTATGCCAGTCACCAAAATGTAGTTAACTTGACAAGAAAACTGCAGGAGGAAGAAGCAGATAAGTCAAAATCGTACTACAGTGGTGCCCTTCCTCCGCCTTACGTTAAATCAAAAGATAATGTAATCCCTCCACCATATATTAAGCCAAAAAATGGCAAACATGAATCCGGCAGAGTTTCTAAGAATGCGGGTTCCGACGGTGATGGATTTTCCATGGATACTTCACCCCATGATAGGGGGAAGGCAGTTGATAGTTCAGACCGTAAAGTAGATCATTCTGGCCAGGAGTGGCAAGGTCGTCGACCTGCTAGAGTAAAGAGTCATGGTCATGAGAAAGATCATCATTACCAGGATGATATACCCTTGCCAAAACCAAGATCCATTAGGAGGAAACACTCAAAGTTCTCATCTGGCCATGATGATGCCTGCAGTTATGAAGATGGTGGGTTTCCAAAGAGAAGTTCAAGTAGCAGGAGAAGAGAGCATTCAAGAAAGGACCTGCAGATCTTGTTCAATGATGAGCATTATCAGAAAGATGACGAGGAAAGGATGATAGATAAACTGTTATTACATTACAGTAAAAAACCATCAACCTATGGCGAGGGAAAGTTGAGAAAAAGATCGCAAGCTCATCCTTCACATAAGATAGCTCCTGATGCTGGTGATGACTACTACAATCAAAGCAGGGATGGGCATGCTGTGAAGTCCGAAATGGTTCCTACTCCCACCAGATCCGTTTCTCTTCCCCGTGAGCAAACTGTTCCATCAGAGGCCACGAAGGTTTTTACTCGTGTCAGCTCTTTCCACCCAGATAACCAGGCACGACATGTGCATCCCAAGTTACCAGATTATGATGATTTGGCTGCCCGTTTTGCAGCCCTGAGAGGGCAGTAAAGGGTAAGAGCGCTGAAACTTTAGAAGTTGCTTCCTCTCTTATTTGCATGACCGTATCCTATTTCCTCGCTTCAATTTGCATGGTGGTTCTTGTGCAGTCTGCAAGAACCTTTTACTCCCAGGAAGGGTTATCCTCTAATTACAGATGATTGAATTCCTATGGTATAGTTTGGCTTTCGAATTGCATGAACCTTCCAGTTCCCCATTATTCAGAGTATAGCCCTACATTGTTTCCTCCAGTCCATAAAATGAGATGCGTTTTGCCTGGCAGCTGTGGGGTGCTAGCTTTGATCCTTTTCTGTTTTCCATTTGTTGCATCCTTAAGTACTAGATACTTGGTTTGATTGCATTTTTGTGAAGTACTCGGTTGTAAAAGTAGGAAACAGAAAAAGTTTAGTGTGAGATTGCTACTGTTTTATTTTCCACTGCTAATGATAAACATCCGTTTCAATATAGTCCATTTTTAGATGATGATTGCTGCTATTTTATCACCTTACTACAGAGAATGATGACACACCATTTCAATACAATCCTTGATGTTTTCTTTTTGTTTTTTTGTACTAATAGGTATCTACTCTTTTTAGAGTAGCTGACTAATCCTTTAGGGTACATGCCGTCTTAAATGAATTGAGTAGTTACCAATACAAGACATTCTTGGGAGGTCCCAAGAAAACAGTCGAAACTCAAGTCCTCCAGTTTTGCTCGGTGGAGGTTAGCGTTTGGCCTAATGGTCATTGTCTTTTTTGTTGGACTTTAAAGTCATAGATTCTCTCTCCTATAATAGTGACCGACCAAAAATAAAAAAAGTTTTGCACAGTAGACTCCTAACCAACTTATCTGACCAAGTTCGTGTTTTATATCGGGTACATTGGTGTTAAAACTGAATGTTTCCAAACACATTTTATAACGAGAAATAATATGTTTACTAAATATTCTTACTAATTTTTTTATGCCAAATGACGGGACTTATCTCTATCATCAGATAAATGAATTCTATTAATATTGAATTATGGAGATCGTATCACGTCATTTGGGAGCAATGGAGCATTGCTTTTTTACGACTTGTGTCTGTCAATGTCCACAAAATTTTTGGTGGCTTGTTAGTCAATGTGTTATTATCCGTTTCTGAAGAGTGACTCTGGTGACAGAGTCGAGGATAACGAGTCCATTTTTTGTGAAAATGACCAAATTGACCTACATTCAGAAAGCCTTCACTTGATCAGAACAAAAGCCTAGTCCCAAATTCCTTACAAGATTCCCTTCCTCTCTCTCTCCTTTCTTGTAACAGGTGCAGGGCTCTTTCCCGCCAAAAAAGCTTCTATCTTCCATTTATAACAGTCCCATTTTCGTTCCTAAATTCCCAGAGAGAGAGATGAAGGGCACAACTAAGGTGATTATGGGAGCAACACTAATAATGGTGGCGAGCCTGGTCATAGTGTTATCCCTTGTCCTGGTGCTATTAGCTGAGCTCTACTGCTCTCTCTTACTCCGTCGGCGACAAATTCGAAAGCCAACTTCCAACACCACCATCTCTGCCGGTGATTCCATCTCTCAGCCCCCACCACCCCTTGACCAATCAGCTCCTCCATCTCTGGGTAGCTTTTATGCTCAAGGGGTTCTTCGAGCCCCAAGAAGCTTCCTCTTCCCTGCAGTTTCTGGCGATGACAAGCTGGATTTGGAGAAGCAAAATTCTCAGTTTCCTCAAGCCTATGAATCCCAAATTCAACAACATTTCACCCCTCGGGTTGGGCTGTGTACATCTGACCCATCCCAGAATTCATGGTGGCAAAAATCTCGTGCACTAGATTCCATTTCTCAGGTTGGGCTTCAATCTACCTCGCCACCCTCTCCTTCCTTCATACCAGCAGCCTCACCTAAACCAGTTCAAAAGGTTCCGCTTCAAGGCACTAATTCCAGTACTTCTGAAAATAGAGTTTTAGCAGGTCTTAAGCATCATTTCATGTGCATATCCAATCCGATTTACGACGTCCAAGCCGGCCAGCCAAGCAGGGTAGTGGACACACCATTCGAAACGCCGGACACCTCGCCATCTCGCTTAGAAACCAAAGATTCTTCCGGCGATGATACAAGAGACGTATCACCCTCGTCTAGTCCCTCCTCACTCCCAATCACCCCTCCATTAACTCCGATGAAGAAGCTACCGGTGGAGGCATGTTCCATCTCTCTTAGAGATGGTCGGTGTGTTGGCACGTCTGGTAGTGATTCCAATAGTAATAATGGTGATCTTTCTTCCTCCTCATCAGGATCTCCTTCCACTTCTCCTTCATGGTGAATGGTTCATGTCATAGTCATGTAGTCAAAGCTTGTTCTTGGGCTTCTTGTGAACTTTTTTTGTGCTTGTTAGTTTGTTAATATTGCACTGGTGATGGAAAAGCTGGTTGTAAAGAGAACAGTAAGACCGTTGTTGGAACTTTTCCTCCTCCACTGTGACTATTTGGCTCGCCAACCCAAGCCACGCCTATGCTAGCAAAAACTTCTTTTTGCGTATCTATGTCTTCAACCATTATAGAACAGGTCTATTACATTGCAATGATACCAATTTTTCACACGACACAATGTGGAGGATAGAGTTGATTAGTTCTGCTATATATTTGATAATTGATATGATTTGCTTAACACGAACAACGAACGGGTCGGATTAGTATCAGGGATAGATATGCAATCCAAAATGTCAAAAGAAAAAGAGAAAGTCTTTTAAACAACCAACCCAATATAAGAATTATAGTTTACCCCCACTTAGAACAAATGGAGATTGTTGAACAGGGAAAAAGCGGCACTCGACATCTATGAAACAACATTAAGAACAAAGCTAGACCATGCTCTCAGGAGAAAATAGTGATGATTTTAATACGATTAATTTGTTTAACTAGTATTATATAACATATTATACAAATCTTTGCAAAATTAGATGTTTTTCACAGTTTTGTTAGCATAGAGATTTTTGGTGGCTTACGGGTGGTCGATTTGGTTGAGAGAAAAATGAATCTTAGTATTTAGGTTTTTGGTTAAATGGTTATTCCATTGACACAAATATGACACATTTCTAAGCAACAAATCGGGTTAATGTCTAGATATATAATGGGTTGTTTTAGGGCCCCAAAATGAACTAGAAATGACAATACAGAAATACCTGTTGATTATTTAGGTTTTGTTACATCATTCATTTATACTGCAGATTTAGTATTATGGTCAGTTTTAACATTTTCTGTATTATATTTGCCTGCTTTTGTGTCTTTGTGGAGAGGCATTCTTTGTCTTTCATGGGAGAACAAAACAAGTCTCTGTCTGACTCTTCTTTTAGTGTTGGGATTGCGAAGATGCATGTGAAGAGGTGGTCGACCAAAGACCACGTTATGCTGATTTCTAGGCATTTTACCCAAAAAAACAAAAAACAAAGCTGTCAACCGTGTTGTGTCTTGGAAAAGACTATTATTAAGGTAGTATCCTATTAAAATTTAAAATTTTTTAAAATATAAATTAGAACTGTATAATAGATCACAAAATATCAAAATAAATCATTATAAATTACAACTTATGATCGATTATGAATTTAATTCAATAAACTATTATTATTTTATAGGTAGAATTACTGAATTACCCCGTGTGTCTTTGTCCACCAAGGAAAACGACGACTCCTGATGGTTTCGACCCATGGCAAGACCTCCGATGAAGCAAAGAAGTTTCCTGTTTCTGCCTTGAATTGATTTGAGTCTGTCATTTTGCTTGACCTCATGATTCCTTTCATTATGTCTTTCTCGACTTGGTTTTCTGGGCATGGTGAAAATGCGGAAGTCTACGCTACCCAACAAAAAATATACAAATTTACGTACCACACCACCATTAATCACTTTTTTCTTGATCCAAAGTATCAAAAAAATAATAAAAATAATTATCACAACGGTAATAAAAATTATTATACAATAATCACAAAAATTATAAAAACATTCATTAAAGTAATAAAATTTAAAAGTACGATATTATTTTTTTTTTTTAGTACCATAGTCAAAATCCACAAACTTTATACAACTGTGCTTTTATGTTTTTCCTAGGAAACAACGTGAAATTCATCGGTGAAGAAATAAGGGGTATCTGTGCATTCGATATGAAATTTGAATTTAATTTTGAAAATTAGAATTGTATACAGGTCAAACAGTTAGGTTCTTGAAAAAAATAAGTCGAATAAAATGTAACTAAACATGACACGAATCAATTTAAAAGGGTTCACACATGAGAACAAATTGAACGCGACACAAATTTAACTAGTAGACTAATAACTGAGTTGAACAAATCGTTAAATGGCATAATTTAAACAAGGCACGATCCTCGACAACCCAAGTTTCATTGTGACCTGCTGATGCATCACAAGTTCAAGTGAAAACGGGTGTAGAAGGCCCAAGTCTAAACCGTAATAATCTTTCTACAAATAAGATTAGGGCTACATCTTGCATCAAAAAATCTCAACTAATACATGCAGCAAAAAATCTGATTCCCTTAGTTGATGGTACAAATCAAAAACCCTTTTTTTTGCTTGATTTCATCGCATTAGAAAAGGGCAATCCAATCACAAGGCTAAAGTTATTATGGGATTTTGGGAGGGTTTGGGGTATACAATCTTGCCCACCTGGGGATACATTATTATCTTGATCCAATACATGAAATTTATCAATTATGTGTAAGTTATGCTTAATTGATAAATTTTCTTTGGAAACTGGTTTCAGTGCCACTATGCTACGTCACAGTTTGAGTTTCACAACCATTTCTTGTACATGAATGAGCATGGAAGACAATTCAATGTGCCACTAGCTTCTGTCAGAGAACTTACAACATGGAAACACCAAATACCCACAAACATGACTCAAGTATAATGCTATTTGAACTTCAACTTGGACGGGCGCCATAATGAATTCCCTTCTCATGGATCATAATCTTTGAGAATGTTTTACCTGTAAGAAAGAATTAAGTTGGCAGCATAAACAAAATGTAAGAAAACGTACCAGCTTTATCTTTCCCCCTATTCACTCGGGGTTCTTAAGATGTATGGAAAGGGCAACCCAATTTACAAGGCTCCTGTCACAGCAGGATTGGTAAAATATTGGGGTTCTGAAAAATAGTAATTCAATTGGGAATTACATTGTGTAGGTATGTGCTACCTAGTCTCGCCTACAGGCTTCATGGTTAGGGGAAGAGAAGAGCAGAGAAACTTGACTCTTTTTTTTTTCCATCTTCTACAGTATTAAAAGAGACATGGGAGTAGGAGGGCTGAAGAAGTTTCAAAATAGGTGCATTGGGACAATTTTAAGGGGTATGACATTCCAGCCCAATGAACTTGAAAATGGTCTTTAATGGATCCCATCTCATCCTTTCTCTTCCTTTCCATTGCTAAACTCGTGAGATTTTCAAGCTTTTCTTCTTTTCTCCCTCACCATCCTTTACCTTTAAGGTAATTAACACAATGAGCGTGTCATATGTGACGAAAAAACAGCTGGGCTCACATTGAAGGCATATCCAAAACAAAAATGAAACCCAATACCCTTAAGTAATGAAATCACGTTACCCGTTTTCTGAGATAAAGAAGAGAAGAGAAGATAAGAGAGGATAGGCTTCAAGCAAATCACTTACAGTCATCCTGTTGATCACATCTGGTCAACCGGAGCAACAGAATAGTTTTCTCCCCCTTTCTTGGGATTTGCTGTGTATTTTCATACCAGCTGTCCGGGAAGGGACAGCTTTTGCCAATCTTTTAGCTGCAAAAAATTCTAAAATATTAATCAAACCTACAAGAACACATTGCCTCGAATGAACTATTCAAGTACCAAAAACATTCCATACAATGAAACGGTTAAATAAATGTGATTCCTTGGTGAGGGACAAGCTATGAGCTTCACCAATTACATCAGACAAAATCCATGCAATCCAGTGCATAATATAGCAATTAATGCAGTTACCTATTTCATAGAATAGCTCATTTACATTCTGGGCAGTTTTTGCAGAAGTTTCAAAGAAAAGCAAGCCATTTTCTGTAGCATATTGCTCCCCTTCCTGCAAATATAATTCAACAATCAGATTACTAATAATAAGAATAGTAGCAGAAATGAAAAGGGAATTTGTCTTCAGTAATATTTTGAACATGCAGAAAGCTATCAGAGGATAAGAAGTTGTTTTTTGATAGAGGACCACAATTTTAGTAATGTAAAAGAAAAATATAGAACATGATGGTAATAAGCGTCCATAGACCAGCCACCAACCAGAGGCACTACAGATGGTTACAATCAGAAGAAAAACAAAACAATTCATTCACAAGCTGCATCCCAGTTTGCCACGATACCGAAGAGAGAAATTGGAGCAAAATCCTTCAAAATGATACCCGAAAAGATGTGAAGAAGTAGATACGATTCCATAAACCATCACCCCCCTCGTACTTATATCTAACATTCTTGCATTTCTCCCTAACCAAATCACCGAAATAATAGCAAGAGTTGCACAATTCCAAAAGCTAACTCCTTTACTTCTCTTTCCAAAGCCGAAATAATCCACACAAAACATTGATGATATAGAATTTGGAGCTACCCAAGAAATCCCAGCTAACTCAAACAACTTGTTCCATAATCTTAATGCAATTGGGCAATGCAAAAATAAATGCCTAGCATTCTCACAATCCATTTTGCACATAATGTACCATTGTGAACAAAGAGAGAGCTATGGACGCCTTCTTGGATCATATCATATGTATTTATTTTCCCACGAGCTACCACCCATGCACAAACTTGCATTCAAAGACACCTAAGCCTTCAAAATCTTCAATGATAAAAAATTGGGGAAGTCTTATCATAAACCAAATAATCAAAATAAGATTTGCATGAAAACACCCCGTTGACCAACTCCTCTTATCATTGAAGTAACATGATTTAAAGTAGCGTGATCAACCAAAGAAAGAAGAGAAACCAACTCCAACAATTCCTAGCATTGAAATTTCTACAAAACCCAAAAATCCAGGAACCTTTTGTATTCCATTAATAATGAGGATCACACATTATCTCATGACATCGCGAAAGAATGAGACCTAATCATTGATGCTATGCGATTAGGATGATATAACAAGAAAGTCTATAAGCCGAGGAAACAAACAGTCCAAAGAGACTTACCAGATCCACACATCTTCCCAAAATCTCACTCTCTCCCCATTACCCACTTAAAATTTAACCCTTTGAAAACAAGAAGGCAAACCTTAAGATATGAATTCCCATAAGTTTCGAAAAGTATCCCTTTCAACCCCATTAGCATCCTATTCATTAGCTTGTAGTCCATACTTTTAATAACCAAATGCCACAAAGAATTTTGCTCCGACGAAAACTTGCAAAGCCATTTCCAAATCAGTGCAACATTTCTGCCTTTTAAATTTCCCACTGCTAATCCACCTTTAACTATAGTTCTCGATACCATATCCCATCTAATCAAGTGATCCCTACCATAGTTGTTAAATCGAGATTCATATCGTGAATCGGAATCTTAAATTTGTGAATCGGAATCGTAAGATTCAACACAAAATTCAAACAAAGATAAAAAAAATAACATCTATATAGTTAAAAAAGCAATGTATTGAATTTTGAGCACTATTGCATTATAAAAACAGCAACTCAATACTCCATGGACATCAAACCAGCAACCAGCATTAGGACCTAGCACTCACCTGATTATACCCAAGACCAAGAAAGACTGAAAAGCAAGAGATGCCAAACATTGATAGCACACAAGAATAAAGCAAAATAATGCATGATGCTAGTCATAGACTCATAGGCCTTTTTATCCATGTTGATCTTACAATAGTTTGTTTTTAGAAAGCAATCAATGAAATCGTTGAGATGAAGGATTTTATACTGTTCACCAGAAGAAAAAAAAAATGATAGTATCCTTTACAGACAAAAGACCAGAATGTGCAAATTAATATTGTAAATTGCATAAACCACCAACTGATTCATTGCAAGGAGCAACTCAACTGAAACCAGCAACATTACAAAACATCAAACCAGTAACTCAATACTCCATGGACAGCAACGACAATATGTAACTCAAAACAACTCAATACTCCATGTTTCAATACTCCATGGACAGCCACAAGCACCCAAAACAACTCAATACAACCACAAACACCCAAAATGAAAACCCCCCGGCCACAACTAGAGCATCATTTATATAAAAACAGAGTATTGATAAAGTGAAAACCAGAGCATCATTTATATAATGAAACCAGTAACATTACAGAACATCAAAGCAGCAACTCAATACTCCATGGACAGCAACGACAATATGTAACTCAAAACAACTCAATACTCCATGTTTCAATACCCCATGGACAGCCACAAACACCCAAAACAACTCAATACAACCACAAACACCCAAAATGAAAACCCCCAGGCCACAACTAGAGCATCATTTATATAAAAACAAAGTATTGATAAAGTGAAAACCAGAGCATCATTTATATAATGAAAACCCACATTCATATTGTTTATATACAAAAACCGTCATTCATAACGCCAAAATCATCCACCCACAGCCCACAACAATGAAAAAAAAATCAGAAATTAAGAAACTACAACAATAAAAAACAGAGCATAGAGTTTATAAAAACAAAGCAAGGAAGACGGAAGGCCTGCTATAAGGCTATCTCGCTGTTTGTTGCGGGTAAGAAGAAGAAGAAAAGGCAGCGACTTACCTCGGAGCCGATAGAGCTTCGACGTCGTGTGGTGGGTCTCCCTCCAACAGAAAACGATTATGGCAAAGTGAGAAAGAGACAAAGTCTCTTGTATTATTATTAGGGTCTGGGAGCTTGGCAAAAACGACGTCATTTGACTGCGTGAGCAGTCGAAACGACGTCGTTTTGATGTTTTCTTTGGTTTTAAAAAAAATAGACCGAATCATATGATACATACGATTCGGTTCGGTTCGGTTCATCCGATTCCTACGATTCGCATACGATTCCAGACCAAATTCGATTCAGCCATAAGATTCGAATCGCCTACCTCGTGAATCGAACCGAATTGTATGATTCGACTCGCGAATCATACAATTTTAACAACTATGATCCATACTATCTTTCCCACTGCCCTCTCATAAGAAATCTCTCATCATCCTTTCAAATTTTTAACCCCCACATCAGGCATTTTAAAGAAAGACAACAAATAGATAGGAATACTAGCCAAAACCAATTCAACTAAAGTAAATATACCCCCTTTGGAAATAAAGGCTTTATTTCATCCAACTAATCTCTTACCTATCTTCTTAAAAACCGAATCCCAAAACCCCTATCGACAAAGGATGTCCATCCACCAAAATACTTTAATGACCATCCTCCCACAGAACATTCTAAAATCCTAGAGACTTATTCTTGATCAACACTAATTCCCACCACCATACTCTTCTCCATATAGGGCTAGTAAAAGAGTCAAGCTTGAATATTTTTTTAAACTCGTTTGTGTGTAAATTAAGCTCAAATAAGCTTGATCACCACCTCTATCTCCATATTGACCTTAAGACCAGACATCATCCCAAAGACATCCACAATCTTGTTAAAATTCAAAAATTTCTCCACATCTCCAAAAGAGAAAAAAATAGTATTATCAACAAACTATAAATGTGATATTAATACTACCATGTTCCTACCAACAATAAAATCTTCCACGAAATTACATCATTCTGCCCTCAAAAGTAACATACTCAACCCATCCACAACCATAAACAAAAAATGAGATAAATGATCCCATTGCTAAGTGCCCTTGGTGTTGGAACGAAAATCTCAAGAGCTGTTAACAGCGCGAATATATCAAATATCAAAAATTTTCCTCAAACCCTATAAGACGAAATTAGGGTTTACTTTTGAGATCCCTCGGGATTGATATCGTCTCAGCACGAACGCATAACAGAACAACAACTACAGCTCGAAGTACCTTGCAGCCTTCTGTCGTATATCCCCCAACGTCAAAATCCAAATACAGTGTGGGCTGCCAAGACCTCCAAATCCTTACTCTCTCTTTGAGCCTCCCTAAAAAACGTGATTAAAGATAGGATGCTGAAATAGAAAACCTAGACGTCTATATATATGCTACGACAGAAACCCTAAGGAAAAATAAAGACCAGGCTCCCAATGGGCTTAGGATTCTTATATTCAATTCAGAACAAACATCTTATAATCCATTAATAATAAGTCAGTCCACTAAAAACTTATTATTGATTTCCTGGGCCTTATCTCAAAATTATATTCGAGCTCCTTATTATTATATACTTAATAATCTCTCAGCATTTAAAATTACAGATGTTCATCAATTAAATAAATCACTGACAATTATATTTAATTGACTTCTTTTATTCCTTGAAACCTTATCACTCAATTTATTTGTCATGTCGGATAATTAAATCCACCTGCAGGGTTTGACATAAACAAAAATTATGAGCTTCCTCAAGAGGACATTATCAACTCATTAAAATACTAAGACGTGGTTTTCCTTTAATATTTAATTTTCACCATACAAATAATATCGTCTCCCAATTCATCGAACTTATTAACACACTATGAATCTCACTCTTTGATGAATTAAAATGACATATTATATGCACGTGACAATTAAATATTTAGGAATTAAGAGCATAAGCAATCATAATAATCATGAAATATTTATTATTTTATTATATCAGTAAAAAATAATAACCTCAATATGGGTCTACGCAATACATAAAGTGTACTAGTGTAATAATCTGAGATATCAAACAATCTCTTATAGTCAAGACAGACTATGTCAGAATATTACACTATAATCATACTAATGATATGTCCAATTTCATCTATGATTGTGAACATTTACTCATATTATACAAAGATTCAATTATCTAGTCTTCTGTGCATCAGCCGAACTCTACACACCAGATCATCTACAATGTAAAATATAAGGCACACGTGCATATCATATATAAAATATAATATAAATATTTTTGCCCATATTGATTCTCAATAAAATAAAAAGAACAAACTTTTATTAATAAAATGAGTTTCACTGCAAAAAATAAACTTTCAGTATACTACTCTATCACTAGGTGCCTTAAATCTATCCCTTGGCTTTCCATTTAGGATAACAGAAAATTCATTGTCTTTAAGCATCCACTAATCCATTTGCTCCATCTTTGTTCATACCTCTTCATTTCCATCATAAAATCAAAAA
>CAUOFW020002551.1:0-47168 GCA_963454935.2 Ilex paraguariensis
GCATATGGTACATCAATCCCAGTTGATCAACAATTTTCTGTCTGCTGCACAATATTTCTTATAACATTGATATCCCTATTATTACAATCTTCAAACAAAATGCTAGAGAATTTTTTTTTTTTTTTTTGTTCAACAAAAAAGAGTATCTAAGTCAACATACACACACCTCGACTAATCCTCTCTCCAATTCAGACAGAGACAAACTATTCATGTCAGATTAAAATATTCATAATGGATAAATTTCTCATGACTTGATCTCAAGGGATTATTAAATTTAAATTCAGAATGTCTAAGTTTACAGCTCTTACATATTACCACTTGATCAACAAATTTCTATCTGCCGCACAATATTTCTTATAACATTGATATCTCTTACTACAATCTTTTTAACAAAATGCTTAGAGAACTTCTTTTCCCTTAACTTCCTTGTTCACTCTTAGACCGTAAAAGATACCTCTGCTTTTTTAAAACCTACATCTTGTAGAAAAGAGAAGGGTGGGTGGCTTTGCGAAGATTAAAAACAATAACACCAGACAATAAAGAAATTGAGTGTGAATGATTAAAAATGTACAATCTTACATTCATCGATGAGGTAGGATATGGTGATCGTAAAAACAAAAAAAAAAATTCAAATCAAACGCTGAGAGAAAAAGTTGGTGCAAAATCTTCCAATAAGAACTCTGAATCCTCAATGCTGGTTGGCCATTTTTGCCTCAATAACCAAATGAAATCCTGCAAGTTTTGATGTAACAGAACAAGAGACTGACCGAAATCCTCCATATTTGTCATGCGCCATCTCTGCACTTACGAACCTCTTTGTACTCAGCAGGCGGTATATTGGATTTTGCCTGAAAGACCCCGATCATAAAATATAGAGAACTAAGATCCAAAATTTTGAAAGAGATAAAAGCTTATAATAGCTTTACATTCTGAACTACGGAGATTGAAAGATGCTCCAACCATAATCCATTAGTCAACTAAACTCTAGGTTAGATCACGTCTCAGTAGTCTTTCTCTTACGATCTGATCCTGAGGCAACATTAGTTTGGGCCTGACCAAAACTGACCTGCATTTTAGTTTTGTCACAGCCAATATATGAGATAGGCACTACAATAAATGAATAAGCATTTAGAAAATAATTTCACTTTTTGATGATACGTCAACAAATAACTTCACTATTTGGTAAAACTATATGAACTAAGCACGAGAAGGATTTGGGCTGAAGTCCACACACTGTAAACCATCACCAATTTCTTGTCACGTATGACTCGCAAGATGATAGTTCAAATTCGAGTTTTCATTTTGTGAATGTATAGTCAAAAAGTATTAAGTTTGATCAATTTCCAAGCTGTTTGCCAAAGATGGTAACTCGAAGGCCAAGAAGAAAACGTTAATTATGAAAAGGTTGCCTTGTCTAACAGTACTTGAGAGTAGATGTTTTCTTCCTAGGACTCCGTCTTATCAACACTGCTTTCTTTCCTCTTCTATCTTTTCTTAGGGCAGCTGTAAGAAGAGCATAATCATACCCTCACCTGAAAAGTTCCCATGCTGGTAGTATAAAGGAAAGAAAAGAGAAACAAAACAAAGGGAATTGATAGTGGGAGATCACGAAGATATTGATACTTCATAACTAGAAGGTTCACATACCCAATCTCAAACCACTTTTGAGAAGACTTGAAGTATTGGGTTGGACTTTTCAGGATATTTTCTTTAAAATAGAAAAGAAAAAGGAAACATGGAACTTGGAATCAGTGTAAATATTGATCTAGTATACTTGTGCTATCTAATGAATGTGCATTTACAGGAAAATACTAGTAAGATAGCTCGATCTCATCAGGACTTAAAAATCAGTAAAACACAGTTTTGTCCAAACTAGATACGTTCGGGTTTGAACCCACAACCTCTAAATTTAAGCCATTGAACCCATCGACCCCTACGAAACAAGTACCCTAAAAAATAATATCGGAAAAAGAAATGGTGCTCACCCACAGGTTGAACATTGCTTGTGATGCTTACAGAAAATGGATAAACAAACAGAGCATATGTAGCCCATGTCAATTGTATTTTTGTGGCAAAAGCACCTGCATATGTCAGGATTTTGATAATGTTAATTGCAATAGATGATAAACATTAAAGGAAATAAAGAACTATCAGAAATTAGTGCATGAATAAAAGTGAAGCAACAAAAGCTTCTCCTTGTACAAGTTTGCAATCACTGTGAAGACACCACAGATGCAATTACACAGAGAAGACACATCTAGCTTGCTTTTGAGAGCAACAATTCAGATGCTACTTGTTTACAAACCATAGATGTTTGAAGGGTACAATGAATCATTTGATCCAAACAGTAGCCAATATAATCAAACTTGAGATACTTAGCTGAGAAACAACCAAACCATAGCTGTGGTTCAGAAAGTATTAGCCCAGACACACGGACGGAACCAGGATCTTCTCGTGAGGGGGGCCAAACAAAAATAATTACACAAACAAAATTTATACAACAGGATTATCAAATAAGTTATCATTAATGACAAATTTACATTTATAGACCCTATAAAATCAACTTCTATATGATACAATTGCAAAAAAATAGTTTGGACCATAAAATTCAAATCTTAGTTAGCAACATAAAATTAATTTATGACAATGCCATAGTTCACTTATTCCCTCGTTCACACATAGTTCATGTCTACAAATAAATTACTATCGCAAAAATTATTTTCACGTGATACTATCATAAACATTAATTGACACTGTATTATTATAATATATGTCATTCATATTAACCAAATAACTTTCTTTCATTTTTTCTTTGGTCACATACTCATACAAACATGTGTCTTAAGGAGAAACACTAATTCATGTAATTAATACATCCAATTTGTTATCAAAGACAACTAGGATTTTTGAATACACTAATTAAATTACGCACCTATATAATTTTTTTAAAAATTTTAGGATGAATATAGGATTTTAGAAAACTTAAGGGGATATAGGGTATTTTGAAAAATTGAGGGGGGCCATGGTCCCCTTGGCAATAAGGTGGTTCCGTCAATGCAAACACACATCACCAGCATACCTAGCATTTCTTAAAGAGAGAAGCATCCTAAGAAGTGTCGTCTTCTCAATGGAATCTGAATTTTGCTCTCCTTGTGCCAAGTGGTAAGTGATTATAGCGACTCACTGACTCCTTTATAGCAAGTATCATGTTACAACCTTGTACTTGCTTATCATAAAGAGTGCTGGTTGATGTATACAACATTTTTTTCTTTTTTATTTCTAATTGACATACATGATATCATCTCATGTATGTTTTATTGGTGCCATGTTTGTCCCCTATTTTTGATGAATTTGCCACCTCCATGTCTTATCCAGCAAACATAACTTTCTCCCAAAGTGTAAAAGGTGCATAGAGCAAAAAAGGCAAGAGAAAGAGACTAAGAGAGAGAATTCTAATACAATATTATTAAGCATCTTTTCCAGTATTTATATATGAGAAGAGTTCAGATTTATACCATCGGTAGCACACGTTTTCTGTGCATTCTTTCTTCATAACTTCATATTTTTCATGGAACTGTTGTTAGTTTCCAGTTTGTATTCAAAACATAAATTTAGTCATTTCCATCTCAATAGGCACAACTTTAAGCTGCCTCTCCGAAAAATCTCATGACAGACTCGAGGGACCCTCAACTATACAAGCTTTATCAAGGCTTAAGTGAGGAATATCCTCATTGTGCTCCAGCCTAGACGATCTTGCAAACTTTTACGGGAGATAATGCATATGGATCCTTTATAATTCAAGAAAACAAAAAGTCCCACAAATGGAGAAAACCTCTAATCTACATGTGTCTCTCACCTACAGGCTACAGATGGAGAAGAGAGAATTATACTACATCCCAGTTCAAGGGATGGAAGAAAATCATCAAGAAAGAACCCAAATATCACAATATGCATACTGATATTAAATGGCACGACAGAGCTCCTTTGTGTCCTGGCTTAAAAGAAAATAAATAATGCAAATCAAAAATTTTGAATATGAAACTTGACTGCCAAAAATAATGCAACAAAGAAACAATGAGCATCCATGTGGAAAGTCCACATTATTACAATGATAGAGACGCAGTTGTACTTACGAGGCACGAAAATCCACCCCTACAGGCTTAGGAAGTTGTAAAAAGCTACGACAATGCAAATCAGCTGCAAATACTGTCTGCACATAACCCCAGTAATCTGCATTGGTATCCACACAATGAAAACTAAAGACAGAAATAAGGCAATACATCATGCAAACTTCCACACTGCTACTTTAACCACACAAGAAATGTACGCCGAAATTCAAATTGAAAAAAACCTTGTGTGAATAGAGATAAAAAGCTCAAAAGGTATCTCCTCAAATCATTACAAAGTGCTCATCCGTGCATCTCATGTAATCTCCCTTTCTCCTTCCCCCCACCCCTTCCCCCCCCCCCCTTTCCAGGCCCGGATACCACTAACCCATTTGACACAAAAAGTAAAGCCTGGATACCACTAACCCATTTGATGCAAAAAGTAAACCTAATTGCAATCTGCAAAGCGAAAGGTCAATAACCCAAGTCGAAGACCCAAAAGAAGTTGAATCAAATAATGAAATACATATTGCAGGCCAAAAAATTCCCCATTCTGCATTATCTAATTGAAGCCAGAAAAACCAGATAGGATCAACCATTGAGAGAAACCCAATGTGAAATAACAACCAACCATCAAAGCCAAAGCAGCACCCTTCTTAGAGGTGGCCAAAGAGGTGAGTAACAACTCAACCCCGAGAATATCAATTTGAGAGCACCCATGGCAATTCTCGTAGAATCAACAAGTGCCTAAATATTCCCCTCCATTGTCAAAGAAATCAAAGCCACCTTAGACAGAGGGTAAAATCCACAACAGGCCTTGATGAAAAGGCCCAACTCCGTCCTAGAAATCACCAACCTATAAAAGCAATGTCTTAAAATACAAACCATTTTAACTAGCCGGAACCACAGCAACTGCCGAACTTCAAAGCACCCAAGTAAATTCATCCTACTCTACGAAACTAGGAGTTTTTAAAGAAAATTGGACATCAATAGTGAAACCAATAGATCCAGACATTTGGTGTCTAATGCTTCAGTACCTAGAATTAAGGATGAGGCCTACTGCTGTTTATTTTTTTCGATAAGACACAACATTTTACTGACAATCATAAGAAAAAATTTACATGAAACAAATCAATGATGGACAAGGAATCCAAACAACGACTATAAACCACATGAAGCTCTCCAACTTATTCTAATACAAAAGAAAGGAATATCCTCAAACTCCTTAAATGTGAAAGTCCCAAAAGAAGCCAAAAAATGAATTCTATCCCATAATCCCTCAAGTTCTTCACACTTATTCTCAAACATCCTTGCTTTCTTTTCTTTCCAAATCACCCACAAAGTAGCAAAGAAACTAAGAAAGCGTTGTACCAAAGAATGTTCCATTTTCTATTTCCCCCAAACCCCACATCATTTAAACAAAACATAGAATTCATATCCCTTGGGGCGACCCAACAAAAATTCTCAAGACCAAAAAGTTTATTCCACAAATTTCGTGCCAAAGAGTACTGCAAAAAAAGATGATTCACACTCTCATAATCCCTTCTACACATAACACACCATTGTGGTTGAAGACAAAAATGAGGTCTCCTCTTTATTAATAGTCATCTTAGTAATTTCATTACAGTTTAGCCGGAAACTTAAGATCCATGACAAACCATTGATAGAAGGCTAGCCACAAAACTGGAGCACTACCCAAAACCCGTAGACAAGTACCGGATTGCTAAATGACTCTTGCACACAAGCCTTCTTGCTACCAGTGCAATATTTATGATATGGGTGTGCTCTTCTGATCCCAATTATAGTTTCCAAAATATTGTCTCAAGGTACAAAACAACAAGCTGGTTTTTCAAATATTCAAACATTATCTACCTTAAAAATAAAGACAACAGCCAAAACAATTGTGCCTCAATAGCACAAATTCGTGATTGACATAAAAGGAAAGATAATAAAGGCTTAAAATCAAGTATTTAACCAACAGATATTGGATGTTTCTAGGTCTTTGGTGTCCTATGTGCCCATATACACAATTTGTTTGAATTTCAGTCAGCAATATTCTTATAAGGAATATGACCTTTAGCTGAGACAATAAATAAAGACTAAGACTCCTGTCTTACAGTTCTTAAGCCAGGTGATCACACGATAATTTTCCCTGAATCACAGTAAATCACAAACAAAAGCTCATCTACATGCTTCCAAGAAAAATTCATACAATGTTAGCTTACAAATACAGAAATAGGATATCTTCCAGATAATTGGAACTAACTACAGGCTGCCTAAGTGGGAACAAGGAATTGTGATGATAAACATTGCAACTATGAATAGGTTCCATATTGCCTATTAAGAACCTACCGAGAGATATTGAAACAGCCCTTCCAGTAGCTGGGGCTTCAAGTATACACCCCCAGTTATATAAGATGCCTGTTGCTCAAATACACATTACAGACAATCAGTAATGCCAAAAAATAACTCCTGATAAGTACATAATAAATTTAGCAGCAGTGAATTTGCCAACTAAATAGAAACATATGCTACCTGCTGCAAGAAAGCAGAATGTTGAGATCCTATAACGCATGAATCTATAGGTACCTGCAGTAGGAAGCGAATCAGACATCGAACTTGGTAACTTGATTGATGTTTATGGTGACTCACAACGATTTGTAAATGAATGAAACTGGGGTAGTTTTCCCTGCTTCCCAAGACAATCACATGATTGTCACCTAATTACTAGCAAACATTTGCAAGAGAATGTAGGCACTTATATATCAATTTCACCCAAGCAACCAAGAATGAGGATTATCCATCCAGTTTACAACTGCAAAGGTACTAATAAAATATCCAATCCAGAGTAATATAAGTTGAGGCCATTTTAATATTCACCCAAGAAAGAAGCATCTAACTAAAAAGTCACTTAACTCAACAAAGTCTTGTCCTAATCTTTTTGGGGTCGGCTATATGAATGTTGTTTCGTCATTGTACTCTATTAAGGGTCATATTTTTTGTTAGACCATAAGTTACCACATATTTCTTTACCATTTCATTTAAAGTTATTTTGGACTTCCTCTATCCATATGCTTACCATCTATAGCGCTATTATATCACTCTTTCTCACCAGGATCGTAATATGCCTCTATAAATATGTCCAAACCACCTAAGTTAATTCTCTTTTAATTTATCTCTTATATGTGTTATCTCTACTTCTTCACAAATATAATTGTGTCTAACTCTATCCTTCTTAATTTTACCATACACCCATCTTAACATACTCATTTCCATCACATTGAATTTTTTAACGTGTTGTGTTTTAATTGCCCAATACTCAGTACCATAAAACATAATTGGTATTATGGCCGTTCTATAGAACTTTCCTTTAGCTTAAAGAGTATGCGTCTATCACACAATACACCGAATGCATTCCTCCAATTAGTTCATCTTGCTTTAATTCTGTAAGTAAAATTATCACTAATCTCACACTCTCTACGAATAATAGACTCAAAATTGTTTCGGTATCCCTTGACCTTTAATTTTTAGTACTTCCCGGTTTGGACTCCTAGTCCTACTTTACTTTCCACATATTCAGTTTTTGTCCTATTTTTCTTAAATCCTTTTGATTCTAGAGCTTCTCATCATATTTTTAGTTTATTATTAATTTCTTCTTTGCTTTCTCCGACTAATACAATATCATCTGCATATAACCCATAAACTTGGAATTAACCCATAAATATGTAAGACAGACAACTTATAATTTTGAACATGGAAAAAACTATATAGTAATAAACACCACGAGCGGGGAGAGAAAGTCATAGAACCTTTATTCCACCGTAGGATACATTTTCTTGTTGCACATTGTTCTTGAAACTAGAATGATTAAACATATTATTTCACTCTACGTATGCAAGGGTGGTAACACCGTGACAACGGGGATGATAGTAGTGATTGCGGACACACCAACAACCCAATGATAATGAAGTGGTCACCCAGGCAAAGGTAATGATGGATGGCACCCACGGGGAAAAGACAACGACGAATGGGGACCACAATAGGGAGTGCAAAGGTTGGTGTTGGTCTTGCTTGGCCCATTTAGTGTAGAGGAGCTAATAGAGGAGAACGATTTTTTCATTTTACCAAAAGAACAAATGGATGTTTCAAAGAACTAATGAAGTATTGGTGGCAGCAATGAAGATACTAGTGCTTACGGTAGTAGTGCCAAGAATTTTTTTAAGTCCCCCTTCTTTTTTCTTTATTTAATATTTCACTCCATATTACTAGTGGGTGTTATTCACAAATCACAGTACCTCTCACATTATGAGGGGATCTAAACCCGATTCCTACAGCCAATTTCTTGTCCAAGAGATTATTTTAGCTAAACAATTCATTTTCCAGTAAGATAGGGTATATCAAGTACAACAATTACCAACTCTTGTACAAACGACCAATTTTTCTTCCAATAAGTAGCAGTTGGAGTTAAAAACCATTAATTTTGGGTGAAATTTATGATGCCTCTAGGGTTTAAAAAATCCCCCTTCATTTTATAGGATCACATAATGTCCTTGAGAGTCGTACAATGATTTTGTACAAATAAGCAACCAAATATATTCTCGAAAAAAAAATACAATGCACACTCTTAATCTCTGTAGCAAAAGAACCCCAAATAAAATATAGAGGGATTGCAGAAAATTGCAATGATGGGTTGTTAACAAAGCAAGACAATGGACCCAAGTGAGTTAATCTTCTAGTATACTTAAAAGAAGTGTAATAAGGATAAGTTTGAAAATAAAAACCCTTAAGAGCTATGAAGCACGGATCCTTCGTTGAGATTGACGTACTCGTATCCGACGATACTCATCGAATACTCGAAGATACGTATCGGATACACCTTCTACGTATCCGATAATAATTAATTATTAGAATACTTCACGGATACTTTTGTGTCGAGCAACATATATAATGTTTGAGTTAAACTTTTAAAATCTATTTTCGAATTCACGTACCATACAATACATTAACAAAAAAATTCATATTACTTCAAAGGTACATGAGTGTTTCTTAAGTATTATTTACAATTACATATCAAAAGAGTATAAAATAAAGCTATTACATTATTATCGTAGTAAAAATTACTTCTAAATACTAGGTAAATATTAGTTTTGATTTATTTAATTAGTCACTTCACTTTGTGAATATATTACAACGATACGATATATATTTTCTTGAAACTAAAAAAAATTACTAATTTTTCTTATTGTATATTAAAGAATTACCAAAATATATAAGTATTAAGCTAATTGAAAATAATAAAAATATTAAATATATTTTATTATAGTCGTATCTTGGTCGTACCCGTATCCTACTTTTTTAGACTTTGTCGTATCGCTGTATCCGTATCCCATATCCGTATCCGTGCCTCATAGCTTAAGAGTCAGTGTTTCATAGTACCGTTGAACGCTGAGCTGAGAAAATTGAGTTCATGATTGCAACATATCTGAAAAAGGAAAGCCCTGTCAAGGATTATATATCGGAGGAAAAAAAAATTGACTTTTACAAATATTGTCAATGATCATAAGAAACATACTGTCCGGGACCATCTGGTGATCCATGCAAACACAATATCTGCCACCATTTATCACCAACTTTGTTAGAGAATATATCCATCCAACATAATAGAGAGCCAATAACAACATTAATTGTTATAGAACTAATTAATGTGAAAAAAAATATATATGATGACAGGGAAAGGATTGAACCAATTCATTTAGTAACACCACAGCTCATTATGACTAGTTTTATAACAAATCCAATTTCATTTATATAACGAAATCAACCATGCACTAGCACCACATATTCTTAACTGCTAGATGTTGAGCAAAATAAGTTCAACTAATTCACACGTAATTCCTTGCACCCCAAGTTCCACATTTCTTTAGGGGTAACAAATACCAGCGAGGGCAGTTAGCAATGAAAATTAAAATATTCACAATACTGACGAGCAACTATTAGCTATTCAATGATATCTGCACAGATCATCTGACGACATAAATTCTCATTTCACCTAAATAAAACCCATTCAATGAAGGATTTACACATTTGAACTTGCTCGATATATAATCTCAAGAATAGCACTTACACTGCATAAAGTAGCAAATAGTCCACATATTTTTATGCCTGAAATGATGGAAAATAGAAACATATAACTGAGACATTAAATACACATTAAGATTTGCAAAAATATTGGAGAGTTATAGTTTCAACGCTTCCTGATGTTTAGTTCATGGTTAAATTAACAAAATTTCCCTACAAAAGTCACATTGATTTCTAAGTTCGAGGTATACAAAAATCCTACATATATAGACAGCCCATAATACATTGATATTAGTGAGCAACTTTACCCCCTAGGCTTACTCTTTTTTCAAAATATTTATATCCACGCAGCTATTGACCTTCATTTAACAATTACAGAAGTTTGTAGTGTGTCACTTTTCAAAAAAAGCTGAAAAAAACTTCACACAAAGTCCCCGTTCTCTAAGGTACAAGAAACAATTTGGGGCAAGAGTATATCCGGGTTTGTGTTTATCTTTCAACAAGTTTTGCTGCTATTGAAGTAGATGAAATAAGCATCTTATTATGATTCCTCCACCATAAGGTACTTGTACTATTTTGTAAATTGGAGAACAGAATTAAACATTTTTTTAACAGAGTTAGATGTTCAAAACACAACTTTCTGCTATCTTAATAATAAAAAGGTTTTCAGACCAATCAAATGGCCTGGACAATGAAAACGAAGTTTCAAAGCAAAATATAAATAGGGAAGGAAGCCATGTAATTAGTTTCATGTGTGTATCTTGGATGAGCTAAATATGGAGACATTTACATTAGGACCTTAGCATCTTTTGGTGCATCATTATTATTTCTACAGCTTTCAACTTGAACATATCCCATAATTTCTTTGATGAGTACCTTCCAGTCAATCTCCTTCCTTACCTCTTACACATATACTAAATTTCATTAATTCCAAGTTTAAAAAGTCTAAATGCAGCACCCCTATATCAGCATAGTTTTTAGACGACATGTTAGTTACTTGAAATACTTAAACTCCCCTTCTGACACAAAGTGCAGCATTGCTACGATGCAACAATTGAATCCACATGGAAAATCCTGTGAAAATTATCAACCATCAACATATAGTTTGACAAATGAAGCTCAAACCCCCAGCAAAAATATTAGAATGGATATTTATGACCACATGGAGCTAAATGTTAATACTACTTAGGCTAAAATTGTAAGGAGCAATGGATCCAATGTCACGTTCCAAATGACCCTTATTAGGTCTCAACCAAATATCTACTACGTATACCAAGCATTTGATGGACTTTCTTAAGTTCTAGCGTCAAACTCAACACACCATGATGAATATAACAATGTACATATGTCAAAGGTAAAATGTGAAGGTAATTGGTAATTCAATGCTGAAAAGATTAAAGCACTAGTTAGATTAAACCCAAAGAGACAAAAAACATCCTTTGTACAAATAACATCAGCTAAGTGCAATGATAAATGCAGAGGCCAATAGCTGAAAAGTTGTGGGTGGGATATAAAGACAACTATTGTGTGCAAGTAGTACCAAAATTTATGTCTATACCCAGCCCACCCCTCCAAATTATGACTTCAAATAAACAGAAAATACTAAGCCATCATTCCGGAAGCTAGTCCCTAAAACATTCGAAACAATAAGGCAACTAACCAAGTGGCAAGTACAATACATGAAAATAAAAAATACACAATGAGACCTTTAAACAAAACTACTTCGGCATTGCATATTTCCAAATTTAGCGAGTTACCCAGTTCTCATTGCACAGAAGCATATAATTTTATAGAAAAACAAATAAATACTCACTCGAGGCTGCGGATGAAGCGGCCCAGAACGAAATACTTTCTGGATATCTATTCACCAAAGTAAATTTCAACAACTTCCATATCAAGCAAATATGTAAAACTGAGCAATATATAACGAATTATGGTCTTAAGGATACAACAAAGAGCCATGGAAAGAGACCCAGATAGCAAAGAAGACCCAACACCCTCAACTGAGTTCTGCTGGGTCAACTCCTCATCCCTAGTCACAAACTCCTCCAACTTCCCCAACAAACTCTCCGCCCTCTGGTTTGGCGCCGCCAATGAAGAATCATATATATAATCACAGGAATTGTAGCCAGTAGCTATAACTACAACCTGGTTGAGCTGATTGAGTAGAAGAATCGAATTCAAAAACGATAGCACCTGTGTGGATTTGCCAACAAATAACAACACAGTAAAAAACGAAGAAGATTTTGGTGAAATAAGAGAGGTTTTAGAGAGAGAGAGGGATTAGAGGTTTTTACGTGAGATAGGAAGTTTGAGAATGTGAATGTGTTCTTGACTGTGCTCCAGAAGAAGGGGTTGGTGTCGATTAAGACCATAAGAAGACTCACATCGTCTGTAATTTCAAAGCAAACATGAAATACAAATGGTGAATATACATATTCAGAAATGTATGCATATCTTATATATAAGCGCATAAATTGACACAGACACATGCAGGACCTGCGTAGAGCTTTGATGGTACTGTAGTCATGGCTGCTTCTGGATTTTCAGACTAACCCCACGCACGAGAGCGAGAGAGAGAGATGCTGAAAGGAGAAGACAACGTTGGTACTCGACTCGGATTATGCCCGTTTATTGGGCCTCGGCCCAATATCCGTCTGGACCCTGTTCAGCCGATTGGTTTTCTTCCGGTTTTTGTTTGATTTTTTATTCGAGCTGAGAATGAACAATAGTCTATCAATAACACTTTGGATCCAAATAGTTCCTGTGGCTCGCCAATTCAAGGATCCATATGTTCGTGAGTTCGGGTCTGGTCGGGTCGGTTTGAGACAGTCTTGACTCTTCTCAATCCAGACCTCAGTGGAATTACATATAAAGTTTTTTAAAAAAACATTAGTTCCCATCAATCCCACACATAATTAAATCTTATTAAATATTTTGGTTGCTAAAATTATAATTAAATCTATTTATTTTTCTTTTTTAACATGCGAAAATTATTAACTTCTAGGGAAGCTATCTAAATGGAGAGCCTCCGTGTGCATGGGTGGTTGATAAACACGTATTATTGGAATGAAACAGCAGGTAATGGATATATTTCTCCCACCGCTATTGGTGGGTCAAATCCCTCTATTTTATTAGGATTTCTTTTATTTAATTTGTAAGTGTCAAAAAAAGGGGGGAAAGATAAACGATATATAAAAATTGTGTTTTGTATGCTAATTATTACTTGTTGTGATTTAATGCGCTTTAAACTCATAAATAAACACATACAATTAAAAAACAAATCAATAACATAAAACCATGAGAAACAAGAAATAATAAGGCATACAGATTTTACGTGATTCGGTAATTTATCTAAGTTCACAAAGCTGTAGGAATTTCACTATTGAGAGAGAGGAATACAGAGGGCGGCGATACAATACACATCAAATCCTAATCACAAAAACAACAGGTTTTATATGTCTTGCGCACTGGCCTGCAAAACATGGCCCAAAAATTTTTATCGGGGGCGTTGCCCTATCAGCCCAAGCCCCCGCTCCATAAACTAAGCTTTTAAAAAAAATTATTAAAACCCACGCAACATTGTTTCGGGTTGGGTTAGGAATTGAATAAATATGATCCTTAGCTCTAACAGTGGCCTACATTAGTGACAGAATAATTATTGATAGAAAGGTTCAGTTGCGGAGACTTGTACACACTCACAAAAATGCTAGGTGCAAAATAAACCCCATACCGATCCAAAAAAAAAAAATTTAACCTCATGAGACACTTTTGAATATGTTTATTGATCGAGTTATTACAAAATATACTCTAATTTTATAAAATGTGTTTTATTAACCGCTTAAGCTTTAATTTGTTTCAATTAAGCTTTTTTAATTGTTGAATTAATTCTACATTGCCTTAGATACTTCGATTAAGCATTGGGGGAAGTGGGGTTACAAGTTAAGGTTTAATTCTAAAGAAAAAAAAAGAAGAAGATGACAAGCAGGTCATAGAGTGGTCTGATTAGGTTAACGGTGTTTGAGATTTTATTATTATTTAACTGAAATACTTATCTGAATCGATGATCTCAAACAAAAGTGCTCGATTTCTTACAAACTCTATAGAGTCGCACCCATATTGATATCGGACCCAGGGTCAACCTTAATCAATCAACTGCTAACCGTGTTTAATGTGTTCATAAGTTAATAGGTTGGATACTTGATTTATTAATGCAATTTTTAAATGAGCTAGATAGTATTGTTTTAGTTACTTAAATGAATATTATTGGTGGTTAGCCGCTATGCTAACTTAGTTAGGTTTGGTTTCAAGAAGTGTTTCAGACGCGGTCAGGAATCTTATGATTCCACCGGTGATGACCTATTGGGGTGGTCGCTGGACGTTTTTTTTTGCCCCCACCCCTTTTTTTCATGAGTAAAAAAAAAAAAAAAAACTTAAATGAATTAAAATTGTTTCAGAATTAATAACCAATGAGCTGAATACTTTTTAACTGCACAAATTTTTGCCCATAGTGACGTATAGAGTAATTTTGCCAAATACCAAAGAATTTGAAGATGTTAAAGGTTAATCCGTGCAATGTAATTATAATTATATTTTAATCAATTCACCCAACGGTAATGATGTTAAAATATGTAGGAGTGCAACTTGGGTTGGGCAACCCAAACCCAACCCAACAAAATTAGGGCTTGTGCAAGAGTTTTTAATATTTGGATTGGGCTTGAGTCAAAAAATCTCAACCCGAATTCAATTTAGGTTGAACTCGGGTTAAGGCCTCGTGAACCCGAGTTCAACCCAAACCCGACAAATTAAAAAAAATTATATATATATAAAGCATTAGCATTGATTTTTTATTTTTGTTCTATCATTCTCTGTCTCTCTCGTTCTCTCAGCCTCTCTCGTTAAAAATTTGTTGAAGTTATTTGTTGTTAATTTAGGTGAATATTATGTAATATATGTATTAGGTTTAGAACAAAAAATATATTTTGGACTCTACACGAATTGAACCTGTAAGTAACCTGAAACCATCAACTCGAATTCAACCTGAGCCCGCCTGAATTAAACTCGGGCAGTGCTCGGGTTGAGTTCCCCAACCCGAGGTAGGGTTAGAGTTGAAGATTATATATTTAGGGTTGGGCTAGGGTTGATTGTCCAACCCGCCCGAGTTGCACCCCTAAAAATATGATATAATTCGTTGATACGATATAAAATCAGAGGGTTTAAATATTCCTCAAACCACCTGTTTCATAAACGAGTGAATCCGACACAATTAATAAATAAATTGGATATAAATGAATTCAATCAAAATAAATAAACGATATGATTCGTTTATATACCGATTATTATAACTGACAATTATAGACACAACTCGTGAAACCGACACGGATTTAACGGGTTTGGGTGTAGTTTTAATGGGTTGGGGTGGTTAATGAGTTAACTCAACAAACCCGTGAAATAAACGAATTGGTTTCGTATTTAACCCATAAACTCGTTTCAACCTGTTAATAGTGGTACAATAAATTTTTAAAAAACAAGTTAAGTCTCTCAGCCTCTGTTTCATCTCACACCTCTCATCTCTCATAATTATTCAAATTTAGTAGTCATTTAATGTTTATTTTTTATCTTTATTTTTTTGTTCAATCATGATTTATTGTTATAGTAAATAGGTCAAACATGTGTAATGTGTGGCGAGTTAATGATTTTTCATGTAGGCTTGAAATTATATAATATATTCTCTTATTTAGTAGATGACACACGGGTAATATTGGATAACCCGTCTAATAAATGATTTGTGTATAAGTGTGATAGTTAGACTCGTTTATATAAACGAATAGGGTATGGATGGAGAAGTTTTTGACACAAACTGATTTCACCCGACACGAAACGGTTTCACTCGACACGATTGCTAGACCTACCGATTATACACGGCATAGACACGATATGACAAGACTTGTTAAACATAACTTAATAAATAAATCGGGTATTGTGGAATAGTTTTTGATGTCTACCCAACACGCTCAATTTGCCACCTATACTTGTGCTCTATAAATTAAATTTTGCTAAAAAAATAAAGAAATTTGAGCCAAATTAGTGAATTACCTCTAATTCGTTCAGGCGTCGAAAATCCCTAAAATATGGTAAAAAAAAAAAAAAAGATACTACGGGTTAATTATAAATTATATCCTGAAAGATCATTTTAATTTTAATTTATACTTTTAAAGATTAAAAATTTTAATTTATATCCTTAAAAATAAAAATTTGTATCAATGCATACCTGAAACTAACTATCATTGGTTTGCAGTCTAAAATTAAATGGGTAAATTACGTCTAGATTTCTTTATATTTGTCATTTAATCGTTTGGACCCTCCTCAAATTTAGAATATTAATAATACATCTCCTAACATTTGTGCACATGTAACAGATAACCCTTTGTTATTGATATTTATTAATATAACCGTTAAAAAAATATGATTTCATTCTAATAAAAAAATTATAATTTTATATTACCCTTTATTTTGTGGGTCCATTATACTCTAAAGTTCAAAATCAAGTTTATCATTTGAATGACCAATATAACACAAGTATTTATATAACGTTCTTTATATCCTATGTAATACATCATTTTAACATAATTATTTGAGTGCCTAATTGAAAAAACATTTTTAGTCATATTTGAATTATCATTGGATGTATGTGTAATATTTCAAATGTGAGGGATTTAAGTAATTAAGTAACAAACAAGAGGTGGTCTAGATATAATTTATGTATTTAGTTTTAGACTGACGACCGTTAACTTGAGGTGTGCATTGATATAAATTTTTATCTTTGAGGTGGTGTTTGGATCAGCATAAGAGGATTGAATATCAATCCGAACCCAATCCTATCAAATGCAAAGTGGTCCGAATTTGAAGATTGTAAAGTTAGGATTCAAATCTTATTGCATCTTTAGATAGGTTTCATTAAATTTGTGGGTCTCGTTCACATGTGAACATAAAACATATTAAAATGACTATTTCAACATTGTATAAAATAATGTTATCCAATCCTATACCATGTTTGTCATGAAATAAAAAAAAAATCCAATCCATTAGCAATGTCATATTTGCGAAAAAAAAAACATGAATCAATAAAATATGCATTTTTACAAAATATTGCAATAAATATTTTATTTATTTATTAAATTTAATTTGTACAATATACTTTTACTCACAAAAATCATATGCATCATGAAGAAAAAATTTTAATTTTCAACACAAAAACAATGCAATTGGATAAAAAATCCAAACTTGTGTGTTTAAAAGATAAAACTTAATTTTTGTTTTCAATAAATAGGAAAAGTTATCCAAACCATATTTAATATTTTCAATGATCGAAATGTAATTTATTTTCTATGAATTTTAGGGTATTTTAATATTATTGCATGAATTACTAGCACAAATCATGTCAATTTAAAATATATTGCTTTAATACAAATGTTAATTTTTTTTAGATTTCATGTATAAGGAAACAAATGGTTGAGCATAAACTTTTTAATATCTTAAAAATTTAAGAAATAATGAGACGTAACACCAAAGAACAATTAACTATTTTTAATGAGATTCAAACCTTTTAATTCAAAGTTGAGGTAGATCGAATATTTTTACACACTTTCTCTCAAATCATGTGCTTGCATGCTACATTCTGTCAATTGAAACAAAATTTGTAATGGTGGCAATTTAGTTCAAAAGTATAAGATACTTATATGCTATTTTTTGAACATAGGGGGTAAAGTGCAAAAAACCCAAACCACTACCATATAAACTGAAATTTAAGCTGGTTAAATTGCTCATCTTCCCTGGCAAAACGCGAAGAGAGTTTCGGATGCTTCCGCTTCTGCATCAGACAGAGACAAAGACAAATACAGAGAGAGAAAGAGAGAGAGAGAAGCATATGGAATCAACACAACGATAAGGCCGCTGAGAAGGCCTGATACTAAGCCTTCTCATTCGCCTGATAAAGAGATGAAGGGACATGTATAAAGGGAGCTTAGGAGTTTGATAACGCGCCTGATCAGGACAATGAAGGGGCAACTGATAAGGGTTCTCTGTGCTTCCAATAACTCTGGTAAGCCATCCGTTTCTCTATGTCAAGTCCCACGAAACTCCAATTCTTTTTCAGGCAAGTTCTCTATGTGAGTGAGAGAAAGAGGAGAGAGATATTTGGTTCTATTAAATGGGTTTTGCTTGGTTTGTTTTGGTTTTGATTATAGTCTGGAAATGACTAATGGATGTGTACATTTTCTAGTTGAACTAAAATTACTTGAGAAAAACATTCTGTACAGTTGTGGAGGGTATTTTAGATTTTAACTGTGTGTGCAGGATCCTGCACAATATAAAAAATGAAAACAGATCTCTCCCTTGGTGAACTTCGAGTGAGTCAGTTGAGTGATCAACCACGCTGCTTGGGACAGCCTGCAAGGTACAGTGGTAACCTGGAACGGCAACGGGAGACCCTGGGGAAGGAAGAACGATCCTGTAAGGCTGAAAGGGGTTCTTAGAACAAAGAAGAACAAGTTAGAAGGGCGCCAGAGTGTTTTCCGGCGTATCCCCTCCGACGGTCTAGTCAGTCTTTGAGTGAGAGAGAGAAGGAGAAAACACTGAGAAAAAACGTATTGTAGTAGAGAGTTTGTTGTTGCATACCCGCTTTGTCTTTTGCAAAGAGTATTTATACCTTAAAAGCTCATGATTGCTGTCAGTGTCGTCAGTAGGTGATCATTAGGCTCAGGTAGCGTGTGCATTGATTCTGATGAGGAATGTCTTCTCTAATTAACTGCTCGGGGTCCCGAGCAATCAATGCTGGATCGTCGGGATGCCGACGGTACAATGTGCTTCTCTCGGGGAGGATGCAATAAATGCTCTGTAATAGGAGCATTTATTGCCTTTCATTTCCGAGCCTTACCGCATTGAATGCGGTCTCATCAAGGGAATGGTGCAATTAATTGTTTACTTTCCCAAGTCGCGTGTTAGCAACGACATGCGGTTTGTCTGTCTCTGATGTGATATCATATGCCACGCGTCCATCCCCTATTGGCTGTGACCTCTGTATTCCAGTACGTTCTAACATTACTTGTGTAAGACGAGGTCATGATGAATAGCCTAGACTAGCCTAGGCTAATGACCTGCACGTCAATAGCTTATCCTAGAATAAAGGAAGCGTCCAGGACGGGGTACCTCTCGGCACCGAGGAAAGGCTGATCTCGGGGATCGAGGGAGTTATGCCGACCGAGGTACGTATCTGACCGAGGACATGTGTCGGTTGTAAAATAAACTGAGTGTATGATCCTACATGACAGTACCTCGGGGGCGAGGGCATTCGTACGCCGATGGTGCTTGATCCTAGCAACAGTGTTTTAGTAAACCGAGGACACGTGTCTTCATCATAGGATATTTCAGAAAAGTCCCATCATTAACCATTTAATTCGACTTCTCTTTTCAATGATCCCTTACAGCAGAAGAGATTTTTGAATCACTAGCAAATGAGATTCTTTAATTCAAAACATACGGCCGATATTTTCAAAAGCAACGAAAATTTAATTCCAAACAACTTACCCAAACAAAGGTTAAATAAACCATTCACAATTTTAATTCAATCTTCTTGTATCCCCCTCCAAACACTATCTGAGGGTATAAAATATGATTTTTGAGGGTATAAATTAAAATTCAAACTATCTTTTAGGGACAATTTGAGATTTACTATGACACTACACCGCGGAAAAAAAAAACGAATACAATATTACCGGCCACCGGTTACATCGGTTTCATCTATAAATGTAATTTTTTTTTTTACCAACTAACAGTGTCCTGTTCAAGGCGGGAACGATTTCCTAATTCCCTCCATTGACCGACCCCCTCTCTCTTGCTATCTAAAAAATTCTTAACAAATCCCCCAAATTTCACCAAAAAAACCCTAGATTTCCTGAACCTTTTTTTTTGAACGGTGATTTCCCGAACCCTAAATTACCCAATTTGATGGAGAATTCGGCTGCCGTGGAGTTAACGGTCGGCGGAGATTGGGGGCTGCCGGAAGGTACACGTGTGCGCCGGAGATTGGTTCAGTCGACATTGTTTCCTCACAAGTCTCAGGATAATGGGAAAGAGAGCGTGGTTAAAGAAGAGGAAAATTGTGGTGGGGAGGACGATCAGGAGGAAGAGGAAGAGGAAGAGGAAGAGGAAGAGGAAGAAGAGTACTGTGGGAGTCAAAGTGATAAGAAGAAGAGAAAGCGAAAATCGAAGCCAAAGGCAAAGAAAACTCCTCAATCGCGTGCTCCCAAGAAGGTGCATTGTCTTGCTGGAAAATTTATATGAATCAATTCCATGTCTGTTGTGTTCGATCGGAGTAATTTAGTGCTAATATATAATATTTTTGGAGTTTTTTTTTTCTGCAAAAGATGAAAACCCTAGGCCAAACCGAAGATTTTAAGAAGGTAAATTGTTTGGCTTTTGATGGAAATTTGCCTAATTTCGTGTGAATGTTCTCTCTTTGAACTGATAAAATATTTTGATTGGTGTTTATTTGATTTTGAAGGATGAAAAAAGTTACCGTAAATAGGTTATCTATACTGCAAGGCTCAATTTCGTTATTTGTTATCTGTAGTAGTGGGTTCCCAACCCAATGGACTGATCTGGCACTTGAGAAAAGGAAGGGCCTCTAAATCCCATGGCATTGACTGTAACGCTCCCAAGTAGGTCAGTAATAGGCTGAGTGGCTGATAGACCATGTGATCACTGTTGCTGTTTGCAGCTGAAGGAGATCTTTGTGGCATTTTTTTGCCCACACACTTGCGTTTAAAAAATTACTGAAAAGCTAAAGATTAGAGACACTGTTGAAGTTGTAGGGTGATAATGAATTTCACATGCGATGATTGGATGTGACAATTTTGTCTTGTAGGATGATTTTAGGTTTGGGTTCTGATGGGATATGATTACACAGATGCTTTTCTGAAAAACTGAAAGCAAGAGTTGGTTTTGAGATGATTTGAGCTGGAATTTAATTCAGAAGTCAGCCGTAACCATACGTCCTGTAATCTGGGACATTAAATAAAAACTACAATGATTTATCATAGACCATGGAGGATCCCTATTGTTGATCACTTCCGAAGTTCAACTGATGCATCAATAAAAGCAAATGATTCACTCTGTGGAAGATAACGAGTAGGGATTCGTCTTGCCAACCTTGTCTAGTGATTTGTTACCACAAATAATCTATATTACTTATAATTGGTAGTATCTGTGAAATACTTTTGATTTTCTATTTTGTCACTAATTATTATTATAAAGTCAATTATATCAAAATATTTACTTTTATTTACTTTTTCTTTTTATATTTATTTGACTTTTAAGTTCTTTTGAACTCTTTTATTAATAATGCTTGACTTCTAAGTTCTTTAGATCTCATTTATTAGTAGTACATTTATATACAATTTTTTATATATATATCTAAATTTACTTGAAGAAGTAAAATACCATCTATATTATATTATTATATAGGCGTAGTTGTCAAATTGAATTCTGCAGTCAAATACATGTCATATTTTTTTTTTTTTGGTAATCAACAATGTCATAATATTATCATACAAACAATAGTATCTCAATTTAATCAATCTCTTTGACAAAACAATATAATAAATCTATAATATAATTAGATGTGGAAATATATAATCTTACAATGAAGCTCCATTATGAACAAAAGAGGAAATGTCTAAAAGGGTTGAAGAGATATTTAAAAAAATGAAAGATTATGTACTCAAAGAAGGGTAGAATAGGTCAGTAATTAGGTTTAACAATAATTAAAATAAGAATTAGTTATTCAACACATAATTTATTATTCAATTTTATTACATACCTTATTTGAATTTTCTATAGAAAAATTATTATTTGAATATGTTCATGTGCATCGCATATCTTCTAGTCTTTTCATGTATCTTATCAATCCTGGAACTAAGAAGAGGGAACAACAAGGTCTCCTTTTGTTAATTTAGATTATAGTATTTGTTCTATGTCCGATTAAGTTAAATTTATGGGATTCGATTATTTGATTTTTGCTATGTTGTTTATGAGATTCAATTAATTTTGGTGGCTGTTTGCGATTTTCCCTTCACATGGGCTTTTCCTTGGGTTTTCAATTGCGGTCTTGTGGATGAGCCAAGTTGCCCAAGCCTGGGTAGAGCTTGACTTGGTTACGACTTGTTCAATGGCTCTTGAGAAGTTAGTGATACTGATCTTGAGCTTCTTTATTTTAGCTCGGTTGGGAATCACGACAAACTTGAGCAACAAGTTGTTAGACCAGATAAGTTGGGGTTGCATATGTGAGTGGGTGCTTAGGGAATATGGGAGCTACTAGACTAGTAATGTTATAGAGGGTAGTAGAGAAGGATGGATGGATTTGCAGGGTTTTTAAGTTTTGGGTGGAAATCAGAATAGTCAAAAATTGCAGTTTTAACTAGATGCTTTGTGTGGAGAGTCTGGCATAAAGAGACTTTTATTGACTTGTTAGGTAAGTAATGGACAAATAGACTATTTGGGGGTTGTGTGGTGTTTGGGCCTTTTGGTGTGGTGGAGTACATAAGATTCCCAATTTTTGAGGGGTGCTCGGGGTGGGGAATTAGAGTTACCAAATTGCCAATTTGCCTTATGAAGCATCAGTTGGTGGTGGCTGGTAGGATATCTTGACATATAGGCTTCCATTTCAAATTTGAGGTTACCTCTTTGTGTGAGGCTTTGTGTTGGGAGACAGGACTTGGCCATTCTTTTGTAGGCCATCTGCCCTTTTTAGTTGCCTTCCAAGCTGGGTTTCGAGATGACATTTTCATTGGCCAGACATTGTAACCTATTAAAGTGGAAAAGGGCTTCCTAATTAGATCTTCATGTATAAGAGAGGCAAGGAGAATGCTAATCATCTCTATTTGGATTGTGGTGGCCATAAAAACTTTTGGTGTCTAGAAGTTGAATAGATGATGCCTAATTCTTCTAATGCGGTGTTGAGTAGTTGGTAAGGGGGATCTAATAAGAAAGGTGTAAAGGGTTTGGTCCTTATACTTTTTGGGCATCTGGTTGGGGCATATTAGGAGGTCCTTTCAAGGAGTAGATAGGCATAGTTTCTGTAGACTTCTTTATGTTGTTGTTATGAAGGCAAGGATCAAAATGTCGTGTCGACACGTCTGAAACGTCCGAAACGTTTCGGAATTTCAACACTCCGAAACGAAACAGTAGTTGAATCACAAAATTCCAGTGTTTCGGTCGAAACGGTACTGTTTCGGACCGTTTCGGTCGAAACGGCATTGTTTCGAACCGTTTCGACAAAACAGTGATATATTCGGTTCATTATGAATAATTACATTTAATACCCCATTATAATTACATTTAATACCCACTGTAATTACATTTAATACTCACTATAATTATATTTAATATCCCACTATAATTACATTTAATTCCCACTGCTCTTCTGTCTTTTATAATTTTTTTGTTATAAGAATAAATAATTACACTTAATACCCTACTATAATTATATTTAATACCCATTATAATTATATTTAATACATACTGTAATTATATTTAATACCTCACTGCTGTGCAAGTTTTTTGCTTTTTTTTTTTTTTGTTATAAGTATTAACAATTACATTTAATACCCTAATGTAATTATATTTAATACCTACTGTAATTACATTTAATACCCTCTGCAATTACATTTAATTTTTAAGTATACATAAGTATCATTAATTTAATTTGATACCCTTCATTATTAGTATTATAATAAAATAGTATTATTAATTGGATTATATTACCGTAATAATATGATTTGGAGTAACTATTGTCATCATATTTATGTCACATATGGAGTTTCTCTAAGTAGCTACCCAGAGCCTACACCGATGTATGAGCCTGCTCGACACTCCACAGGGGAATGGATGTAACCATGTAAGTATGTACTCATTAGCATTTCATGTGTATTATAAGACCTTAATATTATGTAAAAATATGTTTATTTCATAAAAATTAAGTGTTTGAAACTAATTTAAGTGACTTTCGCCTCAAGTCAAGCCTTTTTTTCTCTCAAATTTAAATTTATTCTTGTATAAATTGATGTTAACCTAATAAATATGTTGAATTAATAAATTATTTAGCATATCTTTATAAATTAATGGATTGCATTTGTGTTTCTATGCGTTTCCATATTTTTTCTGCGTTTCCATTGCGTTTCCGAAATGTTTCCGAAACGTTTCTATTTTTGAGTTGACCGAAACGGTACTTCGAAACGAAATTTTGATCCTTGTATGAAGGAAACTTGTTTTTTTCCTAATTATTTGTGTGTTTGTTGGCAGTATTAGTTGGTTTAATGAGGATTAATTTTGATTACACCCTTAGCCATCTTTGTGTGCGCATGGGTTGTTCTCTTACCAACAAATCTTGGATAATGCAAAAAACCCTTTTTCTTTTGTGTAAGATTGACGATGCAAGGAGGTGATTTATGACAGCTTTACTAAACTAGGAATCTAGTTGTTTTTGGTAGGGATTAAGGCTACTGAAAGGTCGTAGAGTAAGGTTCAAAAGAGTGGAAGAATGGTTGCTAGTCTTGTAACAACAAGGGGTAAGAAATTGGCTTTATTTTGGGAATGTTTGGTTGTATTTCTGGATTAAGGTTAGCAGTAGTTCTTTACAGGATGTAATGCTGCATTACGGTTTCTTAAATCAAAGGCCTAAAGATAAAGAAAAAGGTTGATGCCTTTTGAGGCTGGTGTTAGGGTTTTGGTAACATAAAGACATGGGTTTAAGGGCTTTCAAGGGTTGTTCTTGTGCTGGGAACAATGACCTAGAGAGGTAATATTGATTTTTTCGGAAGATAGTAGTTGAAGGCAATGATTGGGCTGAATAAGCTAGGATTGAGGTGAAAGTGTAAGGAGAGCTCGTATCCCAGATTGAATGATTAAGACCAACCAATGTTTTTATACGTTTAAGGTGCCTCTCAAGTCTCAACTCATTGCCATTTGGGTTTAGTTTGGATGTTTTAACATGGTATCGTAGCTTAGCCTTAAGTGATCATTGGGTCAAATTTCTTACCCTTTTGAATTTTGCGGTATGCATGTTTGTTTGTTTTCTTAGCCCCACGTGCGAGCCCGAGTCTCACATGCATGAGAGTGTAAAGACAAGTAGTATCCCACTTTGAATGATTAGGACCATCTGAGGATAATTTATATGCTTAAAGGTCCGCTTTCTTTATTGCCAATTGGTTTTTAGTTAGATTCTTTAACTAAAAGAAGTTTTAAAATCTAATTGTAGCCACAAAAGACGTTTAAACAGAAGGAATCGAAGAGGAAAAACTTGATCTAAGATACCTCCCTAAATTCTTTACTATTAATCGCCTACGAAATGTTCAATCATGTTTCACATAAGCTTCACCACAGCTTCTCAAAAGTCAATGATGTTACTCGAAGGATGACATGAAACCTAAGAGTGTGATGCACAAATGAAGAATCATCTACTCTTTGACTCTGACTGATTTAGATGAGTTAAATACCATATTAAACGACCAACCAACAAATTTGGGCCCAAAAATCAATCCACAGACCAAAGTGTTGGAATGGAAATCTCAAGAATCATTGACAGCGTGTATGTATCGAATACCAAAATTTTTTCTTTAAAATCCTATAAAGCGAAATTAGGGTTTACCTTTAAGATCGCTCTAGCTTGATCTTGTCTCAGCATGAACGCAGAACCTAACAACGAATACGGAAGACAGTTCAACGAATCTCGTGGTTTTCTGTCGTATATCCCTCAACGTTAGAGTCCGGATGCAGAGTGAGCTTTTAAAATCTCCGAACTTTTTCTCTCCCTTTTAGTCTCTCTAAAAAACGTGAGTAAAGAATAGATGCTAATTTAGAGAGCCTAGACGTCTATATATAGGCTACGACAGAAACCCTAAGGATAAATAAAGATTGGCTTCCAATGGGCATAGGATTCCTATGTTCAACGCAGAACAAACATCCTATATCCCATTAATAATAAGTCAGTCCACTAAAAGTTTATTATTGATTTCTTAAGCCTTATCTTGAAATTATATTCGAGCTTTTTATTATTATATGCTTAATAATCTCCTCACGTTTAAGATTACCGAAGTTCATCAATTAAAGAGATTATTGACAATTATATTTAATTGACTTATTTTATTCCTTGAGACTTTACCACTCAACTTATTTGTCATGTCGGATAATTAAATTCACCTGTAGGGTTTGACATGAACAAAACTTATAAGCTTTTTCAAGAAGACATCATCAACTCATTTAAATAATAGGACGTGATTTTTTTAATAATTAATTTTTACCATATAAATAATATTGTCTTTCAATTCACCGAGTTTATTGACTCAATATGAATCTCATTCTTTGATGAATTAAAGTGACAAACATTATATGTACGTGACAATTAAATATATCAGGATTAAGAGCATAAACAATTATAATAATCATGAGGTATTTATTATCTTATTGAATTAGTAAAAGATAATAAGCTCAATATGAGTCTGTTCAATACACAAAGTGTACTAGTGCAATAATCCGAGATATGAAACAGTCTCCTACAATCAAGACAGACTATGTTAGAATATTACACTATAATTATATTGATGGTGTGTCTAATTTCATTTAGGATTATGAACCAATACTAATATTATACAAGGATCCGATAATTTGATCTTCTGTGCATAAGCTGAACTCTACATACCAGATTATCTATAATATAAAATATAAGACACATGCATACCATATGCAAATATTTTGCCCATATAGATTCTCAATAAAATGGAAAGAATAAACTTTTATTAATTAATAAAACGAGTTTACTACAAAAAACAAGCTTTTATTATACTACTCAATCACAAAGTTTAATCAATGTCTAGCAATAGTAAAGAATGCCCAATACCCTTGAATCATGAAAACTGATTAAGTATGAATAGGATACATCCAGCAACGTATCAACCTTAAAATATCATAATTCACTAACCCTAAACTTGACTCCTCAAGTTCCCAAGTATGCTTCATGCAACATTTCTGAATTGATTTTTTTCTTTCTTGTATGCTTCACGCTAGGAGGGTAAGAGCATCTTAAATGAATACATACCATATGAATTGTATATGTTTTCATATAGATGTGTATGTTGTGTTTGCTCTTTTCATATTCTATTGCCAATCTATTTTCGGCATGTTGTATCCTGTCATGTTCGTATTGTTGTATCCAAGGGTCAAAATATTGTTTCGGTCACCTAAGAAACGGAAACGTTTCGACCCGTTTTGGAAATTTAATTAAAAAAATAAAAAATTTAAGAATTATTTTTTTAAAACATTAATGAAAATATATTAAAATATCTTGAAATACCTTGAAACATTCTAAAATAATTGTGCAAATACATTGAAATATTATAATATATTTAAAAATATTATGGAATACCTCGAAATATCATAATTTTGATTTTATTACTGTTTCGTTTCGGTTTCCTTAGAAACGGAAACGTTTCGGATGTTTCGAAACGATATTTTGATCCTTAGTTGTATCCTATCGTGTCTATGTCTTGTGCTTGTGCCCATGCAACAAAGCAGACAAGAATGACATACAATGAATGGAGATATTAAACTAAAGAGAAAATGATTGGTTAGAATACAGTATAGTGTTCGCTTGATGTGTTGTGTGCCTTTTTTTTTTTTTGGGGGTGGGGGGGGGTTGCATGACATGGTCCTAGGGTAGTTCTAAGTTCTCCTTTAAGCTATAACCTCATTCTTAAACCTACTTATCGTCAGCATCCTGACAATGATTAAGATTCTTCATCGATTTAATGGAATTTGACATTATTGGAACGCATATACCCAAAACTAAAATTGCAAGGAACCTCACCGTGGTTGTTGCCTTGCTCCCTTCATTTCTGCAGATCTATGTCCCGGCTCCACATCATGAGACTCTTCCATATTTGACCCCAGGCTAAAAGAAAGTCCGACATTCTCAGAACGCAAATGCCCAAAACTAAGTTAGCAAGGAACCTCACTGTGGGGGTTGCCTTGCTCCCTTCGTTTCTGAAGATCTATATCCCAGCTCCACATCATAAGACTCTTCCATATTTGACCCTCCAACCCCTATCCCCAAGCTAAAAGAAAGTAAAAGGAGAAAGAAATGAAAAGAAAAATTAGTGATTTACTTCATACAGTGCCAGTTAAACAAGTTTGTTAGGCCAAGATAGAGTTGTTCGTATTTGATACTAACCTGACTCGCTTATTGTTCGTGAAAACTGTTTGTGTCATTTTAGAGGTGGTGTCGAGAACTAGTTACCTGTTGTGTCGTATCGAAAATTGCCACCCCTATACTCTCGTTTGGCCAGCTTCTTGCGCAGGGAATCTCCCTTTACCGTAAACCTCCACAACCATTTCCCAAGAGTTCTTGATAAGGAGTGACCCAGCTTCATCACCAGGAGTTCCTATCTTGCAGCTGAGGGTACAACACATCTCGTCCCCCAAGTGTTACTTATAATCACTCCTCACCCTCATAAAGAGAAAGGGTATGTGAAAGTAAGGAAATTCCTTAGTAAGGACATACCTAAAGTTTTTTGATTATTTATATTAAGCAGTGAATGATCCCAATAATTAATCACTGCCAGTATTATGTGACCACTGACTAGTAAATCTGATCGAATTATCAACATAAAACACAATATATTTTCCTTTAACATTGGATGAGTGGAAACCAGTCATTTTTCTCGTCAATTTCCTTAAATATCACCATTTTTTTTGGTTATTCTGATTGAAATCTGCATCCAGTAGTTGTTGGAAGAAAACTTGCTTCTATGGAGCATTGCTTTTAGTGCTCACCCATTCTTGTTAGTGCGACAAACATACATGTTACTTCCAACTGAATTTATATGTCTCTATTTATAGCAGGTTTTTGGTGATAGCAAAGATATTCCAACCAAAAGAGTGGATTGTGAAGATTCTCCAGATACTGTCAGTAAGTGGGTGCTTTGCTGGAAATCAGCTCCCTTCTGTTTGATTTTTGTATCTCATGAATTCTGGAGTACTGAAACTAGAAACATTAAAATCACACACTGCAATTTTTTTTTCTTTTCTGCAGAGTCTGATTTCTTTGAAAAGGTTTCGGAGAGATGGCGCCAAAAAAGACAGCAAAAAGAGCAGCTCTGTGTTGATTCACCCGGAGAAAATGATAAAACCAATTTGCCTCCTGACTCTGCCACCAGTATGTTTATTTCCTGATATATGAGTTAAAATAAGTTTGCTGCAGTTCTTAACTCAACATGTTAATATAAGAACATGGAGAGCTTTTGAGAATGATTTTTGATGATGAAAGGAATTTTAGACATACCAGCCTAAGTGTTGTAGTTGATGTTAAATAGAAAATTCTCTATAGATATCATAATCATTTTTGCCCGTAAGGAACAAAGGGTAGTCTTATGCATATCGGGGCTGGGTATATACCATACCTATGGCTGAGCAGTCCAAGCTAGTGATTTGCAACCATGTCTGGCAGTATTGTTTGCCATTATTTGGTAGTCCAACATGATCAATCTAAGTTCAGCCTATAAAGCTTCCATATTGGTGCTGAAAAAACTGTGAGAGGAGAAAAAGAATTTGATTCCAAGAGCAAGAAATGGAAAATCCAAGTGTATGTAGTAATTTTTTAATGCATGGGTTTGTTCAATGGTCAAACAGCAAATAGGCGTGAATTTGTACGTCTTGAGTTTGAGTCGCACTAGATGCATCAAACCTGTGTTTTATTGATATATATGATTAACGGGTGGTTGCATGCATCTGAGGGTTGCGCATGGTTGGGACTCTTTCAAACAACATGTAATGCTACTCAATGAAAATAGTGGGTTGTACGTAAACACCACCTAACAATAGTGAGGAAAAGGAGGTCCCTTGGGAAGATCTATGATATAAAATCTATTTTATGGCATCTCTTTGGGTGTTCATGTTTAAGGACTTGAAGGGATTCTTTTATTTTTGTTTGAAGACCACTGGCCTCAAGTGTGCAAAAAATGGTGCCATTTTAGTTTTTCATTTTCCTAGTGTCATCCTCGTTTTGTATTTGCTTAGGCTTTCCTTTTCATTCTTTCTTTATGTATCTTTTGAGGACTTCTTTCCCTCTCATGTACTATTTCTTAAATCTTTAATGATATTCTTATCGTTTCCTATAAGAATTGGTATGAAGGCCGGATAAGGTTGTGCTTTTCCTTTTTTCAGCCTCACAAAGTAAGCTCTCAAAGTCCTACCTTAATCTTCTTCTTGGATTTCAATGTTCATGATTGTAAAAGGAAAGATCCTAAAACCAGTATAATTTGCAAAAGAATAAATTTCAGCAAGTCCTCTCATAATTTTAATGCAAGTACTGCGGCACAGCTTAGATATTGGATTCCTAAACACCGACAGTGTTAATGAATCACTTTTTTTAAACATGCAAGTTTTTCGACAACTTGTATTTTAACTTCAAAAAAAGGTCCATTGAACCCTCATCAGTTGCCCCAGCTTAAGACCTTGTCCAACCGGCACATGGTCTGGTGGGGTCATAGCATAATCCAAACCATGATCGAACCCTAAATACGGCTAGGTAAGGTTTGCATAATTATGGGATCATCCTTGAGGAATGCATTGGGGTGGTAAATACAACATTACTTCTTGAAAAAAAATTAAAGTTGCATAAACCCTTTTTGAGAATGAATGCCCAAAATTCCAATAAGATGGGAAGCAGTTGACATCTGAAGTTTTTCATAAACCCAATTCGTATTGTGCTTAACCTTTATATCAAGTTGAAAGGAACTTTGATATTAGAAACAAATATGTGAAACCAGGGCTAAATTGCCAATATAGTGTACATTGCCAAAAAAATTTCTTAATTGTCTATTGAACACCTGGGTTTATATTAATATATCAGAAATAGAACAGCCTTGTTTGCTTCGATTTAGTGACTGTGCATTACTCTTTCTTCAACATATTTGTTGAAGAAATACCTACTCTTCAGAAACCTCTTGTGAAGAAGTGTTTGCTTCTCATGTGGAGGTTTTTCATCTCGTACGCAACATAGAGCAGAAAGAGTTGCAGCTAAGAAGTTTATGGAATGTTTTGCAAGATGCTTGCATTTAATGCTGTCTACCGAAAAAACAGTGCTCATATTGAAAGTTTCAAACATACCTGAATCAAATTCTCCCCGGAAGGGTTTTTTTTGGGTGTGGGGGTGCTCTTTTATTCTGGTTAATTGATTGAATAATTTTGTATTCAATTTATATCCAGAAGATATGAAGAGCCCTCGGCGGTCAAAGCAGCGGGCTAATACTACCCCACAGAAGCGGAGGATGAATTCTACACCGAAAAAGAAAGTGATGGATAGCGGCCTAGAAGAAGCATGTTCTGGACCAATATCAATTAATGCAGTACAGAGTGTCCATTCTTCACAACTAATTCCTGATCTGCGGTTAGAAGCAAAAATGACAGCTGAGGTTAGCCAAACACTCTGCTCTCTTTGACTATGATGGATAGTCTTTGTTGTTTTTCCTTTTCTCAGGATCTGGTCCCTTGGCCGGATCTGGCTCTCGGTCCTCGTGCTCATTTACACTTTACTTTCTATCACTTGCGGCAATGTAGATAGATTGTTGCAGATGAAGTTTTCTTTTTGGTTTATTTTTAATTTTTTTATTTGATTCAGGGAAGATACAGTGCTGCACTTGTTTCATTCAAACATTTGGTCAATTATTGCATTTTTAGGCTGTAAAAATGTTTGGTCTCTAAAGATCTTTCTTTGTTTTGTCAGGAAAATTCACGTATATTTGTGGGGAAGCAAGTACATCCATTTTTCTCATCATGGAAAATGTGTAAGAGAAACCACGAGATAGCTGATGCTAAATTGTGCTCTATTGAGAAAAAGAATAAACGTGTTACTTTCAGCCCTATTCATGTATTTGAGAAAGTTGAGGTACTCAGTTTTCCTTTTTTAAGAAGTATCTCGCTGATCCTGTTGGCATTTTGTGTTCACTTTTCTCACATAGGTGAATTTGAAATTTGCTCATGCAGGATGATGTTGTATCTCTTGATTGGGAAAATTGGATATTTTCTGAAAGTGGTTTTGTCAGTAATACTTGTCTAGGCAGTGGGTCTTCATCAATTTATGAAAGACGTGTCAAGTTCTTACAGTTCGATAACTTTCCAAGTATAACTCATCCAGGCAGAACTTCATTGTGCCAGAATGAGATTTCTTTGAATCATTGTTGCATTCAACATGAAGAGGTCTCTTTGAACCATTCTCTTACAGAAAGAGTATTGCATGTGTTATCACCCACACCGGCTGATGAGCAACTGGCCTTCTGTGAACTGCCAAAAAATACAGAAGTGGTACGTATTGGATCAATTATGCGGGATATGCCATCCCTTGTAGTCTTGAGCGAACTTTGTAAACTAGATATTCTGTCCTTTTTAGTCTTCACGATATTTTGCTGTTGCTGTCATTTCAATGTTTGTCTTGCAATTGTACCTGTGCTTTGTGATTTGGGAGTGAATATGATTCCATGAGTGGGGGTCATGACCATTGCAAAATTGGCAGAATCTTGAAATGGGCAAAGTTGATCTGCTGTCAGGGAAGGATGACTGTGTAAGAAAATCGCATGTTGAGTGGCAGGGAAAATTTCTTGAGGAAAGGTGAGGATTCTTTATGATCTTAATTCAATTTACCGATTATTTTCTTTAGTTTGTGTTTTATTTGAAATCTATGTTAATCATCCTTCCTATAAGTTTTGTTGTTTTGCATTGTTGCAAATTCATTTACCATTTGGTGGAGTGGTTTCGGATTCTTTTATTAAATATTTAAATGCAGTTGAAAATCTATGCTAATTATGCATCTTTTCTCGACTAAATATGTGTTGGGTATGTGCTTGCTGATGTTTTGAATCCCCTCCATCTTACTTCATGCACGATCTTAACGCATGATTTTGGGGTTCCTTTTTCGCGCATAAGCGAAAGAGCAATCGAATGGTTGATTGTCTGGATTTATAAGTATTCAAATAATAAACAAAGGGAAAACTCCATTGCATCCCTCATGGTAACTGCGGAAAATAGATTCAAAGCTTCCTGATCTTTTGACATTTTTAGTGGATGGCAATTCCATAATATAGAAATATGGTTTCAAATACATCATGTTGGTTTGATTGTATCCTGTGTTTCGTACTAAAGGGTATCATCTCTTGGACAAATGTAAGTCAAGGAAGAAAAACCCATCTTAATTGGTTGTCAGGCTTCTTTTTGAGTTTTGTTCTAGGAGGTATATTCCTTAACTTGAGTATTCAGAACAGTAAGCCAAAGCAAAAGGGTCTCGAGGAGCACCAACAGGACAAGGTTGCTCTATTGTTCAGCTGAATATCTATTTGAAATCATTGTACAACTGAATTCCCTATATGGATGTGCACTCATGATACATGTTTGAGGATCTGTTTCTTAATGGGGTGTGCTACATAAATCTTGCTTCATGGTCCTCTGCTCAAGGAGATATGTCTATGTCAATAAGTTCCTGCTGAAAGCCTAAAACTTGTAGGCCATATTTATTGCACAGAAAAGCTATTTATGCAATCCATTCTGGGACAATCAGTTAGCGTGGTTCAATTTTTACCCTCATAGGTAATTCATTATGACAAGCTTAGTGAAAACCTGTTGGGGATGTACCATAGAGTTGGATTAAGTTCTGTGTTGATCTTGTAATACTGATATTAGGATTAGAAAGAGAGTTTATATAAACCTGGGTTGCTAAAGCATTTTTTACCGGAGCTCATAAACCAATCTGTTTGTTTTTATTGTGTAGTCGGAATATAGCCAATCAAGTTTCTGGTAGATGATATATGAGCCAAATTTCAACGCCTCATTTGTTTATGTTGCTAAATCAAAAAAATGTGGAAGTTGGACAAGTATTTTGAGTAATGTATTGTGTTGCGGACATGAAGATATTTGTGGGAAAATAGAACATAACTTTTAATTTTCCTATTTTTTTCCGACCTAATACATCTGTAGACTACATTGTTAGCTGCTCACATGTATCAACATGACAGTATCAAATTCATTAATAGCTGTATCTGGTTGATGGTTTCCTTTCTATTGCACTGATGCATGCTCAGGATTATGTCACATTATCATGGTTCTGGCAATCAACCTGAGAACAGCCTATGGACAGACAAGTATCAGCCTGGAAAGGCCTTCGAGGTCAGACATTTGAATTTAATTACTTTTGTACTGCAATGAACCTTTGATATGTTAAGTCCATTAATATTCAGACAATGTTTCTTACTTTTGTTTTTCTTTTTGCATATTATATAAGTGACCACATATTTTTTTGCTAATAATTTGGTTTGTAGGTATGTGGTAATGGTGAATCTGTGAAGTTTTTAAGTGAGTGGCTGCATCTTTGGCATGAGAGAGGTTTTCGAACCAGCAAAAATTCTACTGGTGGCAAAAAAAGGTTTGAGCAAGATGTTGATTATAGTTCTTATCACAGTGACTGCGATTCTGATAATATAGATGACGAGACTAGTCTGAAGAATGTCCTCTTAGTTACAGGACCAGTTGGGGTATTAATCTGCTTCTCTTTTTTTTCTTTTTTTCCGCTCCGTTAATAAATCTGATCTGCATTATATGCTTGTACAATACTTAACTCTGATGTTGTTTCCATTTAGTATTGTGGAGTCATTTAGAAACATCATTGCATGTTTGAGGCACCATTTCTATCTAATCATGCATTTCAGTGCCTAGAATTCATCTGTTTATCAAATGTTTAATAAATTATTTTAGAACTTTGTACACCAAATCATTTCGTAGTTCTTTTGACATGGAAGTAAAATGAGCCAACTTGAACTCTTGTGAGCATGATGTTCAAAATGGGTACAAGACAGCATCTGTGGTTTTCTTTGTTTTTCTTTATTTTGTGGTGGGTTTTTTTTTTGGCTTCTTGGAATTGCAATAGACAGCTGGGAAAAAGGTGTGACTAAGGTATTCGTAAAAAGTGAATAGACTCTTTTGGCATTTTGGTTAAAAAGATATTTTTAGCAATAGCAATGAGTCCATTTTTGCTGGTACCAACAATTTTGCTATTTTTCAACTGAGACAAGAGGACTACATGTTTTGTTTATATCTTGTTAGCTACATTTATTTGGCTTAATATTCTTATCCATGGTTTAAAGTATCGGTCGAGTCTGATATGACTTGGCCAAGTTGTACCTTTGATCCGAAACCGATACACAATACAAGAACATACGAATCAAGGTTGACTTGGTAACGACTCAGTATTATCAGTCCAACTCGGAGTTGTAATGCTTGAATCAGAAGAGTCAAAGACAAAACAAACTGATATGGTGCAAATCGTTTAGTAAGATCTCACAAAAAAAAAGTAGAGTGAAGAAAAGGGAGACGCCCATGTCTGTGAAATCTTGGGGATTTACCTACATCATTATCAAATTGTGCAATTTTTTTGAAATAAAAACCCTAAATCACACCCCATTTGATACCAAAAAAAAAAAAAAGAAGAAAAAGGAAGCAATTGGAAGGAATTGACTGGCGAACCTGTAAGATCGAAAACCACAGAGGTTCTTTCTCCTCCTCCTTCTCCTATTCTTCTGGGTTGTGAGATCAAAACCCTCACCTTGTGAATCTATCACCATCGCGCAGCAGCCCGTCATCGTTGCTTCTTGGCAGCAATTGTAGCCCATCATCATTGCTTGTGTGTGTGTGTGTGTGGTATAGTCATCGAAGAGACTCGATAGAAGAGAAGGCTTTGTGCGTTTGTCTTATAAGTGTGGTTTCTTTTCCTTTTTTTTTTGGTTATAATTTGCTAATCACTAATCTGACATTTATGTATTTTTTTGTGGATCAGATTTGTTAAATTGCTGGGTAAGTAATAAGTGGAATCAGCTGTACATGTTATGGTTATATATAACATATATCTATTTAAGACTTAAAATATTGAATTGATATATTTTATTAAGTGTTCTTTTTTATATACAATACAAGTAAACAAATAATAATTTGACATAAATTAGTTAATCTATAATTAGGTGTACACTGATGTCTGATGATGAATATTTATGGTACTGTCATAAGACTTTACTTTCACTACATCTAATGTGCTAGATGATGTATTTTAGGCGTATGATGCATAGATACAGTTACTTGCAATTTTTTAGATTTTTTTTTAAAAAAATCGGGCCTTCTATTGAGTTTATTTTGCGTCTCAGCCAATACCGTGCTGCGACGTTGCATTCAATTTGTATCATTGCCTTCTGACTCGATGTCTACCCTTAAACCATGTCCTTATCCCTGTGATTTTTGATTAAAACTAGTCCTCACATGCATTTGACATTTTGCAATATGTTTTGTTTATTTTCTTGCCTTAGGTACTTATGTTCTTGTATTGGAGTTGATATAAATAATAGAATATGAATGAGAGAATCCTAATTACTCTTTCTTTTTCAGGCATAATGATTGTCTCTTTTCCTTTTCTCTTCTCTTTTTCACTTCTTCTTTCTTCATTAAATGGTGAATTATAATGAAACAATGCAAAAGTCTTGGCCAAACCCTCCCCAAGCCTAGCTCTGATACCATGTTGAACCATCAATTAATCTAAAAGCTGAAGCTGTTAAATAAAGTGTAACATATCTATAATATACTTCAACATAAAAGTTTGCAAACTTTTGTATATCATAGGTACATTCAATTAATGTACATCATGCATGATTTTGCAATCTATTTCAGTTTCTTTGGGTTAACATGCATACTTGTGATCACTAATGGTGGTGTGCATGCCTCTTTACTGCAGAGTGGGAAGTCTGCAGCAATCTATGCTTGTGCCAGAGAGCAGGGATTTCAAGTTATTGAGGTACTGTTAAAGTAATAGAAGTTTCATCATGCTTCTCTACTTTATTTTGCACCCTCCTCTACAATTGGACTCATCTACCTCTCAAGTTTGGAAGCTTATAGTCTGAAGGTGTTGAAAGAGTTATATTAACTGCAGCACTTGAACATCTGACCTGTTATCTTGCCAGGTCAATGCATCTGATTGGCGAAATGGATCTCTTGTAAGGCAAAAATTTGGAGAGGCTGTAGAATCATGCTGGCTTCAACGGTTTGTCAAAATTCCATCATTATCTGCTGCGCCCTCAATTCTGTATTTTTTTCGTTGAAGGAAACAACATATAGGGGTGTCAAGCATATCGTGTTCGTGTGACCAACGTGTCGGGTCATTGTTATTTGTGTCGTGTTCGTATCAAGACTTACAAAAAAAAAAAAAATCTATTTGGTGTGTTCTGAGTATTAACCATTAGTCTAGACTTCTTATTATGCGTATTTAATAATTGTGTCAATTTTATAATAGTTCGTGTCGGGTTTGTATCAACGGGTCAGAGCTGACACCCTTAACATCATACATGCTTTCAGACATATTCCTGTCATGCTAGTGATTCATATGTTTGAGGAAGTGAATTTTGTTGTTAAGGACAAACAATAATTGTATGCAAATAAGAATCTTGTACAAAGATAAAGAAAATGGAAGAGGATGTCTAAGAAAGCAAGAAACCTAAAGAACTAGTACAAAAAATAAATTACCTAGGAGCAAGTTCCGTATAGAAATGATGATTATTTAGACCTAACACCCAAAAATACAAAGAAGGAGGTCTGAGCTTTGGTGGCAAAAATTTTGGTGGATTTCTTATCCGCCGTTTTCTACTTATTTATTTTTAATGCATGAAAGTGTTGTTTCCCATAAAAAAGGGTGAATTTGAAGTGGGGAATTTGGATAAAAGGAACATTGCATGGTTGAGAAAGTGATTGTTTAGATTTTCAGCTGAGCGGCACTTTATGGCATTCTATTATTGCAATTTATATTGGTTTAATTCTTGAATTAAACCTCATGAATTCCACTATTTTAATTTCTTTTTTTGTTTTCGCATTCTACTCCCCGTTTTACCTATATAATGCACAACACCCACAACTTTTAAGACTTTTGACCTAAAGGCATCACACAACACACTCACCTACTGTGAACTCTATACACACAATGGTTGGGGATGTGTCCACTTATTTGTTTTACTTTATTATTTCTTTTCTTTTCTTTATTTTCCTCACTTATCCATTTGGCTAGCACTCGCACATTCCTTTATATATCACCTACACACCTAGACAATTCGCATGAAACCTATGAAACTTGGATATAGATACGGGTACGATATAATGCAAATATGACAATACGAAAAAATATAAAAAAATAGGACACGGATATGGCGAGGATATGTCTGTAACAAAATATATTTTAGATTTTTACTATTATCTACCAACTTAAAAATTATATATTTTAGTAATCTTTAACAAAAGTATATATCATATCATTGGGCTATATTCACAAAATAAAGTGACTAATTAAAGGAATTAATAGTAATATTTACTTAGTTGGTTTGTTTGGAAGTAATTGTAGCTAAGATTATAATGTAATAGATTCACTTTATGCTCTTATGACGTGTAATAGTAAATAACACTTGAAAAGTACTCATGGATCTTCAAAGTAGTATGAAATTTTGTTGATGTATCATATGGTATGTGAATTTAAAAGTAGATATTAAAAATTATATATATTGCTAAGATACAAAAGTACTCACCAAGTATTCAAATATTTAATAATTATCAGATACATAGGAGTATCCGATACGTATCTTTGAGTATACGTCGAGTATCGTATTAGTATAGGTATGCCGGCCTCAATGAAGTATCTGAATTTCATAGCATGAAACACTCGTCCATCCTTATTATATTTATTATATTTTTTCTTCTCTTCTTGAAGTTGACTAACTATAGTTTAATCTCTTAATCAAATTGTAATTAGTTTACAAACTATAATTTCACCTCATAATAATGATATCATTAATTTATAGTCTTGAAATTTAGGGAAGGATGCTACACGATGAGTCTTCTTTTCCACGTTTGTTTCCATTTCTTGGGTTGGGTGAAATTTTAGTTTTTTCGTGAAATTTGAATGACAGGAAATGCAGGGACTTTATTCTTTGTTGGATTTCCTTAATTCGGTGTCTTTGGTTGGCTTTTGAGGAAGATTACTCTTTGGGCATTTTTTCTTGTAAATCTTTCTTCCATTTGTTGATTGACAATCCATCCTCCTCAGTTTTGGAGCAATCTAAAGGTGATTTGGAAGACTAAAGTGCATATTAACCTGCAGATTTTTGCATGGACTGTTGCTTGCAAGAAAATTAATACTTTTTGATTTGAGTCAGAGAAGGCCAAATGCTTATATTTCATCTAACTGTGATGAGATCACCCACCAATTTTTTCTCCATCGCCTTGGTGTGTTAGGTTATGGCATGATTGGAGACGTTGCGATCGATTGGGTTATCCCATGGAGTTGTGTTTCTGTTTTTGAAGGATTTTAGAGGCTTTGGGAGGAGTAAGAGGGTGTCCGGACTTTGGAATAGTAATGATTATTTCAGGGTAATGTGGAAGGAAAGAAATTATAGGATCTTTGATGTCATTATGGATCAAGTTGATTCCAGTAAAGCTCTATAGGTGATGGTTAAATTTTTGCCTACATAAATGGGTTTTGATTACGGGAGAGTTTAGAGTCCTTGATTTCTTTCTTATTCATCGAAATTCTGTTGTGGATTGGAGATAATGGTCTGATTCAAGTTTTGAAATATTTAATTTTCTAGTTTCAACTCTCTGTAATTATGGTTCGATTCCTTGAGACCACTCTTTTCCCTTTTGAATTTTTAATAAAAGGGACATTATGATTAAAAAATAACTATTCTTCCTCAACTTTTTGATTGAATTGTTGTATTTTTGTTTATCAAGACTTTTAGTGGGCAAGTGATTGAGTTTGATTTATATTTGATTAGCAAGCTTATCAAGTGTTTTTTTTAATGTATTTGAGTCTTTGTTGTTTTTTCATTTGATGAAAGTTTATATATAATCCCCACTTGTGTCTTGAGATGAGTCATGTCGGAGAAATTTAAATGAGATTTAGGCGGGGAAGGGAATAAGAAAAGGAATGCCAAATCCTTGCAAAAATTAGGTTATGAAACACAATTCTCCTCGGTGAATACCTAAATCAAAATTTAACTCCGATTAAAATAATAAGGATTGCATCCATATTTATGGACCAAGTCTCGTATAAAAATAGAAAAAGTCTCCTGCTAAAATTATATCAACTTATCCCAAACATTCTCAATTTATAATAAATACTATTTAACTAACATTCAAATAATAAATAATCAATACAACCAAGATAAATGCTAATAAATCTACTTGGTACACTTACCTTTGGACGAAAAAATTCCGTCTTCCAACTAGGCTTCCAAAGACGGTCACATCAGCCAAACATGCAAAGGCTACGCCATCAGTTTCTGTCCCCCACCCCCTTTCCTATATTTTTCTCAATGTATATTACATTATGCTCATGTACTCCAGTCTCCAGATATCAAAGTGGTTGTTGCCCCTTCCTCCTTTTCTTTCTCTTCTCTCCTTTCCTCCCAATTATTCTCTTCTGACGGTGTGCCTTCCCATCCTATCTTCAAACTTTATTCATCTCGAAACAATTTTAAGAAACCATTTTTTAGATAAGTAAGGTATTTGTCACACAATATCGTTAAAAATATGCACAAGAGGTATACAGATCATGGAATCCAATTGTCATCTTCATACTTAAATATCTTGGGTATTTTCATTCCTATGGAGCTGAAAATTCTAGGACCATAAATCTTACCTTTCCCAAAGCATTCAAGACACCCTTTTTTTTAATTCAATCCTCTATTCTTCTTGATAACCCCTTCAAGATCATTTGGTGCGGATTTTCTGTTCGCTGCTGCAACACCGCAAGAACTGTCAGGTAGACTTGTGTAGAGGGGTAGTTTGCTTGTTACAAAATCATTACTGACCCAATGAAGGTAGGAAATTTTCTTTTGTACCATACGTTTTATGATTTCTGATCTTTTACTTAATATGACCAAGGCATTCCCTTAGCATATTGCATGTTTATTTCAAAAAAAGAAGTTGACCACCATTGTTCTCAAGATGTTATGAGATTCTACATTAATATACTTGCTTAACGGCTCGCTAAAAATTATTACTTGTGATATGAAGCAATTGATGATTATGTGTTTAGTGGTATGGTATGTGGTTATCTGTGATTGATTCTTTTTGGAACTCTGGCTTTTCAGATTACCTCTTATGATCTGGTTCCTCAATTCAATGTTTCCTGAACATCTTTGTGCGTGGTGTTTGTTTCTGATGAATTTAGTCAAATTTTCAATCTCATGAACATTTTCGCTTCATCAATAGTGCATATGCTAGAAATTTCCTGCTACAGAGAATTTTTACTTGAAATCATGCCAAGAGCTGAGGATTAGCCATTATTGTATGACCACTGTCACCACTGACAACTTGAAGAGATATCAAGACATCATGAAGTCCCGAGCTATAATATGATCCTTCATCCCTTCTAATGGTGATTTTTATTGCAGTCCAGCAAATCCAGAGAACAAGCATCCATTGAGATCCTCAAAATCTGCACTTAATACCCTAGCGGACCAAGGGTCTGGTAATGAAGTTATTGAACTTATACCTTTATCAGATGAGGAAGATTCTCAAAATGCCAGTAGAGTGCCTGGGAAATCAGTCTGTAAGGAGAATAAAACTTCTAGTGATGAATGTAACATTAAAACCTTGGTACTTTTTGAGGATGTGGATGCTACTCTATATGAAGATCGTGGTTTTATTGCTACAATACAACAACTTGCAGAGACTGCAAAGCGGCCCATGATTTTGACTAGCAATAGTAAGAGGACTTATTGTTTGACATAATCTTATGCATCATGTTTGCATTACTAGGCGTTATAAATATTTTTGGGATATATTTTCAGGTGACAATCCTGTCCTCCCAGACAATTTGGACAGGCTAGAGGTGTGTTTCACGATACCATCATTGAAGGAGCTCCTTGGCCTAGTACATCTGGTATGGTTTTCATGCGTTTTATTTTCGGTCAGATTTTCCATCATGGAGATCTATTTTCATTTGAATCTATCTTTTTATTCCTCTGCAGATTTGTGCTGCCGAAAAAGCTAAAGTTCATCCTTGCTTGATAGAGCGATTTATTGGTTATTGTCATGGAGATATTCGTAAAACCATTATGCATCTCCAGTTCTGGTGCCAGGGTGAAAGTTTTGGAAAAGGCAAGTCACATGGACAGATGTAGGGAAGCTTTATGCTGCTTGTTGATTATAAAATTTGTTGTATAACTGCAAACGATGTGGGAAAGTTATAGTTAAGATATTGCCTAATCTGATGGGAAGTCACATTCTTTATTTTGCCAAGGGTGGTCTGCACAATATATAAATCCTCAATTGCTGAGGGAGCAATTTGACACTATGATGCATGTGGCATTTAATGATTTCAGATTGTTGTGCCATATTTTTTGGATGGGAGATTTTTTTTCTTGTACAGTAATTTGTACATATAGGGTAACAAACTTTTTTTCGGAAAGTAGGGCAACATAAACTTGGATTTGAGACAATACACTTAATACTCCGCAGTTTATCATCAGTGCATTTTGTTCATGAGTAGAGTTGACATGAATATTTGTTTCCCTTTGTTTTGTGCTAAGCATTTATGCCATTAATTTCTATATAGAGCCAAACTGAATCTTCTTATTTCAACATCATGTATAAGTGCCTGCCTAGTGCTTGGAATGCAGTAAAGCTTGTAATTAAGTATGTGATTTATATTTGCATTTTATTCCATCTTCAATTTTATTTTCATGTTGTCATTTTCCAGATAGTGAATTGCGGAGAATGTATCATCCACTTCTATTTGATCTTGACGCTGGGCACCAAATACTACCAAAGATAGTACCTTGGAGTTGCCCTTCTCGGATGTCTGAGCTTCTGGAAGAGGAGATCACTAAGTCATTGTTTATGATGGAAGAAAGCAATAGCTTAACAGAGATAGTTGAGGAGGATCTAGACAATGATGTACCTAATACTTTTAGTGTGCATGGCAATGAACCAGACACTGTTGGGGCCAAAAAGGTAGCAATGTTAAGTATGCACTGCTCAGTTCAGGATGGCAATGATTTTGCAGTTCAGTTTGATAATACCTGTGAATTTTCCACTTCCTCTGGCTCCCCCATTGCATTCACTAGGCGAAATGCTCGGAGAAAACTTGACACAGTACTGTCCTCTGATTCAGGAGAGGAGTGTTCCTGTGATGGAGTTCCTGTTGTTTCGGGCAGGCCATTTGATTACACTAATAGTGAAGTACTCCTTGAAGTGAATAACAAGTCTTCCTCTCATTGTGTAGCAAGTGAAAGACACTGCAACCCTTTAACTGAGTATCTTTGTCACTCAGAAGGGAAGTTGGAGAGAAATATTTTTCAGTGTTCGGAAACATCGGATAATTCACATATTAATGCTATGTGCACAGTAGTTGATGTATCCTGTGTGCCAGAATCGTTTGTTCCTGAGACTGAGGTTAACAATGGAACAGTTCTATTTTCTAGGACTGTGTCTTGTAGTCATGTTGCTGACAAAGTGGAAGCAGCTTCTACGAGTAATGATTTTATGCCAAACTTGTTTCCATCTGAGGGCAACAATCTTTGTAAGTCTTTACCAGGATTCCATAAAAATCGTAAGATACTGGGTAATACTTCGGATATATTTGTGGAATCATTTCATGGAGAGGAGGTGGGGGATTCTCATGTTGGCTGTGTGGAAGTTAGTCCAAAAGAGTATCAAGCTATGGATGAGTGTAGCCGCATAAACTTCGGCAGGAGCTCCAAATTAATGGAGAAACATAGCTCCGGATCGGTGATTGATACTGTACAGGAAACATGGAGAAAATTTCGTGATGGTCACATGGATCTGAAACAATACATCACCCCCGAACAGAAAAATGCTTCCCAAGTTCTGAAGCAAGCTTGTGGAATAAGTAATCTTATTTCAGAAGCTGATTTGTTACTTAATGATTGCCAACCACTTATATGTGTACGTGTTTTTAGCAGTTTTGGATTAGATATTGAGATGCCTTTTCCTTTTGATACGTTGAATGTGCTGTTCATGATGGTCAGTCGGTATTTTTGCAGGATTATCTTGAAACGTCAGTGATTACTTCTGAGAATTCACATTCATTTGGCTGGCATGATGACCAACTGCAGATGGCCTCAACAATTGCACAACATGGGATTTGCTTTTATTCCAAAAAAATTGCTGCTTTAGGATCAAACATGGAGTATACTAGCACAGTGGATTTGGGCTGGGAGATGCTGACATCGTCAACCAGTACAATGGCATTGGGAAAATTGGTTAGTCAGGATAGGAGAACGATTGAAAGTTTAGAGATGGAGCTACCCATAACTACCACTTCATTAAAGAGGTATTGGATTATGTCTTTTATTCATAGTGCTCACACATTGTATGTACTCCTAATTTACTGCATGTTTATTTGGATCAACTGAACCATTCAAGTTCTTCAACTGTTAGATGCATTTAAATGGTTTTTGTAATTCTGCTCTAGAGTTGGACTGGATGTAATTCCCCGTCGTTTACCTGTTTTGAGAATCTGTTAGCATTCCTGTAACCAAATGCGCATTTTCTCTGTCCTGCAGTGATTTGGAGTCATGTTTTTGCAATATACTTCAGTCCATAGTTCCGTCAAAATCCCACTTATCATTAAGAGGTGATGCATTTCATGAATACCTCTCGTCGTTGGGCCAGATTTCCAGATCAGAAGCCTCACGCTTATCAGAAAGCAGTGACAAGATGAAGCGAAGAAGGTATGTTCGTATGCTGTTAAAAATAGGTTTCTTGCAATCTCAAAGACATTGGAAATTTATGGCACTTAATAATAACATGTACTCATATCGTTTTGCAATGCCGTGTTGCAGGGCACGTGTTCCCAGACATTACTTGTCTTCTGGTGCACTAATGTTGTCCTCTGAATATATATCCTTGCTAAGTCAATATAATTGCTATCAGAAGGTTTCTTCCCAATCCACGGATGCAAGCTTGAGATGAATGTTTTCTTGAGAAAGGTCAATGGTGTAGATGAAATTGACATTTATTTATGCCAATGAAAGTGTCAAGGGCTCAATGCAGCTGCCATGAAAAACCTTATTCGCTCGAGAGTTTTAGATGTGGTCATCTCTATATGGTGATTCAGAGGTGCTGCTGTTATTTGTCTTGGCTGGTATCAATGGCTAATGGCCCGGGCACCAAATTAAAGCTGAACTTTTCAGAGCGACTAGAAAGAACGAGCTCGAGAGAAGCAGGTACATTGATTCTAATTTTTAAGGTACAATTTTGCTCATCTACTAATTGTAATTCTTACAGGGCCTAATTTTTTCTGCTAGAAAATATATGATCCGAAAGTAATAAGATATAATTCTTGGTGCCAAAATTTCACATATCTTCATTCGACAGTCCCTCCAGAGTGATAAGAAAATTGTTTAGTTGTTCCATAGCTCAACTATTATACCTTGTTGGAAGCTAATCAAAACTAGTACAAGTCCTTTAGACACAGGTTTGATGCTAAGATCCAATATGTAACCCGGCCCCATTTACACTGGTTTGACAGTTTGATCCAATATGTAGTCCGGTTTAGACACTTGTTTGATGGGTTTTTGGGTTGACCTGCAGGGCTGGGCTGAACGTTTTTTTGGTTAAGTACTGAAAGATAATATATTGCAAGATCAATTCGGTCAATATATCTTGCAATTCGGTCTCTAACATGCCTAAATTTCTTGGACGATGAAACCAAAATTATTAACAAACAAGTTTTTTTTTTTTTTTGCTAGAGTAAAAAAAGGATGAGGACAAAGGATAGTGCTCAGAGAGCATTTTAATAAGTCCTTGTTGGTGGGATCATGAGGTTTTCGATTGCATTCGTTATCTTTTTCAGGAATAAACTTAGTTAGACTAGCATAACAATCAACTACTGAATCTTAATGTGGATTTGAAGACTCGAATTTTTAATTTCAGGAAGTTCGGTTGGTATATCATTGGACCACTTTATTTTGTCAAACTAGTTTTTAATGCTTATATACTAATCAGATTTGTCCCATTTGGGTATTTGGAGCTCGAATTGGAGTTATAGTTGTCTAATCTCATTTTGCTTGAGTCTGCATTCACTTTATAAAATAGTTGTCTAATCTCATTTTACACCCGAAAAGATTGTTCAAATTTTAATTTGCACCTCCAAAGATCAAAATTTTAATTTGCACCCTCAAAGATAGAAATTTCAATTTAGAATATTTCAATGTGTATTCTCAAAGATAAAAAATCTCAATTTGTACCATCAAAGATAGAAATTTGTATTAATGTGCACCTTAAAATTAAATTGATAAATTATACTTAGATCTCCTCATGTTTGTCATTTAATCATTTGAACTCCTTCACATTTAGAATATTTCTCTTACATCTCATGACGTTTGTGCATGTGTAACACATAATCACTTTTCATTGATATCTGTTAATATAATTGTTAAAAAATATGATTTTATCCTAATAAAAAATTATAATTTTATATTACTTTTTATTTTGTGATTCGATATACTCTAAAGTTGCAAATCAAGCTTATCATTTGAATGTCTAATAAAATATAGATATTTATATAAAAGGTAATATGAAAAACATTATATAAATATTTATATTTTATTAGACATTCAAATGGTAAACTAGATTTGAACTTTAAAATATATTGAACCCAAAAAATAAATGGTAATATGAAATTATAATTTTTTATTAGGATAAAATTATATTTTTTAACGGTTATATTAATAGATATCAATGAAAATGGGTTACGTGTTATATGTGCACAAATGTCATAAGATGTAGGAGTAATATTCTAAATGTGAAGAGGTCTAAATGATTAAGTGACAAGTATGAGGG
>CAUOFW020002552.1:0-47156 GCA_963454935.2 Ilex paraguariensis
TAACTGATAAGGAGACATTCCTAGGATAGTCTTATATGCAGATGGTAAGCCCAAGTGCATCAGTCAATCTTAAAGACCAATGCTTATGATCTGGATTTACTTTTTTTTTTGCTTTAAAATGTATTTAATCTCCCTATTAGCTAGTTCAGCTTGACCACTTATTTGTGGATGATACGGAGGTGGATATTTTATGTGAAATTGAGTATTTTTTCATAAGATTTTCAAAAATTTTATTACAAAAATGTAATCCACCATGACTGATAATGGTCCGAGGAATTTCAAATTGGATAAAATATTTTCTTTTAAAAACTTGATCACTATTATGTGATCATTATTATTGGACTGGATTTCCTCTACTCATTTAGAAACATAGTCAACTGCAACTAAAATTTACCGATATCCAAAAGATGGTGGAAATAGTCTCATAAAATTGATGCCCCAATAATAAAAAATTTCAATAATTAAAATAGGTTTAAAGGCATCATATTTTTTTTTGAAATATTTTCCATTCTTTGACATCTGTCACAATTTAAACAAAAAATATGAACATCTTTAAAAAGAGTTGGCCAATAAAATTCACATTGTAGGATTTTAGCAGCGATTTTCTTTGAAGTAAAATGACCTATGTATGCTTTAGAGTGACAAAACTGAATTACTCAACTGATTTCATGATTAGGTATACATCGTCGTATTATTTGGTCCTTACAGTATTTAAACAAATAAGGATCTTACCAAAAAAAATTTGGTACCTCCTTTAAAAACTCGTTACTATCAGTCTAGGTATAATTAGAAGGAATAACACCAGTAGCTAAACAATTAGCTATATATGCATACCATGGTAGTTCGGTTATTACAAACAGTTGTTCATCCGAAAAATTTTCTCTAATCAGAGTTGGTTCTTCTTTTATTTCATAGTTTAGTATTGGCAGGTGATCTGCTACCACATTCTCTACACATTTCTTATCTTTTATAATAAGATCAAATTGTTGAAGTAACAAAATCCAATGTAGGAGACGTGGTTTAGCATCTTTCTTAGTAAGTAAGTATTTTAAAGTTGTATGATCCTTAAATACAATAATTGATGATCCAACTAGATATGATTTAAATTTATCTAATGCGAACACAACAAGAAGTAATTCATTTTTTGTGGTTGAATAGTTTATTTGTGCATCGTTTAGAGTTTTGCTTGCATAGTAAATCACATATGATTTTTTATCTTTTCTTTGACCTAGTACAACTCCTACTGCATAATCACTTGCATCACACATTAATTCAAAAGGTAAAGACCAGTCCGAAGGTTGCATGATAGGTGCAGAAATAAGCATATGTTTTAATTTATCAAATGCTAATTTGCATGCATTGTTCCATTCAAATATTGTGTTTTGACATAAAAGATTACAAATTGTTCTTGATATTGAACTAAATTTTTTAGTAAATCTTTGATAAAATCCAATGTGACCTAAAAAGGATCGAACATCTTTTACAATTTTTGGTGAAGGAAGATTAGCTATTAAGTCAATTTTGGATTTATCAACTTCAATTCCTTTTTCAGAAACTATGTGACCTAAAACAATAGCTTGTGTAACCATGAAATGACATTTTTCCCAATTTAAGACATGGTTTGTTTCTTCGCATCTAATAAGTACTCTTTCAAGATTTGCTGAACATAAGTTAAATGAATCATTGTATGCTGAAAAGTCATCCATAAAAATTTCTAGATATCGTTCTACAATATCACTAAATATATTTAACATGCAACGCAGAAAAAGTAGCTGGAGCATTACAGAACCCAAAAGACATTCTTTTAGAAGCAAAAGTTCCAAACGGACATGTAAATGTAGTTTTTTCTTAATCATCTATTGTAATTTCAATCTGATTATAACCAGAATATCCATCTAGAAAACAATAATATGCATGACCAGCTATTCTTTCCAGTAATTGATCTAGAAAAGGCAATGGAAAGTGATCCTTTTTGGTGAAAGAATTTAGCTTTTGATAATCAATACATACACGCCAACCTATGACTGTACGCATTGTGACTAATTTGTTTTCTTGATTTTTTATGACTATAACAACGGATTTTTTAAGAACTACTTGTGTAGGACTACCCCATTTACTATCAGATATAGGATAAAGAATATTAGCATCTAGTAGTTTATGTACTTCAGCACGAACTACTTCTTTTAAGTATGGATTCAATCTTCTTTGCATCTGATGAGATGGTTTAGTATTTTCTTCTAAATAAATACAATGAGTATATAGAAGTGAACTCATACCTTTAATATCTGCTATTGTCCATTCAATAACACTTTGGTGATTTTTCAAAATTTTTGTCAGTTCTTTTTCTTGAATTTCAGATAATTTAGATGATATAATTACAGGATGTATTTCATTTTCTCCTAAAATGACATACTTCAAATTAGTTGGAAAGGGTTTTAATTATGGCTTAATGATTTTGATATTAGCTTTTGCTGATGTAGACAACAGATTTTCACATACTTGATTTTCTTTATTGTCAGATTCCTTGTTAGATACAGATTCTAATGCAAATAACCCTTTTCCAGTAAAAATTTCTCAAAGAAACTTTGTGTTAATGTTTTAACAAAATTAATTTCATGTACTTACTCTTCTTCTATAGGTCATTTCACACCTTTAAAAATATTTAATTCTAAAGTCATCTTTCCAAATGAAAGTTACATGACTCCATTCCTACAATTAATCAATGCATTTGATGTAGCTAGAAATGGTCGACCTAAAATCTAAGGTATGGTTACACATTCATGACAAATTGGTTTCATGTCTATAACAATAAAATCTGCTGAAAAATAGAATTGATCAACTTGGACAATAACATCTTCCATAGTTCCTCGTGGAATTTTTATTGACCGGTCTGCTTGTTGTAGTGTAATATTGCTAGGTTTTAGTTCACTTAATCCTAATTGTGTGTATATTGAATATGGAATTAAATTACAACTGGATCCAAGATCTAGCAGAGTTTGTTCAATTCAAAAATTTTCAATTAGACATGAGATTGTGGGACTACCTGGATCTTTGTACTTCAGAAATGTATCATGTTGTATTATAGTATTAACTTGTTCAGTTGAAAATGTTTTCTTTGGTACATTAGTTCTTCTTTTTATTATGCAAAGATTTTTAGGAATTTAGCATAAATTGAAACTAATTTTATTGCATCCAACAAAGGAATATTGATTTTTAATTGTTTAATAACTCAAGAATGGCCGATTGATCTTTTTCAGATAAAAGTTTTTTGACCCTTTAAGGAAAAGGTAAAGGAATAGGACATGGAAGATCTTTTTCATTTTGTGTTTCTAGTTGCTTTTTAATTGAAGGTTCAGGTTCAAGTGGTTCATTAACAGGAATTTCCTTTCGTATTTTCTTTGTAATTTTAGGTTTAATAGTTTTGTCAATGACTTTTCCACTTCTTAGTGTTGTGATCGCTGGTACCTGACTTGGAGAAGATTCAGATGACACGGAATTAGCTTGACTTTGACTTTGTGGAGGTTTAGGTTGAGATGGAAACTTTCCTTTCTCCGAAGTACTCAAAGACTGGGTTAGTTTAGCTAGATGACGTTTAATATCTTCAATACTCTGTGAAATTTGAGCTTTAAAATCATTAAATGCTTGAGTTTTTTTAGTATTGAAACTCATCTGACTCTAAATAAATTGATTCATAACATCTTCCAGAGTTCTTCTCTGAGGAGGTTGATATGGCTGATATTGTTGTTGATTTTGTAACTATGGTGGACCTTGTGCTTGATTTGTGGGTTGTGCATTTCTCCAACTAAAATTCAGATGATTTCTCCATCCTGGATTGTAAGTTTCAGAGTATGGATTCATATAAGGCTTATTATTATAAGTTGGAACAACATTAGATTGTTCAATTAACACTTCTTTGAATGCAGGTATAGTTGGACATTCCCTAGCAAGATGTCCTGACAACGCACAAATTTCACTTACTTGATCAATAGTTGTTACCATACAAATACTTGTTTAATTTTTTTCATTTCTAAGACTTCTAATTTTCGAGATAAATTAGTCATTTTAACTCTTAAATCATCATCATCTTTCAAAATATATTTTCCTCTTTCAAATGTAGATGACTTATTTTCCACAATAGTTAAAGAAGTTGAGTCCCACATCTGGGAACTTCCTGAAATAGTATCAAAAAGTTGAAATGCTTCTTCAGGGTTTTTACTCATAATCTCTCCTTGCGCCATTATTTCAACAAATTGTCGCATTGCAGGTGGGAGAACATCATAAAAAAAACCAACTAAGGTCCGGTTTTTAAATGCATGATGTGGACAAGCTTGGAGAAGATCTTTAAATCTTTCCCAACATTGATAAAAAGTTTCATCTTTTTTTACAGAAAAGTTCATTATTTGACGTCTTAATGTATTAGTACGAAGCACAGGAAAAAACTTTTTAAAGAACTCAGCTTGTAAAGCTTGCCAGTTTGTGATCGAATTTGCTCTTAAAGAGTTAAGCCATAGTTAAGCTTTATCTTTCAAAGAAAAAGGAAAAATTTTTAATCTGATCATTTCAGAATTATCTTGCAAAGTTCCATAGACTTCTTCTATTTGTTTCATATGAACATAGGGGTTTTCAGTTTATAAACCATGAAACTATGGTAGTAACTGTATTGTTCCTGGTTTAAGATTAATATTTGGAGTGTCTGTTGGAAAAGCAAAGCATGATGGGACATTAGTTCTTGTAGGATGTAGATATTCTCTTAATGGTCGGACATTTTGGACCTGTAATGCCCCAAAATCCATCTTGGACGTCATTACTATCTAAAAACCATTCACATCACAAAAGCAACTAATAAGATCTATCAATAAAGATAATTTCATTCATCATCCATATTATATACAACATCACCCCACAAGAATATACGAAACCATGACAATTACATCCAAAAGAATATGCTCAAACTATTATCCCACAGCGGAATAAGAAAAGTATTAACATGAACATTATCTCAAGATGAAACTCCGAGTCTAGTACATAAAAATAGCAATTCTAAACATCCCCCTTTGGATCCACATGTCCATCAACTTGAGCTTTCCAAATCACCTGCTCGTCAACTCGGGGCTCTTCCTCTAAACCGAAATCTGAAAATAAGCATTGTTTGTAGGGGGGTGAGCACTAGGCTCTGTAAGAAAATCCTCCCAAACTTGGACAAAGTTTTGAAAGCATATAAAACAAGTCGATCTCATTTCACAAATATCATATATAACTTTTGAAAGAAAATAGTCACAGTTCATCCGATCTCATGTTTAAGTAATATCAATAAATTAAAAGAAGAGATAAAACCAATTCCCAACAATAAGCCATTTCCAACCATAAATCGTTTCCGCAAAAACAAAACACAACCCACAATTTGTACCATTACCAACAATGTATATCAAACCACAACTTGTATCTTTCACAACATTATGTATATGTGTATTTTAGGTATGTATGACATTGCATGAATAAACACATTGAGAATATCTTGGCCCACACACACACACTTAATCCTCGCAAGGATATACAACTTAGGAAGGGCGTATACCGACGCATCGACAGTGATGAATCCAACCCAGGAATAGTATACTAACCCTCAGACTCGGTACCGGTGAGCGAATAGTGGTTTGGTCCTTGCAAGGCACCAACCCCACTATGAGTAGTAGGAAAAATTCAAATCCGCACATAGTAAGAAACACATCTATCCACTCTACGATACCCAGTTAACAGCCACCTATGGTTATCCAAACAACCACAAGAGATACAACACCCAACCAATTTCTCCAATCACACATAAAATCCAAAATTCCCAAATTTCATATATATGATTCCAATAGAACAATTTAAGAAAATATGCAAGTGATCATCAAAAGACATACTTTTGTTGTTCAAAATAAAGCACTAAGGTTTTTGAATCAAGTGTACAAGAATATCAAGAAAAAGATGTCATGTTTCTCAAAAACTAGGTTTTGACATCAAGAACAAGGGTTATATGGCTATTAACCATAACTTCACTCAAAACATGATAATAGTTGCAAGAATATCAAGAATCAATGATTTCACTACATATATATAAGCTTTAGAGTCAAAACATGTATATATATAAGCCCTAGCATCAATGAACAAGAGTGGAAGAAAACCCCTACCTTTCTTCCTTAGCTTTGAGTGAAGAACTAGAAGATTTGATCTTTCCCTAACTTGAATAAACACTTTAATCTCTTTGTTTTTCCATTTCTTTCTTCCACTCTAAGCCTCCCTAGGGTTAGAAATGTTGAAATGTGGCTAATGGGGGTGTCCTTATGTATTTATAGGGTGAGAAGTGGCCTCTTGTGCGCGATTCTGAAGGTCTAAATTTGTAACTCACGTTCGAGCGTCATTGGCGTTCAAACGTCCATTGCTCTCAATACTTTTGTTTTTCCATCAGACAAAAAGTATTGGAACGCATTGTCGTTCGAACGGACTTTCATGTTCGATCGTACTTCCTATTTCTGTTGAAACGTCCAGTGAAGTCTTGGCTTATTTAGAGGTCTATTTGAAAAATTGTCGTGAAATACACTTTTGTAGTCCTGGAAGTCTACGATCTATTGTAAAACTTTCAGCACAAACCTAGATAGGAGTAAAACGTTATGGTCCAAATACTAAGCAGTGTCTAAAATCCTTTCTACCCAAATTTTATCTAAAATGTGTTTGAACTCCGGACTACTTCCTAACTTCCAATCCATACCCAATTACCTCGCCTAACTTTTTTATTTCTACTTTTACAATCCACGTAGTTCATGCATACATTATCACATATATTAGCATTTCAAAAATAATTATACTGCTATATTAAGATAAGCCTGGGGGTTTGCAATCCACCCCCTTAAAGAAAGTTTCGTCCTCAAAACTTACCTTAAGTAGAGAACAAATGAGAGTACTTCTCTAGCATCTCTAGCTTTGGTTCCCAAGTAGCTTCCTCCACCCCGTGATGTTGCCACAAGACTTTCACCAGTTGGATTACTTTATTGCGAAGCACCTTCTCCTTGGTATCAAGAATCTTCACCGGTTGTTCTTCATATGTTGCTCCATCTTGAACTTCAATATCCTTCAAATTCATGACATGTGTTGTATCCGATTGACACTTTCTTAACATTGAAATATGGAACACTTCATTCACCCCTGACAAATAGGCTGGTAACCGAAGTTGATACGCCACTTTGCCCACCGCTTTGATCTCTTCAAATGGTCTGATGTATCTTGGAGCTAATTTTCCTTTATTGCCAAATCTAAATATTCCCTTATTGGGTGACACCTTGAGGAACACATAGTCCCCCTTTTGAAATTCCAATGGTCTTCGTCTTCTATCCGTATAGCTTTTCTGTCTAGTGTGTAGTCTATCCCGTGTGAGTTGAATTTTCTCCGTACTCTCTCGAACAGTTTCTGGCCCAAACAAGTAGCTTCCAACCAACAAGTCAGGGACCTACATGGTCTTCCATACAATGAATGCCTCATAAGGTGCCATGCCGATTCTAGATTGAAAACTATTGTTATATGCAAATTCCACCATTGACAAATGATCACTCCAACTTCTATTGAAGTCCAACACACAAGCACGTAACATGTCCTCCAAAATTTGTATCACCCTCTCAGATTGGCCATCCATTTGAGGATGAAAGACGGTGCTAAAATGTAACTCTATCCCCATAGCTCATTGTAGACTTTGCCAGAATTGCGCCACAAACTGAGAATCATGATTCGACACGATAAAGAGTGGGACTCTATTTAATCTAACAATCTCACGAATGTAAAGGTTGCTCAAGGTCTCTAAGGAGGCAGTGGTCTTCATACTCAAGAAATGAGCGGACTTGGTGAGTCTATCCACAATGACCCATACTACATTATGCCCTCGTGACATCCGTGGAAAACTAGACACGAAATCCATGGTGATGTGATCCCATTTCCACTTTGGGATAGGCAAGGACTGTAGTAATCCTCTGGGTTTTTGATGCTACACCTTTACTTGTTGACACTCCACGCACTTGGCAACATACTTAGCCATATCTTGTTTCATCCCTTTCCACCAATATTGACGCTTCATGTTTCTATACATCTTGGTACTACTAGGATGTATGAAAAATTTTGAACGATGGCACTCGCCCAATACTTCTTCCTTACTTGGACATTGTTTGGTACACATAGCCTTTCACGAAACTGTAACTCATCATCATGTATAGAACAATTCTCAACAGCCTCATTCCTTTCTAATCTACCCCGGATAGTTTTCTAACTTGGTATCTAATCGTTGCAACTCCACAATCATTTTTGGAGAATTGGTTGAGCTAGAAGATTAAATAAGCATGGTCGATCTTCCTGTCTATCCGCCAATAGATCAAACTCCTCCAAAGCATCAATCATCTTCCAACTATGAACAGTAAGAACATTGATTTCGCCCCAAGACTTTTGGCTAAGTGCATCTGCTACTACATTAGCCTTCCTCGGATGGTAGTTGAGTGTGAAATCATAGTTTTCTAGATATTCAATCCATCTTCTTTGCCGAAGATTCAAGTCTTTATGTGTGAAGATATACTTAAGGCTCTTATAATTTGAAAATACTTGAAACTTTTTTCCATAAAGGTAACACCTCCACAACTTAAGGAAAAAAACCACAACGGCAAGCTCCAAGTCATGAGTAGGATAATTTTGCTCATGCATCTTTAGTTGTCTTGAGCCATAAGCAACTACCTTACCTCCCTGCTTCAGCACACATCTCAAGCCTTGTAACGAAGCATCTGTGTAAACATCATATCCTTCCCCACTACTTAGAATAATGAGGACTGAAGCTATTGTCAACCTTTCCCCTTTCTTCATAAGGCAAGTCATTGGCATCGCTAGTTTCGAGAACCCTTCCATAAACCTCCGTAGTAGCCTACTAATCCTAGGAAACTACATATTTTGGTCACATTCCTCGGTGGTTTCCATTTTATCATGGCTTCAATCTTTGCGGGGTCAACATCTACACCCTTTTCTGACACAACATGGCCAAGGAATTTCACTTCCTTCATCTATAACTCACATTTACTCATCTTAACATTTAACTTATGCTCTCTCAATGTCTGTAGCACTATCGAAAGATAGTTTTCATGTTCCCCTTGTGTCCGTGAATAGATTAATATGTCATCAATAAACACAATCAGAAGCTGATCTTGATACGGCCAGAATACCCTTTGCCTCAAATCTATGAAAGTTGTAGGTGCATTAGTCAGTCCAAATGATTGATGGAAAGTTGTCTTAGGAATATCCTCCTCCTAGATCCGCAGTTGATGGTACCCTATGCGAAGATCAATCTTTGAGTAATACTTAGAACCACTCAACTGATTGAATAAATCATCAATTCGTGGCAATGGGTATTTATTCTTCAATGTCACCCGATTCAACCTTCAGTAGTCCGTGTATAACCGAAGTATTTCATCATGCTTTTTCACAAAGAGGACTGGGGCTCCCCAAGGTGAAGTGCTTAAACGGATAAACCCAATAGTTAAGAGATGGTCCAACTACTTCAGTAAATGATCTTAGTAATCCAGAATGACGAGTCATTCATGAGGATCACTTAGGTTATTAATCTGATAGTTATAGCATGCTACAGTAAAACATCTTCAGCAATCCAATGGAGGACTAGCCATACCAATAGAAACATCGTAGATATTCATCTGACAGTATTATTATATATGAACAACCCTAATAATCCATAAGGACAAGCCAGTCATGAGGATCATTTAGGTTTAGTACTATCCTTAGTGTTTCAGTGGAGGACTAGCTATACCGATACGAAAGCCGTGGTTGTTTTACCGGCAGGTTGATGGTGCACTGATGATATAATTCGAAGCACAACACCGAAACTACATACATCATTGTATCATACATGAAGCTTATAGTACATATATGGATAAAGATATAAATAAAACATCAGCATTTTCAGAATCTAACCAATACTATACATATGTTCACCCTTCACTGAAGGGTATAAGTAACTACTTATGCCCCATTGCTACAGACAAGCAAGGAGTGTGGATAGGTTTCATTACAACAGTAAATAAAAGACTGACGCGTCTTTCGCAAGGAACAACTGAAACATAACCAGCTTTACTATCAATTAAGACAAAAAGGTGGTGGAAGTTCAGCTATCCGAATATAAAGATATAACACAAATGTAGAATTACAAAGAATTGGTGCAGGACAGACTGACTCCTAAGTTTCTCTTTTTCTTTTTCTTTTTTTATTTCCCTCTTTCTTTCTTTCTTTCTTTCTTTCTTTGGAACTCTCCCTTGGCTCTTGGATGGCTAGCCTCCTTGGAATGAAGAAGGAGTCCCTTATTTATAGACAAAAGGTAAGCATGAGGTGGAAAGTAAGGCTAAGGTGGAGAAGTATGATTTTGCCACCTAGTGACCATCCAGACCCTAGGATCACCATCCGGATGGTGTTGCCTTGCAGGAGGTTCCAAGTGTCCTGTTCTTAAGCTTCAAAGTGCCTTGCAGTTGATCCATGTCACGCCCTGAATTTCCACAAACCTGGAGAGTGAGTGAAAAGTAAGAAGAAAAGTAAATGAAAGGTCATTAGGTTGGATAAATTGGTTTCTCATTCATTTTCCATGTTTTCCCAAAGTTTTTCAAGCCACTTTTATTCCACTTTTAGCCTATTTATTCAAGGTTTCTAAACACCTCCTTTTGACGTCCTTGCCACCTATTTAAAAGGTGTTTTACACACTTAACAAATCTTTCAATTTTTCATAAAATTTTGACATAAGCTCCTTTGTTTTTCAAGCCCTTTTCCCACCTAATATTCACAATATTTCATATGCATAAGTATATCATAACCCACCCTCACTTGGTGACCACAATCCATGTAAATTAAACATACATCCCTTGTTCTCAACATACACATATAATACTTATTACATAAAGATGTCCTACATATCAATTGGGTTTACACCCTTACACTTTAAAATGACCCAAGGTCTAAATCCATTACTTTTCCAAAATGAAATACAATTCATTTGGGCTTATGCCCATACATGCAAAATATGCCCAAGGGCCAAATATCCATTCAAGTCCATTTCCCCTCCTTCCTTTAAGACTTTCTCAAGTCTTAAGTACCGGGAGCCTCGTCTATAATATGATATCCTACGAATGGATCAGCTCAACTGCTGGTATGACAAAAAGCTAATGCTAGGAACAAATTTAAGGCATGTCATGTGCAAGTGTACATTTTTAAAAGCTACAACCCCATAATCCCTCAATGCTATGCAATGTCAATATGCATGACACACTCATGCAACTCTATGCCACCCATGTCTCACTTCACGGTCCGCCCCCGTTAGCCCGCGAATACTGTCATTGGCCATATTTTGGGTTTTTCACCACAGGATCTACACTCTCATAATGCATAGCACCAAGTGCTCAACCCTCACTATGTTCCAAGGATTCGTGTATGCCAAGATGCCTTGATTTTTCTCAATTTAAATTCTATGAAACATTTCATCAAACACCTTACATACATGAATGTGAAGTACCATTCAATGGATTGAACATATGATCAACCTCCATATTCATTATTTTCACAATTTCTCAAAGAAACTACAAATTACCAAACTACTAACTCATGTAATAAATCATAACTCTCTAACCACAAGAGTTTCTATGACACCTCAAAATCCGGGGGTCTGTTGATTACCCATCAACCCAGGAAATGCCCGTGGATACCGAATAACTTGATATCTCAACGTTGTGCCTCATTTCCTGGGGTCCATCCTTTATTAAAAATTTGGGCAGAGTCTCCTTTTAAGGTAAACTCTACTCAAAATACAACCTGTGCATTATATAATAACAAGACCCATCCGAGGTCCAATATTTAACAATGACCACACCAGGTCCATTTATAAGTAAACATTGGCCACACCAGGTCCAATCATCCATACTCATACAAACATGCAAGACTACATTAAAACTGTCCATATAGACTTTATTACAATTCCTTTACACATTACATGCCAAATTTTAATTACAAGTCTAATTTTACAAAAGAAATGGATTGGAAGCCACAAGTCGACTTTTCTTCCACCTTAAGTGTCCGAGTGAATGTCGTTCCTTGGCGTATGACCCGTACTTGAAATGTTTCCCGTATAGGATGAGCCAACGCCCAGTAGAGTATATCTTACAAGGGCTACTCCCCACCCAAGTGCACATGCAATGTTCACATTTGACAGTTCATATTCACATCAACATTTCAAGTAAGAATATGCAACTCTATATTGGAATTCACTATGTCATGCAATGAAATAAGATGAAACTCACTCATGCAACTTTAACTCGAGTCTTCACCGACTCCCACAACACAATGCAACGCATATGTGTAAAACAACGTCTTTGACGAAACACATCCAAAGATCATTTTGAAATCAACCATATGTCATAAAACCATTTTATTCTTGGATGTTTCCCATCAAATGAATAATTTATATATCAAAATCATGTGCCTTTATTGGGTATCGGATTCAGGAATCGCACCTCCGGCTTCATACGCCGTTACGCTTTTCTAGAATTTCACCGCCGGTAAATGTATGAATCAAGTGACTGGGTTTTTCACCCGAGGGAGTGTCTAGCCTTACTTGCTATACCCGACACAAGTTTTCTTATGCATGTAACCGTGCGACCCAGTATGACATTGAATCCCACTTTTTTTTTAGCCCACCCTTCAATCTCCAAAAATGATGCTTGAATGAAACATGCCCAACTCACACACACACACACACCCATACTTATGCCTAAGCCCATGAATGGGATGCCTCTATGCACTATGCTACAATGTTCAATATGCTATTAATGACATATGAACAATCTCAACATATCCATGGTAAGTTATGTTATAAACATATAGATACCAAATTTGTCGCAATGTCAATATAACACACGCATGCATATACATTGACACTTTTTCATAAAACAATTCCAAGCATGTTATCACTATCTTTATGTCAATAATACACTTAATCACAAAGGCAAATTACAACACACAACAGCCCATGTACTAGCCTGCATAACAACCCACAAAACAGCCCCTAATCGGAGCACAAAATAGTCCATAAAGTGGCCTAAAACAGTCCATAAAATGGCCCTAAAATAGTCTATGAAATGATCTAAAAACAGTCCATGAATGGCCTAAAAATTGCCCATGGAATGGCCCTAAAAATAGTCCATGAATGGCCTAAAAATAGTCACAATTTCAGTCCATATTAGGCCATAAAAACAGCCCTTAACATGCCATAAAAACAGTCTATAAACAACCCCATAACTCTCCCAAAAACAGCCCACATATAAACCAATTTCATCCATTAAAACATGTCCAAAAATAGTCCATTTGGACAGTCCATAAACAGCTATAAGACATCCATATTTTAGCCACCAAAAATAGCCCCTTAAGGTAGGAGTAAAACCAAAGTAGGAAGAACCCTACCTCAATAGAAGTGTAGAATGAATACTAGAACCTCCAAAAACACCCCCAAAGCTCAAGATTTTGATTTCTCCAAAATCTCGCCTTTTGATCTTCGATCAAAATCTTCGTTCTTGGTACCCACGCGCAGCTCTTGTCAAGTTGATCAACTTTGATTCTTGGCTTGAGCGATTCCGATCGACGGATCTTCTTGAATCGTAGAGACAAAATTGAATTTTTCCCTTTTTTTTTCTCTCTTTCTCTCCAACGTTTGAAACCAGCTGAATATCAGAGATATTTCTGCTGAAATATCTGATATTTAGCCCTATTTATAATTTTAAAGGCTTGGCTCGAGTCACGTCATGTGTCCCCCTTTGTCCGGGTCCGTTTTCACCCTGAAACGATTAAATTTCATACCGGTTTAAGCTCAAAATATTTTATATGAATTTTATTTAAAATATTTTTCAAATTTTAAAATTTTTATAAAAATTTCATTTTTGGGAGTCACCGGACACTTGTCACCTCAAAAAACGTAAAAAATTCAACTATCTCAAAAATTGACAGGGTAGTTAGATTTCGCGATTTGAATCCAACGGTGAGGTCCCTTGTTCTATCCGAGCTCTATAAAAATATGTATTTTAAATATGCATTAGGATGTCAAATTACCATTTTACCCTTTTTCAAAAAAAAAAATTCAAAATTTTCCCGGGTTTCATGTTCTTCGTCCCTTAAAAGAATTTCGTCCCCGAAATTCACATACACATGCACATACAATCACATGCATATGCAACAGTCAAATAATGCTAAATGACTATAACAATGTACCTCCACCCTCGAACAAGAAAGGGTAATTGGTACGGATAGTGTCCTCGCGCTCACATGTCTCCTCCTCCACTCCACGGTGCTACCACAACACCTTCACTAGCAGCACGGTCTTGTCTGGCAAAACCTGTTCTCGGCTGTCCATGATGCGCACCGGTCCCTTCTCGAAGGTCCCATTTGCATCAACAGTCAACTCACCCCAATCCACCACATGTGTCGGATCTGGAGTATACTTTCGGAGCATAGAGACATGGAATACCCGCATGAACACCCGATAAATTTGGTGGTAATGCCAACCGGTAAGCCACTGCACCCACCCTCTCGAGTACCTCGAAGGGCCCGATATACCTTGGCGAGAGTTTTCTCCGCTTATCAAACCTGACCACTCCTCTCTTAGGCATCACCTTCAAGAAGACATGATCTCCCACCTCAAACTCTAGAGGTTGTCGCCGTTTATCAGCATAGCTCTTTTGTCGGCTCTGAGCCGTAAGAAGAATCTTCCGAATCAAGTCCACCTTCTCCAAGGTGTCTCTAACCAATTTTGGACCCATAGAAGACCTCTCTCCTATTTCCGTCCAATATACCGGAGAACGATATGGCCTCCCATATAGCGCCTCATAGGGTGCCATCTGTATACTCGCCTGATAATTATTATTATAGGCGAACTCCACCAAGGGCAAGTGATTTTCCCAATGACCCTTGAGATTCAGGACGCATGCTCGTAGCTGCCCTTTAATCTCTAGATAGTCCTCTCTGACTGACTGTCTGTCTAGGGATGAAAAGTAGTACTCATCATCAGCTATGTCCCCATGGCCCGCTGAAAACTCTCCCAAAAATGAGCCGTAAACTTGGGATCCCAATTTGATACTATAGAAAATGGTACCCTATGCAACCGGACAATTCCCATATATACAACATGTAGAATTCCTCCAGTGTGAAGGTCATTCGAACAGCCAAAAAGTGTGCCGACTTAGTAAGCCGGTCTACTATCATCCACACCGCATTATGACCCCGTGATGTCCCTGGCAAGTGAGTCACAAAATCCATCGTGATATGTTCCCACTTCCACTCAGCTACCTCCAAAGGCTGGAGTAATCTCGCTGGTCTCTAGTGTTTAGCCTTAACCTGCTGACACGTGAGACATCGACTGACAAAGTCGCCAACCTGTCTTTTCATTCCACTCCAATAATACAGGAGACGAAGATCATGACACATCTTCGTGCTCTCTGGATGAACCATAAAACGAGAGCAATGAAACTCCTTACGGATCTCATCTCTCAGATCCACTAACTAAGGAACCACAACCCTTCCTCGATACTAAAGACTACCATCCGAGTCAATAGCCCAGCCCTCGTCACCTGTACTTGCCTATACACGGTCTCGGATGGATAATAACTCTGTGTCTTGACTTTGGGACTCAATCACCCTACTCAGTAGAGATGGCGTAGCCACCAAACTCCCCAAAGTACCCTGAGCCTAACCCATATAATATAACCCAAACTATCCCACAGTCTCGAGCATCTGCCACTCCCGAAAAGCTACACTAGCCAAAACTCCCCATAACCTTCGGCTAAGTGCATCAGCCATCACGTTTGCCTCACTAGGATGGTAATGCAAAGTGAAGTCATAGTCCTCTAAATACTCCATCCATCAGCGTTGCCTCATGTAGAGGTCCCGCTGTGTGAAAATATACTTCAAACTCTTGTGGTCTGAAAACACTTCAAACTGCTCACCATACAGGTAGTGACGCCAAGCCTTCAAGGCAAAGACAATGGCCGCCAACTGCATGTCATGTGTGGGGTAATTCTGCTCGTGATTCTTTAGCTGTTGAGAACTATAAGCTACTACCCTCTCGGACTGCATCAAAACACATCCCAGTCCATCCTTTGAGGCATCACAATAGACCGTGTACCTTTGTCCCTGTTCTGGAACTACCAGAATAGGAGTCGAAGTAAGCCTCCTCTTCAACTCCTAGAATGCATTCTCACACGAATCATTCCACACAAACTTGACCTATTTCCAGGTTAACTTCGTCATAGGCGCAACCAATCAGGAGAAATCCTCAATAAACCGTCGGTAGTACCCTGCCAATCCCAAGAAATTATGTATCTCGAAGACTGACTTTGGTCTCTCCCAATTCATAACTACCTCAACCTTCTCCAGGTCCATAGATACACCCGAAACTGACACTACATGCCCAAAAAATTTCACCTCAGTAAGCCAGAATTCACACTTGTTAAACTTGGCGTACAATTGATAATCTCTTAATGTCTGGAAAACAATTCTCAAATAACCCTCATGCTCCTCCTCAGACTTGGAATAGATCAAGGTGTCATCAAGAAAGACTACGACAAACTGATCTAAATAGGGTTGGAATATCCTATGCATGAGATCCATAAATGCTGCTGATTCGTCAACCCAAATGGCATCACTGTGAACTCAAAATGCCCATACAACATTCTGAACGCCGTCTTAGGGATGTCTACCTTCTTAACCCTCAACTGATGGTAACCGATACAGAGATCTATCTTGGAGTAGACCCGCGCCCCTCTTAACTGATCAAACAAGTCATCAATCCTCAGCAAAAGGTACTTATTCTTGATAGTAACCCTATTCAACTACCGATAGTCTATGCACAATTGCAGGATTTTATCCTTCTTCTTGGCAAACAACACCGGAGCGCCCCAAGGTGAATTGCTCGGTCTAATGAAGCCCTTGTCCAATAATTCTTGCAACTAGACCATGAGTTCTTGCAACTCAACTGGTGCCATCCTATATAGAGTCATAGAGATAGGCGATGTACCGGGATACAACTCAATGGTGAAGTCTACATCCCTATGTGGAGGTAATCCCGGTAGCTCAGCCAAAAAAATATCCTGATACTCACATACAACCCGAGGAAGGCCCAACTCCTATCTCGCCTTGTCCTCTAGGGTAAGGCTTGTAAGCCAACCCATCAACTGTCCATGCCATCTAGAGTGGTACATGGCCTGAGGTAAAACATCACGCTTTTCCCCCTAGAACTTGAAACAAATACCCTCCGGCGTATAAGTAGTGACCCCTTTTTCGATCACAATCAATGACTACCCGATGTACTTCCAACCAATTCATACCAAGGATCATATCAAACTCCGACATGTTTGTGACCCTAAGGTCCACGGTGAGTAGAATCCCCGAGATCTCTAACTCACAACCCCGACATATCTGATCAATTCTCACCTTAGCTCCTAGGGGCGAACTCACATGCAATGGCTCTTCCAATGTCTCAACCTCTAAGCCCAAGTCTGTCACACAAGATGCAGTAATAAATGAATGCGATGCACTAGAATCAAATAATACCCTTACCCATATGCGAGAGAGTAGAAATGTACCATGTATCACCAACAAATCTGCCGGCTCAATCTGAGGTATCATGGCGTAGACACGCCCCTGGGTTCCCGAAGTATAGGCTTGTAAGCCCTGGCCTCGGCATCTACCCATGCCCTGGCCCATCTGGCCTAATTATGGAATCCCTGCACGCTAAGTAGTTTGGGCCTGAGTAGCATTTTGGAATTGGTACTGGTTCCCCTAGCCTATGGTAGGGTAATGATTAGTATAATGTGTCAGTGGCTGCCCCACCCAAGTCTGGGACTGAGATGACCCATAACTTTGGGATCCTTGCCTTTAAGGATAATTCTGCTTCATGTGACCCGGTTGGTGGCAATGATAACAAGTCATCTGGCATGCCTAGTAGGAAGGCCTCTGATTTCTCCCACCTTGGGAGGATTGACCTTGGCCTTGGCCTTGAAAGCTAGGACCCTATCCCTGAAACCCTTGTGGAGTAGAAGTCCTCTACTTCTTCCTCGAGCTAGAAGAAGATGATTGGTCCTTCTTCTTCTTGTCTTTTGCACCAGACTCCTGGATGCTCCTTGCGTCATCCACCTCTCTCTCAATGGCCATAGCAGTCTTGACCATCGAGTCTAAGTCTTGTAGAAGAAGACCCATAATTTTACCCCGGATGGACAACTTAAGACCATCTTCAAACTTCCTCACTTTGGCCATATCTGTGGCCACGTAGTCATTGGTGAAACTGGCTAACTCTATGAACGTAGCCACGTACTTCATCCCCGTCATTGTCCCTTGTCTCAAGTCTAAGAACTCTCGAGCCTTTGTGTGTCGAGCAGCCATTGGGAAGTACTTGCCCATAAAGAGCTCCTTAAATTCTGCTAGTGTCATTACCTTCAAGTTCTTGGAGTCCTTGACCTAATCCCACCAAACTTGGGATTCTCCCTCTAGCTGAAAAGTAGCTAGCATTATCTACGTGACATCAGAGGTAATCTCTATAGCCCTCAAGATCTTTCACTTGTCGGAACCAATGGTCAGCCACTATAGGACCCACCCCTCCCAAAAAGATTAGAGGATTATGTGCCTTGAACTTTTGGAGATGACTTGAACCTCCTTGACTCCCACTTGCACCTGTCTGTGCAATAGTAGCGGCCGTAGCACTAGCTTGTGCAATGGTAGCAACCGCCGCACCAATAGCCTCCATGAAGGCTTGTTGGTTAAAGGCCGGTGGTGGTGGTTGGTTGTTCCATCCACCCCGACATCCCCTTCCTCTAGTTGCCATCTACACACACATAAGATAACAATAGATCAATTAGTTAATATCCCAAGTTAGGGATCAAGTATTTAGTAGACATTTACTCATTGAACTATACTATTCATCCCTTTTTTCCAAACTCCCAAGGTGATGTTTCTAACCCCAGTGTATACATTTCTATCATGTATATAATTCACATAACAAGTAACACATAGCATGTAGTAGGTAGTGCACATAACATGAAATGCATTTGGAATGCAATTGTCTATACCCCGTGCCCATCTAGTCCTAAGTTATTCGTATGCCTATGCTCTGATACTAAACTGTGACACCCCAAAATCCGGGGGTCCGTTGATTACCCATCAACCCGTGGAATACCCGTGGATACCGAATAACTCGATATCTCAATGTTGTGCCCCATTTACCGGGGTCCATCCTTTATTAAAAATTTGGGCAGAGTCTCCTTTGTAAGGAGAACTCTTCTCAAAACACAACCTGTGCATTATATAATAACAAGACTCATCCAAGGTCCAATATTCAACAATGACTACACCGGGTCCAATTATCCACACTCATACAAACATGCAAGACTATATTAAAACTGTCCATATAGACTCTATTACAATTCCTTTACACATTACATGCCAAATTTTAATTACAAGTCTAATTTTACAAAAGAAATGGATTGGAAGCCACAAGTCGGCTTTTCTTCCTCCTTAAGTGCCCGAGTCAGTGTCGTCCCTCGGCGTATGACCCATACCTAAAATGTTTCCCGTATAGGGTGAGCCAACGCCAAGTAGAGTATATCTTACAAGGGCTACTCCCCACCCAAGTGCACATGCAATGTTCACATTTGACAGTTCATATTCACATCAACATTTCAAGTAAGAATATGCAACTCTATATTGCCATGCGATGAAATGAGATGAAACTCACTCATGCAACTTGAACTCGAGTCCCCACCGACTCCCACAACACAATGCAACGCATATGTGTAAAACAACGTCTTTGATGAAACACATCCAAAGATAATTTTGAAATCAACCATATGTCATAAAACATAGTATTCAAGCTTTGTATGCAATGTTCCACACTCATCACACCCCCAACTTGAGCTTTTCTAGTCCCTAGAAAACATTATTTCAAAACTATATATTGTGCGTATAAAAATATCATTTATGTTAGATAATTCATGGACCAACAAAATACTCAAATCAAATTACAATTATGTAAATGAAATTGAGGCACCATGAAACACAAAGTGCAATTCTTTCATTTATAGAAATTTGCAAAAAATACATAGAACTCAAGACAAAATTGACCTGCTATTCTAGGAACTCTTTTACCAGGCTAGAGATTCTTACACTACTATCCCAATATATACAACCCAAAAAAAAAAAGATTAGACTCTCTCTAATCATCATCATCCTGTGAGTCATCAGACTTACCTGCCTCTACAATAGTCGAGCCAGCGAGGGCAGCCGCCCAGAGGTCAGCATTAGTCTTTGGAACAAATGATGGGAACATTGGTGTGGTGAACAGTGGTGGCATCTCGGGGAGAGGCTCTACTGGGAAAGTCTTCTCAAAGATCTTGGTGACCATTAGTTTTAGTAGTTGCATAGTCCCATCGAAGTCATCCAACCTCCCCTTAATCCCAGCGAGATGCTAAGAGACTGTTAGAGGTGGAGCAGCAGTAGATGGCCTGGCTTTGGATGGCTTAGTAGTGGATTCCTCGGTCATAGATATCCAATATGCCCTTTCCTTCATCTGTCTAGGCCCTACAGTCATAGTTGTCATCTTCATGCTGCTTGGCTTGCCTATAATGCCGAACTCAGGCGGGACTGTCAAATCAATCGGGATGCCCTTGACCTTGTTCTATTGGCAAATCTTGGTGACAAGGTGGGCACAAGGCAGGTTTGCCCATGGCTTGATGACCTAGGTGTAGCCCTTCATCACCTCCTAGATCATCAAGGCAAAGTCCATCTTGGTGTCATCCATAAACTTATAGAGGAGAGTCATTTTATTCTCCCCCGGTGTCTTCTCCTCTCCTCGAGGCAAAACATTATGGTGGATGACTTTATTCATCACCGCATAAGAATGCTTGAGTTCATCGACTTGAATTTTGCCTTTGAACTATGAAGGGTACTCATACATCAAGCTCGCACATTCTTGGAGTGATTTTCCTCCATGGGTGTTCTAGGGAAAGAGGGGGTTGTTGGCTAGAGGCCTCTGATTCTCCAATGTCGTGGCAATGACTACCGGAGTGACCTCGATCATTTTTCCCCTCACATTCGTCCTTAGCAAACATAAGTCCTCATCCACTATAGCCAATCTTTGATAAAACTCCCAACAGTAAGGGAGCGCATACCTGCTCACTACCTAGAACATAAAATGTAACCCATGGCCCTCAATTTCCCAGACCACGTCATTGTGTTGCCCGAGGGGGGGCCTATCTACTTGCCACTTACACGTCACCTTCTTGGCTTTAACGTTCTCCGTGTAAGGGTCATTCCAATTTTTCTTCCTTTGTTCCCCATCACTAAGGATTGTCTCCTCCACCCTTATGTAGGATCCGATTCCCACTTGTGGTGATTGAAAAGGGCCTGTTTGTCAAAATAAAAAATGCCCCTAAGGTGAAGAACAGTAATACCTAACTCAAAAATATCAAAAGATAAAGGTAGAGACTTACCCATTCTAGCCATTGTTCCAAAATCCAAGGCTAGAGTGAAAATCATGACTTTTGATGGAGTTGGTGACATTTTATGGAGAAATGAGGGTTTTGGGGGGTTTTGATAGAAAAGAGTTAGGGATGTGAAAGGAAATCAAGGGGAATCAAAGCTTGAGGGAGAAAATTGATGGAGACGAAGGATGCCTAAGATTTCCTTGAATGTTTGGTGGGTTTTGAGAGAGGATAGTGTTTTTGAAAGGGAAATCAATGAGGGAGATGAAGGTTCAAAAAAATTGGGTTGAAAACCCTCGTGTTTTAGATTCTAGGCACGAGCTACCGGTTACTCGTGAGTTTGCTACTGTAGCTGACCCTTCTGAAAAAATTCTACTAGTAGGTCATGCTTCTTCTACTGGTAGCTGACCATTATATTGTTCTAGCCATTCAGCCACGAGCTACTAGTAGCTCGTGAGGCTTCTACTAGTAGTTGCTCATTTCTGCAAAAAATTCCTATTTTCTCATTCTCACTCCCACTCCAAGTTTATTCAAATCCAAAACATTCTAATAACCTATTTCCTAACTTAACTACCCAAAGACAGGATCCATACTAGTGAATCACATTGTATGACTATGCCCAAATTCATTTACATATTTGCGATGCGATTTGAGTCTTGATGCTTTCAAAACACATGATGTAGAAGTCTAAATTCAAAAAAATAAACACCTAACAAATAAACCACAAACAAGAGTAAAAAGGGTATTGTCTTTCTTCCTTTCCCATATCTAAAATTTGAACAATATTCTCCTATCCTACTAGCTCTTGCTTGCCAGACACAACTTTCCAAACACCTGAACCAATCACACATGGGTTTCACCATAGTTTTAAATGCTAATCTAGAGTATACACCTACAAATTTTCTTTCAAACTTGTGTGTGAAATGAATACGCAAATTAAACATTTACTCAACAGAATCCACATTCGTTTAGCTATCAAAATTCAGCTTTAATGCAATTCTAACCACGAGTTTCTCTAAAAAAAAATTACTCTATGATTATCTGAGATAGAATCTTGTGTACAAACCAAAATATACTCATATATAATCTGAAAATGACGTGCATGCATAACAATTGAAGCGATATTGGTACATGAACAAAATGTTAGGGCAGTACATAGCAAGACCAACTTTTCTTTCCATTTAAAAATGTGTTCTCACCATGATTTCTCCAGACCAATTAGGGCATTCATGGGTTATAATGAGTCCTTGGGGTGATAATTGGGCTGAATGAAATGAAGGGTAGAGGGAGACAAAAAGGGTTATTCTGAGGACATGACCTTATTATCAAAAATTTTCTTTTTGTGAAATTTTTAGGTTTACACCTTCACGTCAACTTTCTGTCTCTACTTTTTTTTTTCTCAACATTTTTCTTCTATTTTTTCTTTTCTTTTTCAACCCACTTTTTCTCCTTTTTCTTGGCTTTCTCTCTTCTTTTTCTTTCAATACCATTCATCCCTCTTTGGGTTTCCTTACCAAATTTTCCTTCTTCATGATTAATCGCAGTCAGTCTCAAAAACACCAAGGTGTGAAAATTATAATCATTTTGCACTAACTCAATAAAACATGTGGCATGGAAACAAATTTCAATTAAGGCTCAATCACGGCACAAGGGATAAATTTTTCACAAAAAAAGGCTAGGCTCAATGCAATTCAAAGATTGCCTAAGATCATCTCTATATAAGCATGGAGAGGCATCTTGACATTTTAAGACAATGTCAATCAACTATCCATATGCACTCTAAGAAAATCAAGCATAAAGAGATTATTGAATAGATTTTGAATTTGAAAATTTGTTCCATTTAGTAAATGTAAGTTCCGTCCAATAAGAATTGGAACTAAAGCTCGCATTGGTACTTACTTCATCTCCACTATCTGTGTCAAGTTCTAAAATGTGGATCCAATTAGTAAATTTCCGAATTTGCACATTCAAGTTGCACTATGGTTGTGTTCGAATGAAAATACGTATGTAATACTCAGGCATAGGATAAACTTTTGTGGTGTACTTATATGTTCAAAGTTCAAAATGAAGATCAAGGAATCATAGATCCCATAAAAAATTGAATAGGAGAATATGGTTCACCATTCATATATGTTTCACAAAAAATATAAAACTTTTTAAAATTTTCCACATATTTTCAACTATTCTAAACAAAAATTGGTGTATCATAGAAATGGTGCACCTCACCTCCCAACTTGAACTACACATTTTCCTTAATGGAACAAAAAGACATGCAATAAGATGATGTAATTTAAAAGACAAAAAGGGTAAGATAACACCTAGCAATGAGCTTTAACAAAAACACCACTATCTGAACACATAAAGAAAGAACACTATTTATAGATGAAATTAAGAAAACAATTTAACTTGTAAGTAAATGACAAATGAAAACAACCATACACTAATATCTACTTGAACAGTTATGCTTCAACAATATCCTAATAGACCGGATCTACCAACTCCTCCTTCATTCCTGGAATTTCAAAACCCTCAAAGAATGGTTTAAGTCATTGTCCATTGATCTTGAATGTTTTACCATCTTTGGGGTTTTCTATGACCACGACTCCATGTGGGTGGGCCATCTTGAAAATGTAGGGGCTGTCCCATTTCGATCAAATTTTTCCTTAGAAAATGGAGAAGGGAGAATTATACAAGAGCACTTTTTGGCTAGGCTTGAATGTTTTTCTCAATATAGATTTGTCATGGAAAATTTTGGCCGTCCCTTTGAATTTTAGAGCTCTCATAAGCATCTCTATGGATTTGCTCCAATTCAATTTACTCTAACTTCTTATGTTCCCCATCTAGCCTTAGGTTAAAATTCAAGGTTTTTATGGCCCAATATGCCTTGTGCTCCATCTCCATTGGCAAGTGACAAGCCTTGCCATAGACTAGCCGATAGGGAGACATACCAAGGATAGTCTTATAAGTAGCGTGGTAAGCCCACAAGACATCGGTCAACTTGAGAGATAATTCCTTTGGATTCGGGTTAACTGTTTTCTCTACTATGCTCTTTATCTCCCTATTGGCCAACTCGACTTGGCCATTAGTCTATGGATGATAAGCGGTGGACACCTTGTGTGTTATGTCATATTTATGCATCAACAAAGCAAATGGTTTATTAAAAAAAGTGAGCCACCATCACTTATCATCGCATGAGGCATCCCAAACCTAGAAAAGATGTTTTTCTTTAAAAACCTGACCAAGACTCAGTTGTCATTGGTCTTGGTTGGGATTGCATCTACCTGCTTGGACATGTAGTCCATTTCCAAAAGGATATAAAGGTAGCCAAAATTTCATAGGGAATGGACCCATGAAATCGATGCCTCAATAATCAAAAATTTTAATGACAAGCATAAGAGAGAATGTCATCATGTTTCTTTGGGTCACACTTTCCAATCTTTGGCATCTATAACATTGCCTAAAAAATGAGACACAATCTTTAATCAGTGTAGGCCAATAAAAACCACTTTATAAAATCTATGCTAAAGTCTTCTTGGAAGAGAAGTGCCACCACACGCTTTAGAATGACATAAAGAAAGGATATTCCACTATTCATTTTTTGGTACACACTTCCTCATGACTTGATCAGGGCAATATTTGACAAGTATAGGTTGTTGAAGTAGAAGTACTTTAAATCTGCCATGAATCTTCTCTTATCTTCTGGGCTCCAATGTGGGGGAATTTTTCATGTGGCAAGAAAATTACAAATGTCTACATATCACGGACAAACTTAATGGATAGAAAATGGATGCTCATTAGGAAAAGAATCAGGGATATGGATTTTTTCTGCGGCGTCTTAGACAACAAGTTGTGACAATCACCACCACATTCGCAATTCCTTTTTTATCCTTGATGATTATGTTTAATTCTTGATGGAGGAGAATTCACCAAATGAGCCTCGATTTAGTGTCCAGCTTAGACAAAAAACACTTCAAAGTATAGTCATCAGTGTAGACTACAATAGGTGAACCAATAATGTATGACCTAAATTGATCCAATGCAAACACTATGGCTAGCAACTCTTTTTCAGTAGTGGTGTAATTCATTTGTGCTTCATTTAGAGTTTTACTAGCATAATATATTATATGTGGCCTTTTATCTTCCCTTTGACCTAGCACTGTGCCGATTGTGTAATCACTCGCGTCGCACATGAGCTCAAATGAGAGTTCCCACTTGGGTGGTCACATGATTGGAGGAGAGGCAAACATACTATTAAGTTTTTTGAAAGATGCCTCATAATCATCTGACCACACGAATGGGACATCCTTTGCTAACAGATTCATCAAAGGTCTTGACAATACACTAAAATCCTTTAATGAAATGGCAAAAAAAACCTGCATGATCAAGAAACGACCTGATGTCCTTGATGATTAGCACAAAATATTGCACATCATGTATACAATTATACCCCATTTATACTCGCGGTTGCAATGAAAATGAGAGCAAATGCGATAAATCAAGCAATTAATGAGTTTTTGGGTGATTGTAGGTAAAGAGTTGGAAATGGCAAAAGTTAAGCCCTCATTGTTGTGCTCAAAGTCAATGGAGATGAAGGGGAGTCTTAACAGGGTAGCTTGGAAGGCGAAAAGATCAAGAAAGCAGCAAAAAAAGTAAAACCTACCGGCAAGTTAGCTCATAAAACTAACAGTAGGTTTTTAACACTGGATTTCAACCTACCACAAACCTTCTGGAAGGTTTTTCTCATCGGAGTAAAACCTACTGGTAGGTTTGGCCATCGACCTATCGATAGGTTTTGCTGAAAATGCTAGATTCTATAACTCATCTTTCACTTGATTGGGGGGCCCACCATTGCTTCTCTCACACATCCCTTGACATTTTATACATATAACCATGCCTACAAGACCCTAGCTTCTAAATTTTGAGGTTTTAGGATAGGAAATAAAGAGAGAGAATGATGAAGGCATGGTGGGTGTAGGCTATGCTTGTCCTAGCCTGTCCACGCCATCACCTCAGTCACCATTGATGGGAGGCCTGCACACACAGACTAGGAGAGCCTCATCAATGAAAATGTAGAGGAGTTACATGATTGTAGACCATTATTCAGCACTGTAGAGAGACAAGCTCAAGGAAAAAGACATAGTTTAGAGAGAGAAAGTTTGTATTTTTGCATTTTCTAACACATTTCACTTGTAGTAAGCTATAAGACTATTGTAATATTCATTTATTGCAATTTAATGTCATTTATTTCAAGTGTAATTGCAATTTTAGTCATGTATCTTTGAATCTACCATTGTTACATTTAAGCTTTTCTTCTCAAGCTTTCCAAATAGGTTTTAAATGCACTTATCTTTGTAGTTAACTTTTTTTTTTTAATAGAAGTTTTAATTTCCATTTCATTACCATGTCTCTTTCTACATTGTACATCTTTTCATTTAATATGAGTAGCTAAGTTTTATGTTGGCTAATCCAAGGGAGATTTTCTATTGGGTATGAATCAACTCTCCTTCATTCTCCCTCGTAGTGTAAAGTGCTCGGTCTGACTAGGTTGAATGCGGATGTAATTGTGAGCTCTTGATACAACGTAGACTTGTCCTGGGATATGCTTGAGACTATACCTCTATTTTATTCCCTCACTTCCTATGAATCTATAGAACACCTAGGCACCATTGGAAGAATGTATTGAGTTGATTTGACATTCCCATTGGAATGACCTCTTCAGATTAGCCAACCTTGTTTCCATTACATGTTTAGCAAAGACTCCACTCATCAAAACACAAACTCACAAGATTTTACACTTTTCCATTTTCACAAAATCACCTTCACACAATTCAACCTCGCTTCCCTTAGGAGACGACCTTGGAATACTTAATTCCAAGTAAAACTTGACTCTTGAAAGTCTCTCTTCACTTGGAGAGCACTTTTACACACGCATTTTCATCCATACACACATTTCTCCCATTTCTAGCATCAAACCCAAGGGAGAGTGACACTCACCTACACACATAAGTCATATACACTTAGTCCGGGTTAGTGTTTGGAGATTAGGGTAAACGACATCAAGCACTTAACTACCCTTAGTGCGGGTAGTTTGAAAATCACTTCCACTTCAGATTTGTCTACTTTGATTCCCTTTGCATACACAATGTGTCCGAGCATAATCCCTTGTGTTACCATGAAGTGACACTTTTCCCAATATAAAACCCCATTCTTCTCTTCACATCTCTCTAACACATTATCCAAATTCCCCCAATAGCCTTCAAATAACTCTCCAAACACTGAAAAGTCATCCATGAAAACCTCCACAATCTTTTCCACCATGTCACTGAATATCCCCATCATACATCTTTGAAAAGTTCTAGGGGTATTGCACAACCCAAATGACATTCGACGATAAGCATATCTTTTAAAGGGACATGTGAATGTGTTCTTCTCTTGATTTTTTAGGGGGATCTCTATCTGATTGTAGCCAGAGTAGCCACCTAGGAAATAGCAGAAGAGATGTCCAACAACCCTTTTTAACACTTGATTAAGGAATGGTAGGGGTGATCTTTTGGAGTGCATAAGTTAAGTTTTCGGTAATCAATGCAAACTCTCCAACTGGTGACCACTCTTGTTGGAATCAACTCATTCTCCTCATGACCACCACTGTCACCTTTGACTTATTTGGTACCAATTGTATGGGGCTAACTCATTTATTGTCAGCATTTACAAAGATAATGCCCACGTCAAGTCGCTTGAGCACTTCATCTCTAACCACATCTTTCATGACGGGATTGAGCCTTCTTTGTAGTTGTCGGGATGACTTGGTGTCTTCTTCAGGATAGATTCTATGAGTGCAAATAAGAGGGCTAATTCCCTTGATGTTGAATATATTCCAACCGTTGACTCCTTTATGCTTTCTCAAGACTTGTAAAAATTCCGCCTCTTGTTTTGGCTCCAATAAAGAGCTTATCACTATTGGGAATGTTTGGTGCTCCCCCAAGAATGCATATTTTAGTGTGGATTACAATGGATTCAACTCCAAAGTGGGTGGTTGTACTATTGATGGAAAAATCTTCTTTTCTTGTGGTGGTAGTTTTTCAAATATGGGGGTCCTAGTCCCTGCCCCTTGCATAACTTTGGCTTTGCATTCTCAATAAACTCCTCCTCCAATCTAATATTTGCAGAAAAAGTCCATATGTTGTTCCACCATGGTTTTAATCCTATTGACTTCATGAACCTCCTCATCATCCCCGGTTGCTTGCAAAGGTTGAACACATTAAGATCCATTATGATGTTTTCAAATGCAAGCTTCATTAGAACATTCATGCAATTTATCATGATAATAGAAGTAGCAAGGAATGACCTACCTAATATGACAGGAATATGTGAATTAGGATTAGCAACGGGGTGAGTATCAAGCACAATGAAATCAACAGGGTAATAAAATTTGTCCAACAGGACTAAATCATCTTCAACTACTCTCCTTGGTGTTCTCATGCTTCGATCAACTAGTTAAGGAATGACGGGGGTTGGCTTCAACTCCTCAAGTTATAGTTGTTGATGCACCAAGAAGGGTAAGTGGTTGACACTTGTTCCCAAGTCTATTAATGCTTGCTCCACGCGGCAATTCCCAATGGTGATGGCAATGGTAGGGCAGCCGAGATCCTTAAACTTGGGTGGGGTTTTTTTCCTCTAGATATAACTAACTTGCTTAGTGAGGAAGGATTTCTTGTGCACAATCAACTTCCTCTTCACGGTACATAAGTTATTAAATATTTTTGCACAATAGGGGATTTGCTTAATAGCATCTAGGAGAGGAATGTTGATCTTTGCTGGTTTAAACATTTCAAGGATATCAAAATAGTTAGCAATTCGAGCTGGTGACTTCAAATGTTGGGGAAAGGGAGTCGAGATAGTGTAATCATGCATATTCAACTCAACAATCTTTGGCATCTCAAGTGTTTCACCCTCTTCGAAGTTACCCTTAGTCTCTTTTTCATTTTTCAAAGTGGCCTTCGGTGAGACATTAGGTAAAATGGTTTTATCTATTTCCTTCCCACTCCTAAGGGTAATGATAGCCCTGATTTGCTCACAACTCTCTTTAGTAGTATCGAACGATTCAATCACATGTTAACCCATTGGATTTTTTTGGGGTTGACTAGGAAATTTCCCTTTTTCTTGTTGGGAAGACCCCATAGCATTGGTCAACTTAGTGATTTGTGGTCGAATGTCATTAAAAGTGGCAGCATTTTGATTGTTGATTATGGTTTGACTCTAAGTGAATTGATGCATGACTTCCTCCAAATTCCTTTTTCTTGTTGGGAAGACCCCATAGCATTGGTCAACTTAGTGACTTGTGTTCGAATGTCATTAAAAGCAGTAGCATTTTGATTGTTGATTGTGGTTTGACTCTAAATAAATTGATACATGACATCCTCCAAATTCGTCTTGTGAGGAGGCTGGTATATGGGCGGATTAGGTGGTGCTGGTTGACCAAACCCTTGTTGAGGTTGGTTTTGTGAAAACCCTAAGTGACGAACTATGAGCATAATATGATTGATTTTTCTTGGGTGGAATGGGAGATGATAATGAGGTGGATCCATGAGGAATTGTGTTGTCATTCTTCCAACTAAAGTTCGGGGGGGAGCTCCATCCTAGATTGTATGTGTTAGAGTGTGGAGAGTATGACTGCTTGCTTTGGTTAAATGCATTTACATGCTCATGGTATACTTCTTTGAGTGCCAGAATGTTTGGGCACTCCATTGTAGAGTGCTCAACACTCTCACATATTGAGCAAGATTCCTCGGCCCTTGTGACAGTTGACACCTCATGCCTCCTATTCACCTTTAAGCTCTCCACCTTACAGGACAATTTTGTTATCTTAATAAGCAAGTCTTATTGCTCATTCAAGTTATACATCCCTCATCCACTTGGTTGACCTCCTAGAGAGGACCTTGACACATTAGTGGGATTTGTGATATCCCAATATTGGATATTTTCCTGCAATGTATTAAAGTACTCGAGGGCTTCATTGGGATCCTTGCTTGCTGGCATTCACCCTAATCTCCAAACATTAACTCGGACTAAGTATATATGGCTTATGTGTGTAGCTGAATGTCACACTCCCTCGGGTTTGATGCTAGAAATAGGGAAAACGTGTGTGGATGAAAACATGTGTGGGTGCAAAAGTGCATCCCAAGGGTAGAGAGACTTTCGAGTGACGTGTTTTACTTGGAATTGAGTATTCCAAGGTTGTTTCCTTAGGGAAGGAAGGTTGAATTTGGTGAAGGTGATTTGGTGAAAATTGGAAAGTGTAAAATCTTGTGAGTTTTTGTTTTTGGTGAGTGAAGATTTTGATAGAAAATGTAATGAAAACAAGTTTGGTTAATCCAAAGGGGTCATTCCAATGGGAATGCCAAATCAACTCAAAACATTCTTTCAATGGTGTCTCGGTGTTTGATTGATTCGTAGGAAGTGAGAGACTAATGTGGAGGTGTAGGCTCAAACATACCCCGTGACCAGTGCACGGTGTATCAAGAGCTCACAACCCCATCCGCACTCAACCTAGTCAAACCAAACAACTTACACTATGAGAAGGAATGAGAAAGTGATTATTTAGCATACCCAAGAGGAAATCTTTCTTGGATTAACCAATGAAAAACTTAGCAACTCATAGTAAAAGTAAAGACATACAATGTATAAAGAGACATGGGAATGAAATGGAGATTAAAATTTGTATTAATGTAAAAGAAAGTTAAACTACAAAGATATGCATTTAATACCCAACTAAGAAGCTTGAAGTGAAAAACTCAAATGTAACAATGGTAGATTCAAAGATACATAACTAAACTTGTAATACACTTGAAATAAATGACGCTAAAGTGCAATAAATGAAGATTACAATAGTATTATAGCTTACTACAATTGAAATGGGTGAGAAATGCAAAAAACCAAACTCTCTCTCTCTAAACTGTGTCATCTTCCTAGAGCTTCTCTCTCTAAAATGTTGAATAATGGTGTAGCTCCCTTTGCATTTTTGTCCACGAGGCTCCTATAGCCTGTGTGTGTAGGCTTCCCATCAATGGGAAGTGAGTTGTTGGCTTGGAAAGGGTAGGACAACCTACCCAGCAACCCATTAGGCTCCCTCTTTCTCTCTTTTCCTCGTAAATGTAGGGAGGCATGCTAGGATGTACAACATGTCAGGGATGTGTGGGTGAAGGAGAGGTGGGCCCGGCAAGCAAAAAGAACTTGAGTTATAGAATTTGGCATTTTTCAGCAAAACCTACCAGTAGGTCAATCAAAAACCTACTAGTAGGTTTTGTTCCAGTGAGCAAAACCTTCTGGAAGGTTTGTGGTAGATGCAACTCCAATGTGCAAACCTACCGTTAGTTTTAAGAGCAAACCTACCAGTAGGTTTTTACTTGGTTTGTTCCTTTCATCATCATTTCATCTTCCAAGCCACCCGTTAAGCCTTCCCTCATCTCCATTGGCTTTGATCACTAATATGGAGCATTAACTCACTCCATTTTCAACTCTTTATCTACAATCACACAAAAACTCATTAGGTGCTAGATTAATCGCATTTTCTCCCATTTTCACCACAAACGCAAGTATAAAAGGGGTATAAATGTATACACGATGTGCAATATTTTGTGCTAATCACACCCTCCAACTTGAGTTTTGCTAATCCCTTGCAAACTTTATTTTCAAACCTACGAAGTAAAAACACAACACTCCATTCATACAAGTAAGTGGCCAACAATCAAAATGCAATTAAAGAAATAAACTCGGGCAAGATAAAACGAAACAACTATGATATTTTTTATTAATTACATCCAAAAGTTTAGTAAAAGGATTTAGAATTCAAAAACAAAATGGCCCAAAATCCTAGAGACTTTTCTACTAGGCTGATAATTATAATCCTAACTATGTAACAACTAAAACTAAAACAAACAAAACACAATGACACAACTAATCATCATCTTCGTCCATCTCCTCCTTAGCCTCCACACTCTCATCATCACTCTCCTCCTGCTCATCACCAGGATCATCATCATCAGAACCTTCCACCTCAACAACTATAGAAGTCATGGGAATGGAGGTAGAAGGTCCGGCCAGAGGCGGCAGAGGTACACCGGGAATAGGCTCGCCTGGGAAGCTATGTTGAGAAATCCTAGTCAGCATCAATGAAATCCCATGCATTGTTCACTCCAAAGCATCGAAGCGTTGTGACATAGTGCAGACAGAGACCGAGGTGGAATGCCCAGAAATAAACAGCTCAGCAGATGATAGCTCAGATCTTGAGGCTCTAGCTCTCACACCCTTACTCATCGTCTTCTAATTACTGCTACTTGTTTCCCTATGGCTCCAAATTCAGGTGGTGCTAGCACATTAGAGACATAAGCTTTGACCTTGCTGGAGTAGCACATCCTAGTCAGTAGATTGGTGAATAGGACATTCGCCTTTGGCTTTCTAGCTTGTGTGAACTCCTTCATAAACTCCTAGATCAATAAGGCTACATCTATAGCCTTCCCAGTCATAAAAGCATGAAGTGGGTGCGTTTCTCCACATTGGGGTTCTTCTGTACACCTTGGGGGATCAAATTGTAATGTAAGAGCTTATTCATAATTCCATACGAGAGCTTGAGGCCCCCAACTTTGGGTCGGGTTCTCATAGCACAGTCGCCATACTCGGGGATTATTTTTATGCCCTAGATGTTGTGTGGATACACTGTGGTAGTGGGAGGTGGCCATTGGTACTTCATCAAGCGAGCAATCAACATCAAAAACTTTACTCCTCACATTGGTCCAGAGAATAAGACCGTCCTCATCCACCACATGCAATCTCTTGTAAAAATCACAATACATAGGATGGTTATATCCGCAAACCAGATCAAACAAAATCCCAATACCTTGTCCATCTATCACTCTCACCATCTTGTGAGACGAACAAAGAGAGATAACATCCACAAAATGCTCACATGCGACATTTTTCTCCTTAATCCTTTGGTTTCGGGCATCAATTTTTTCTTTCTTCCTCCTTTCCCCTTATCTCTGCTAGAACCCTCATCGATCTTGTTGCAAGAACTAGTACCCGTGGTTTGTGGGGAGCCCAGCCCCGTGCATTTCATGCAGGCCATGAGTAGAAACAGTGCCCCTAGCGCAAAGAATGACAAAAAACCACATCACGAGCCCCTCAATAAGATCCAAAGCATCAAGGGAAACCTTCCCTAAGCAAGCCATTGCGATGGAATCGATTTTTTGGAGAGAAAATGAAAGAAATGGAATTTGGGGGAAAACTAGGGTTTATTGAGAAAATCCACAAATTTTGGTCAAATTCCAAGTAATAATCAACCCTAGGTAATAGAAATGGAAATTTTGATGTTTGGGTGAGTGTTCTTTGAAGCCTTCAGAAGATTTGAGGGAGAGAGAAGGGCGTAGGAGTTCGAGGGTTTTGAAGGAAATGAACAGTTCCATGAAAAACTCACCAAGGTTTTCTCTCAAAAAATGAATAACTCTATGATTATCTGGGCATGCTCTTCGTGTGTATATGTGAGATAAAATATTGTGCACAAAATAAAGTATGCTCACATATAATCCAAAAATGAGGTATATGAATAAGAATGAAACAACCTTGGCATAATCTCATGAACGGATTGTTAGGACACTAGATAGCTTAATCAACCTTTCTTTTTCTTTAAAAGTGTGCTTTCCCCATGCTTTCTCTAGATCATTTAGGACTTTCAAAGGTTGAAATGAGGTCTTGGGGTGATATTGAGGCAAGTGAAACGAAGGAAAAAGGATAACAAAGAGGGTTGTTCCAAGTGAATTACCTTTATTTCAAAAAGATCTCCCTTTTTATGGGATTTTCAATCTAACATGATCACTTCACTCTTTATTTCTTTTTCTTCTTTTCCTTAACATTTTCCTTTTTCTTTGATCATTCTTTCTTCTTTCATCCCTTTTTCTCTCATTTTTCTTGGATTCTTCATTCTCTTTAAGTCAACAATTGAATTCCACATTATTCATCCCAATGTTGGGTTTCCACATCACCATTCCTTCTCTTTCATGTTCAATCATAGTCAACTCTCAGAACAACCAAGGTGTGGTAATTTTTTATCATTTTTGCACTGGCTTGGTCAATTGTGTGGCATGAAAACAAATTTTCAACAAAGCTCAATCATAGCACTAGGGATAATATTTTCACAAGGACAAGGGTTAAGGCTCAAAGTAAATCAAAGATGAGCTGAGATCATTTCTAGATAAGAATGGGAGAGCATTTTGCAATTCAAAACAAAGTCAATAAACTACATAACTACACTTTAGCCAAAACAAGCATAACGAGATTATTGAGCAGATTTGAATTTGAAAAATTGTTCTTCGAGTCAATGTAAGTTCCCTTTAACAAGGATTGGCACTAAAACTCTCATGATCACTTACTCATCCCCACTATTGATGTTAAGCACTAAAATGTGAATCCAATCCATAAATTTTTGAAATTAAATATTCATGGTGGACTTATGGTTGAGTTCAATAGCAAACAAGTATGTGATACTCTTAGGATAGGATAAACTTCTATAATGTGTTCATGTATTCACAATTCAAAAAACAAGATCATCATATCAATAAATCCATAAAAATTTGAATAGGGGAACATAGGTCAACATTCAGATATTTTTCAGAAAAAATTTCAATTTTTCACATATTTATCAACTATTCTTAAAGAAAAATCTGGAGAACATATGAAAGGGGAATTTCATTACAAAAATTGGTATCATCAACAAAAAATTGGTGTATCATACAAATGGTGCACCTCACCCCCCAACTTGATTCATGCATTGTCCTCAATGCAACAAAAAAGATATGATATGCAATGAGGGACTTTTAAAAAGATAAACAGGGTTATAGAACACCTCGTATGGAGCGTTTGAAAAAAACACCGTAATTTGCACATTAAAAGAATGAAAACTACACAATGATGAAAGTAAGTAAACGAAATAACTTGGAAATTAAATGATAAAAGAAAGCGATTGTACAATAAAATCTTCATGGACAATTAATCCTCCAAAAGGTCTGAGTAAACTAGATACACCAACTCTTCCACCACCTTTTGATCCTCAAAATCCTTGAAGAATGACTTAATTCTTTGGTCATTGATCTTGAATGTTTCACCATCCTCGGGATTTGTGATTTCCACAGCTCCATTGGGTTAGGCCACCTTGACAAGATAGGGGACATCCCAAATGACATCTGAGTTTTCCTTGGATGATGGAGAGTCAAGAATTATACAAGAGCACTTTTTGTCCGAGCTCAAATGTTTTCCTTAAAATGGATTTTTCATGAAAAATCATAGCCCTTTCTTTGGAAATTATTGAGCTCACGTATGCATCTCTACGGATCTCCTCCAGCTCATTCAACTCCAATTTCCTATTCTCTATGGCTATTCTCAAGTTGAATTTTAAGGCCTTGTGCTCCATTTCAACTAGCAAAATGACAAGCCTTGCCATAGACTACCTTATAGGATAACATACCTAGAATGCTCTTGCAGTGCGGTAAGCCCATAGGGCATCGGTCAACCTAAGTGACCAATCCTTCCAATTAGGGTTTACCATGTTCTCTAGGATGTTCTTGATCTCCCTATTAGCCAATTCAAATTGGCCATTGGTCAGTGAGTGATATGTTGTGGACACTTTATGTGTGACACCATAGTTATGCATTAAGGATGGAAATGACCTATTGCAAAAATTAGAACCACCGTCACTTATCATTGCTCGAGGCATCCCAAACCTTGGAAAAATATTTTCCTTGAGAAACTTGACCATGACCCGGTGGTCATTGGTCTTGGTTGGGATAACCTCTACCCACTTGGACATATAGTTCACTATTGACAAATTATAGAGGTAGCTAAAAAACATAAGGAATGGACCCATGAAGTCAATGTCCCAACAATCAAATATCTCAATTACTAACACAAGGGACTAAGGCATCATATTCCTACCATTCACACTACCCAATCTTTGGCATCGATCGCATTCTTTGCAAAAGGAAACACAATCCTTAATTAAAGAAGGCCAATAAAAATCAAATTGCAAAACCTTAGCCAAATTCTTTTTGGAAGAGAAATGCCCACCGCACGCTTTGGAATGGCAAAAAGCAAGGATGTCCCATTATTCATTCTCAGGTATGCATCTCCTCATGAGTTGGTCAGGGTAGTATTTGAACAAGTATGGGTTGTCGAAGTAAAAGTACTTCACATCTGCCATAAAATCTCCATCTATCCTCTAGGTTCTAGTGCGGTGGAATTTGTCCTGTAGCAAGATAATTGCAAATGTCAGAATATCAAGGACAAGCAGAATGAATGGAAAATAAATGCTCATTAGGAAAAGAGTTAGGGATAGGAATATGCTCTTCGGCATCTTGAACTACAAGTCGGGACAAATAGCCTGCCACCACGTTCTCAACTCCCTTTTTGTTTTTGGTTGTCAAGTTGACTTCTTGTAGGGGGAGAATCCACCTAATGAGTCTCGATCTTCAAAGAAGAGTGATCAGTGTAGACTATAATAGGTGAACCAATGAAATAAGACCAAAATTTATTCAATGCAAATACTACGGCTAGCAACTCTTTTTCAGAGGTAATGTAATTCATTTGTGCCTCATTTGGAGTCTAACTAGTGTAGTATATTACATATGGTCTCTTGTCTTTCCTTTGATTGAGCACAACGTCGATCGAGTAATCACTCACGTTGCACATGAGCTCAAATGGTAAATCCATGGGTGGTCACATAATTGGAGGTGTAGTGTTGAGTTTTTTAAATGATGTCTCACAGCCATCTAACCACACAAATGCGACATCTTTGGAAAGCAAATTGGTCAAGGGTCGTGTCAATGCAATAAAATCCTTTATAAAACGACGGTAAAAATTGGCATGGCCAAGAAACAGCCTAATGTGTTTGACAACTTTTGGTGTGGGGAGGTTGGAAATTGCATTAACCTTGGATTTGTTGACTTCAATCCCTTTTGCTGAAATGATGTGCCTGAGCACTATCCCTTGTGTCACCATGAAGTGACCCTTCTCCCGGTTGAGAACCAAATTCTTCTCCTCACATCCCTCAAGTACTTTCTCCATATTCTCCAAGCAACCATTGAAGGAATTCCCAAATAAAGAAAAGTCATCCATGAAGACTTCCACAATTTTCTCCACCATGTTGCTGAAAATTCCAATCACACATCTTTGAAATGTCCTTGGGGCATTACACAACCCGAATGGCATTCGGCAATAAGTGAAGGTGCTGAAGGAACATGTGAATGTAGTATTCTCTTGGTGTTTTAAAGAGATATCAATTTGATTATAGCCAGAGTAGCCATCCAAGAAGCAATAAAATAAACGGCTTGGAGTCTTCCACTAGGTAGATGTAGTGTGTGCAAATGAGGGGTTTATCCCCTTTATATCAGGAATCGTGCAACCAATGATCCCTTGTGCCTCCTCAACACTTTCAATAGATCATCTGCTTCCTTCAGCTTCAATGAAGAACTTATGACAACCGGGAATGTTTTGTTCTCCCCGAGAAAAGCATACTTGAGAGGAGAAGGTAATGGTTTCAAATCCAAGTTAGGTGTTTGTATAGTGGATGGAAAAATTCTCTTCTCTTGTTGTGGAAGATTTTCAAATATTGTGGTCCATTTTTCTACCTCTTGTAAACTAAAAGCTCCTCTTGATAAACAATCTCCTTTTTCCAACTTCAAAGTGCTCAATAGCTCCAAGTGATCCTCCAACAAAGTGTCAATTCGATTGATCTCATGTACTTCTTTGTCATCCCCGATTGCTTGAACAAGTTGAGGTCCATTGTCATATTCCCAAATGCAAGCTTCATTAGTCCACTCCTACAATTAATCACGATATTAGAAATAGCAAGGAATGGTATACCTAGTATGATAGGAATTTATTAGCTATAGGGTTAACAATCGGATGAGTATCAAGTATAATAAAATCAATAGGGAAATAGAAATTATCAACTTGAACTAAAACATCCTCAACTACTCCCCTCGGTGTTCTAACACTTCGATTTGCCAATGGAAGAGTGATTGGAGTTGGCTTCAACTCTTCAAATTAGAGTTGTTGGTAAACCAAATAGGGTAGGAGATTGACACTTGCCCCCAAGTCAAGAAGTGTTTGCTCCACCCGATAATTTCCTTTTGTAATAGCAATGGTTGGATAGCCGGGGTATTTGAACTTTGGTAGTGTGTTAGTCCTCAAGATTGAGTTCACTTGTTCACTGAGGAATGTCTTCTTGTGCACGTTCAACTTCCCATTCACTGTGCACAAGTCCTTCAAGATCTTTGCACATGATGGGATTTCATTTATGTCATCGAGGATTGGGATGTTGATTTTCACCTGCTTAAACATTTCAATAATTTCATAATAGTTAGCCACCTTCACACACTGGGAAAAAGTGGAATGGGACATGCATGCACATTAACATCAATAATTTTTTCTTTTTCACTCACCTCACCCCCCTTGGAATTGCCCTTAATCTCTTACTCTTTTTCCAATATGGCCTTTGGTGAGACTTTTGACAACATAGTCTTATCAATTTGTTTGTCACTCCTAAGGGTGGTGATCACTATGAATTCCTCACAACTATCTTTGGTGGATTCAGATTAATCTATGTTGACCCCTAAGGTTCTCTTGGGGTTGAGCGAGAAATTTACCCTTCTCTTGTTGTGACGACCCTATGGCATTGGTCAATTTTGTGATTTGAGTCCAAATGTCATTAAAAGCGATGGCGATTTGATTTTTGAAGGTGGTTTGGCTTTGGATGAATTGGTGCAGGACATCCTCCAAATTTCTTTTATGAGGCGATTGGTAGATGGGTGGGTGGGTTGGATGGTCCTGGTTGAACAAAAATTTGTGGAGGTGGGTTTTGTGAAAATCCTTGTGGATTGGACTGGGGGTATTAGGAGCTAGATGAAGGACCTTGACCATGGTATTGATTTTGCTTGAGAGGCATAGGAGGTGAATATGAACTAGACCCATGAGGAATGAGATTCTCATTTTTCCAACTAAAATTTGGGTGAGTACTCCAACCTAGATTGTATGTATTAGAGTGTCAAGAGAATGATTGCCTACATTGATTGAAGGCAATTGAGTTGTTTATGGTACACCTCTTTAAGTGCCAGAATGCTCAACACTCTCACAAATAGAGCAAATTTCCTCGGTCTTGGTTATATTGGACACCTCATGTCTCCTATTTACCTCTAGACTCTCCATTTTCTAAGACAATTTGGGGATTTTTGAAAGAAAATCTTCTTGATCCCTTAAATCATACATCTCTCCCTTGCTTGGTTGATTACTACCCGGAGAAGGCCTTGGTATATCGGCGGGATCCATGATATCCCAAGATTGTGTATTTTGTGCCAATGTATTGAAGTACTCTAGGGCCTCATTGGGATCCTTATTTAAAAGCTCTTCATTGCATATCATATCGATGAATTGTCGATGGCCTGTTGTAATTTTTTTGTATAAAAAACTCACCAATTGCCATGGTTCAAAACCATGATGTGGAATGGATTGTAGCAATTCCTTGGAGTGACCTCAACATTGATTGTTCATTGGGCTTTTTCAAAAAATTTTGAATTTTCTTTTTAAGAGCCGTGGTCTTGGGCAATGAAAAAAATTTGTTCAAAAAATTGGAAAGCATTTGTGCCCAAGAGCTTATTGATCGAAGCTTCAAGGAATTCAACCACATTTTACCGTTGTCTTTGAGGGAAAAGGGTAACAATTTCATGCAAGCAATGTCTTCCATGACATTATTAGTGAGGGAGGTTACAACTATTTTCTCAAATTCATTAATATGTAAATAAGGATTTTCTCTTCCAATTTCGTGGAATTAGGGAAGTAGTTGTAACATTATCAGTTTAACTAAGAAGGTATAAGCTTGCATCGGGAGAAGTAAGTATGAGGTAGTGGTGCTACGAGTTGGTTGGAGATAATCTCGCATTACTTGCCAGAGGATCAATTGTGATATTGTTTTCTTCATTCCTAGGAGGAGAAAATGCATTCGTGGGTTTGGCATTCTAGGGTTTTGTATTCCCCCATCCCTTGGAACATTAGCCTCCTCATCCTCGAAGTTATCACAGGCATCCTTGGGTGGGTCTTGGCCAAGATTCATATTAGGTTCTATGGGTCGTCTAATCAATCCTTTTTTGGTTTTCTCGTCCCCACAATCAAAAATAATATCTAAAATTGAAATGAAAATTAAACAAAAGTATATACAGGAGCAACATACCTCAGCCCATGATGAGAATCATGGGACTTACCTTTGTTGTCTGAAATCACCTTCTAATTTAACGCTTTGTCATTCCTCGACAACGGTGCTAAAAAAGCTTGTTGGCATTCACCCTACTCTTCAAACACCAACTTGGACTAAGTGTATATGACTTATGTATGTAGGCAAACGTCACTCTCCCTTGGGTTTGTTACTAGAAATAGGAAAAATATATGTGTGGATGAAAATGTGTGTGTGCAAAAGTGCTCCCCAAAAGTACAGAGACTTTCGAGTGCGTGTTTTACTTGGAATTGAGTATTCCAAAGTCATCTCCTTAGGGAAGGAAGGTTGAATTTGGTGAAAATTGGAAAGTGTAAAATACTGTGGGTTTGTATTTTTGGTGAGTGAAGATTTTGATAGAAAATGTAATGAAAACAAGGTTGGTTAATCAAAAGGGATCTTTCCAATGGGAATGCCAAATCAACTCAAAACATTCTTCCAACGGTGTCTTGGTGCTTGATTGATTCGCAGGAAGTGAGGGACTAATGTGGAGGTGTAGGCTCAACCATATCCCGTGACAAGTCTACGGTGTATCAAGAGCTCACAACCCCGTCCGTACTCAACCAAGTCAAGCCAAACAACTTATATTACGAGGAGTAATGACAAAGAGTTGATTTACCATACCCAAGAGGAAATCTCCCTTAGATTAACCAATGAAAAACTTAGCTACTCGTAATAAATATGAAGACATACAATGTATAAAGAGACATGGTAATGAAATGGAGATTAAAACTTGTATTAATGTAAAGGAAAGTTAAACTACAAAGATAAGTGCATTTAATACCCAACTAAAAAGCTTGAAGTGAAAATCTCAAATGTAACAATGGTAGATTCAAAGATACATAACTAAACTTGGAATACACTTGAAATAAATGACATTAAAGTGCAATAAATGAAGATTACAAGAGTACTACAACTTACTACAAGGTAAATGGGTGAGAAAATGAAAAAATCCAAAGTTTCTCCCTTTAAACAATGTCTTCTTCCATGAGCTTCTCTCTCTAAAATGCTAAATAATGGTGCAGTTTCCTTTGAATTTTCATCCATGAGGCTCCTATAGCCTATGTGTGTAGGCTTCCCATCAATGGGAAGTGAGTTGAAGGCTTGGACTGGCTAGGACAAGCCTACCAGCAACCCACTAGGCTCCTTCTTTCTCTCTCTTCCTCATAAATGGATTTTCTTCCAAAGTCTAACCCTAGGTGTAGGGAGGCATGATGGGATGTATAACATGTCAGGGATGTGTGGAAGAAGTAGAGGTGGGCCCCACAAGCAAAGAGAACTTGAGTTACAGAATTTGACATTTTTCAGCAAAACCTACCGGTAGGTATTTTTCCAGTGAGCAAAACCTTCTGGAAGGTTTGTAGTAGATCTAACTCCTATGTGCAAAACCTACCAATAGTTTTATGAGCAAACCAACCGGTAGGTTTTTACTTGGTTTGCTCCTTTCTTCATCTTTTCACCTTCCAAGTCTCGTTAAGCCTCCCCTTGATCTCCATGGACTTTGAGCCCTATAATGGGGGCTTAACTCACACTATTTTCAGCTATTTACCTATAATCACACAAAAAAACTCATTAATTGATTGATTAATCGCGTTTTCTTCAATTTTCACCACAAACGCAAGTATAAAAGGGGCATAAATGTATACATGATGTGCAATATTTTGTGCTAATCATGCATAATGTCAATAAGTTGTCGGTGGCCCAATGTAATTCCTTCGTGAAGAAACTAACCAATTGGTGTGGTTCGAATCCATGATGTGGAATGGAGTGTAACAAGTTCTTGTATTTATCCCAAAACTGATAGAACTGCTCATTTGGTTTTTTCAAAAATTTTTGAATTTTTTTCTTTAGAGCAATTGCGTTAGGCATCAGAATTTTTTTTTTTTAGAAATTCAAATAACATTTGTGCCCAATAACTTATTTTGTGGGGTTTCAACAAGTTCATCCAAGTTTTTGCTTTGTCCTTAAGGTCAAAGGGAAATAATTTCATGAGTGTCATGTCCTCCATGACATGATTTGTAATGAATGTTCTAACTATTTCCTCAAATTCCTTTATGTGTAGGTAAGGATTTTCTTGTTCCACTCCATGGAATTGAGGAAGTAACTGTAGCATACCCTGTTTATATAGGAATCCATGTGTTTGCACAGGTAGAAGTATGCATGAGGGGGTGGTGCTTCGGGTAGGTTCGAGATAATCTCTCATTGATCTCGCTGGTGGATCAATGGGAGATTATTTCCTTCATTTCTTGGAGAGGAAAATTGCATTCGGGGGTTTGGCACTCGGTAATTTTGCACTCCCCCGCCTCTCGGATTATTAGCACCATCATCCCTAAAATTGACTCCGACATCTTCAGCTGGATGTTAATCTATGTTCATATTTGATCCTAGGGCACGTCTCACTAGTCTATTTTGATTGTACATCCCCACTTGCAAATTGAAAATCATAGTTGAAAATTTATACACAAATATATACCAAAGAACAATGTACCTCAGTCCATGATGAGAATCATGGGACTTACATCTATTGTCCCCCAAATAACCTTCAACTTCGATGCTTAGCCTTCCTTAGTAACGATGCTAAAAATGCCTGAATCATTTTTCCTACTTTCCAACCCGAACCCGATTGTGTGTATGTGCCTTATAGAGACTGGTGAGTGTCACTCTCCCTCGAATTCAATGCAAGAAGTGGAAAAATTGTATGTGGATGAACAAAAATGCGTGTGTGCAAAGTGCTCCCCAAGCATAGAGAGACTCCCAATGTTGTGTTTTACTTAGAATGAGTATTCCAATGTCATCTCCTCGTGGAAGGTGAGGAAGGGTGTTTGAAAAGTGATTTATGAAAAAATGAAAACTAGAAAATCTTGGGATTTGGAGTTTTGTGAGTTGTGGTTAAGAAATATGCAAGAAAGCAATGTTTGTTGGGTGATCCATAGAGGTCATTCCAATAGGAATGCCAAATTGACTCATTTCGTCAACCAATGGTGTCTTCGTGTTTGATTGATTCGTAGGAAGTGAGGGACTAATGTAGTTGTGTTGGGCAAGAGCATACTCCGTGACAAGTCTATGGTGTATAAAAAGCCTATAACTACATCCGCACTTAACATGGTCAAACCAAAACTTTACACTACGAGGAAGAATGTAAGAGAGTCAATCTCACATACCCAAGAGGAAGTCCCTCATTGATTAGCCAACAAAAAGTTTAGCTATGCATGATAAAGCCAAGAACAAACATGAAGTAGAGAAGCATGATAGTGAAATCCAGCATGGACGTGTATTAATGTAAGATAAGGTTTAAACTACAAAGAAAAACCATTCATACCCAAAATGTAAAGCTTAAAAGAAATAGAACCCAAATGTTGAAATGAACGATAAGAAAAATTAACTAAACTTAATTACAACTAGATTAAAAGAGATTAAAGTTTAAAAAGGAAAGATTACATATGAAATGGAGCTTACTATAATGAAAGTGGTGAAGGAAAATATAAAACCAACTTTCTCTCTCTAGAACTTCATCTTCTACCTTGGACCTTTTATCAATATCCAAAAATATGTGTAGGAAGCCCCCATTTTTGTCCATCCTCCTTTCTCTTAGCATCAGTGGCTAACTTGGAGTAATTGGAAAGACTTTCTCCACCAAAGCTTCCAAATCATTCAAAGGGTGACTTTCCCATGCTTTTACAATTACTCCCTCTCTATGACTTGGCTACCCACTCCCTTATGCTTAAACTCTAAATATAGGGGTTATGAGATCATCATGGAGTGTTACAAATCTCAGATCATGGATTAGGTGACAAATGGTGGGCCCTTATAGTTAGTTGAGTCATTTGGAGAAAGATTTGGGATTTTTGGGCATCACCTACCGGTATCTTGTAAGGCTCCCAACGGTAGGTCTTGCAAGGAAGCACTAAAAGCTGGTTTCTAGTTGGGTTGGGTCTTCTTACGAGTAGGGTTGTAAGGCTCTTACTGGTAGGTCTTGTAGGGAAGCATTGAGAGCTGGTTTCTAGTAGGGTCTTCTTTACCGGTAGGTCGTAAGGCTCTTATCGGTAGGGTCTTGCAGGGAAGCACTCAAAGCTGGTTTCCAGTAGGGTCTTCTACCGGTAGGTCGTAAGGCTTTTACCGGTAAGTCGTAAGGCTTCTACTAGTAGGTCTTGTCCTTGTCTTGAAACTCTTGGTTCCTTGAGCTTCAAAGCCATTCATTATGAGATCATTATTTCCCCATTGACATTGATCACTCAATGGGGTGTGTTTATGCTTGCCCATTCAGACTATCACCTACAATCAAAACAATCTCCGTTATTTATCATTTTAAATCAATTTCCAAAAAATTCGCTACAAAATAAGTTAAATTGATGAAATAAGGATGCTTAGTATGCAATATTCCATAGTCATCACTTGTCCACGTGTCACATGTTGCAACATTTGTAGAATAGCCTATAACCCCCCACATTGTGTTCTTTATATAGTAATGTAATTATTTTAAAATGCTCATATATGTAAGGATGTAAACATGAACTATATAGATTGTAAGAATAGAAATAAAAATTTTAGAGCGAGGTAATAGGGTGTGTAGTAGAAGTTAGAAGTATTCCAAAGTTAAAGCACATTTTAGATAGAATCGGAAGGAATTTGACACTGTCTTAGTATTTTGATCATAAAGTTTTACTCTATTGTTCGTTTGATCTGAAATTTCTATAGATGACATTAGACTTCCAGAGCTACAAAGAGTATTTCATCAAAATTTTCCAAAATCAACTCTAAATAGACCAAAACTGATGAAAAAGAAAAAGTACTGGGAGCAAGTAACGATCAAATGCCAAAATGATGTTTGAATGTCAGGTAGATAGTTCGAGCTTGAGGTCGCCAATCTGAGTATCAGATTTGCACCGATTTGGACTATGTTTTTCATACTATAAATACCCAAGGATGTCTTCCTTTGCCCTATTTCATCATTTCTAACCCCTATATAGTCTTGGAGGGCAAGAAATAAGAGGAGAAAACATGAGATTAAGGGGGATCTTCATGTTGATAAATAGATCAAACACGAGAGTTTTTCACCCAAAGCTATATAATCGGGGTGGAGGATTCTTCTTGAGTTCTTTCATTGAGACTTACGGGTATAATTACGTATCTTTTCAATTCTTCTTGATAATATATGATTAGTATATATGACTTGGTTTCATTTGTGTGTTTGTTTTCTTTATCATTGGAAAGTAGACTTGAATAAAATATATGTTGGGTTCATGGAATACTTGAATTTTCAAAAGCCTAATTTTACCAAAATACATGTGCAATTGTGAAATTCATATGGATATATGATTTCTAATTCATTTTCTTGATTAAATCATATTTTTCATCTAATACTTGTTCTTGTTCGAAGAAATTATGATTTTTTGCTAAACTATAGAATTTTGATATGAAATTGTGAATATTTTCTTGAGATAATCTCTTGTGAATATTGTAATTCCCTATTACTGTCATATATTGAGACTTGTGAAATTGTAATACTTGAATTAGTAACAGAAATTGTGATTGGTTAAGATTGTGGCTATTGAAAAAGTTGTTGTTTCATCTCTTGTATGGTTTGTTATGATGGACTTGAATTGTCTTTGAAAGCGCTGCCAGTAAAGTGTTAGAGGTTAGTTCTATCCCGCGAGGTGAGGTTGTTGCCCAACACTTGTATTGAATTTTATTTGTGAGAACAACCACTATTGCTCACGTAGGTTCGAGACTGAGGAATGATATACCTTTCTTAGAAAAGATTCGTCAATGCTGTGAGTAGACGTTATACGCTCTTCCTAAAGTGGTTTGTGATGTGCCGTCTTGGCGAGAATGATTGAAATTGTGGGTGGTTATGAGGTGAACGAGGTAGAATTATTGTGTAGATCCTAAAAAGCAACCCAACATACATGAGAATGAGATGAAACAACATACATGAGAATGGAAAGAAACCAACATACATGAGAATGAGGATCAACACAAATAAATGAGGAATATGGGATGATGCTACTGAGTTATTAATTGATTGTTTTAACTATAGCTTGTGTATTCCTTTCAGGACTTATTGCATTTCTGTACACTTGAGATCATTATAACTGCCTTGTTTTAGCTTCAAAATGGTATATATTTTGTTTTTCAGAAGAGACTTGCCTTCTTTTTTTAAAAAATCTTGTTGGGATTTGAGAGAGATTTCATACATGCTTCTTACTCCCCCCTACAACACATTACAGATTTTGATAACGAGAAGGATCTGGAGTTAGATGAATAGGTTGATCTCGAGGCTG
>CAUOFW020002553.1:0-47147 GCA_963454935.2 Ilex paraguariensis
CCTTTGCTTTTGGTTCTAAAATCTCTTTGAACATTTACATGAAATTTATTTACTGCTTCTATCTGATGATTTGCTATATTCTCTCTAATGATTTTTAGTTACTTCTTGGTGAACATTACCACAAAATTGATTACTGTTTGTATCTGATGAATTCCTATATTCTCTTTAATGGTTTTTAGGTACTTGGTGGGTGGCAGTAATGCATATTCCATGCTATGGGATCTTTGCCTTACGTGAGAATAAAGCATTATGTGTTTTCTAGATGGTTTGCTCGATCATATCGGTAGTTAGCGATAAAAATTGTATGCTTGACCCCTTCAAATCCACAAGTATTGTTGTCTTTCAATTGCAATTAGGAGGAACCTGACTGAACAGAGTGGTTCTTTTGAGGTTCAACTTGAGACACTCAATACCTGGAGTACTTGTGTCATGCTTTCCCTTATATTTTCCGCGTTGGGAGAGAAACTGTCATACACTATATGAATATCATCAGATTATTTTGTACTTGTTATGCACTGAAACGGGTATAATCTGGCGATCCTTTGATATAAAAGAAAAAGAGAGGAAAGGAAAAAGGAAAATCGCTATGTCAGGTGTGTTTTGGGTTGAGGTGGGTTCATGTCTAAGATGGTGGAACTGAAACTGTTTATAGGGCCATAAGTTGATTGGAATCCAGTGTTGGTGATGTTTCTCATCATTCCTTTCTTTATATTATTATATCATTCTTGCTTTTGCTGTTCAGGTATCATTGCTTGGTAGAATGGGGCCATGACCACCATGAAGCAATATACATTATTCAAGTACATTCTTGCTATGTGACATTTAGGCCTTCTTTTTCTTTCTCTGTTTTTTCAGGCAGGTTGGATAAAGCTTCTTGAGACCTTGAAGTGCGTGGCATAATTAGATATGATTGATCATTTCTTAAGTGCCAATTTTAATCACTACATAAAAAAATGTAAAGCTGCATCAATCAAAAATTAAATAAATCAACATATTATTAGTACTTTATGAAAATTTTTTGAATCTTCTATTTATCTTTATAAAAAATTATAAAAATATTTTATCATTTCATAATTAAATATTTAAATTATCATCATATTCATATGTCTTTAAATATCTAAATTATCTTTAAAATCTCTATTAATTATTTATTTTTATGTATAAATATTAATTTCTATAAAAAAATTGATTGACTAAATTACCCTTAAAAATATGATTATTATATTTTCAATAAAGGTTTTAAAATTTTTTTAAATTCTATTAATCTGATATTACTCATCTCATATGTAAAGATAATATTATGCTTACATATGTGTATTTTTTTTTATCAAAAAGTTTTAACCTTTCAATTTTTAAGATAAAAAGTAATTGTATATATAAATTTTTTGAAAATAATTTATGTTATATTAATATAATTTTTCAATTCAATAAAATTATTTAAGTTGTATTAAGATTTTATGTAAAAAATAGATATAGTAGTGTATTTTTAAGTAAATTTTGAATTTTTTAAAATTTTAATATGTTTTTTGTTTTATCAAATTTTTTTTTAAAATTTTAATATGTTTGATAATATATATATTATAGAGTAGTATATAAATGTTATCCCAATCCAATAACTAATTTTGATTACAGTAAAGTTACAATATGATTAATATATTGACAATTATTTTTATTTTATTTAAGGAATTATAAGTGAAATCCTAATCAAATGAATTTAAAAAATTTAATTTCTCAAACATTACAAAATCTAAAAAAAAAAAGAAATTTAACTATTTTTTTTTTTTTTCTTTTAGTTAAAACAAAGAATTATGGAAACATATAAATTTTTATAATTCTATAATAAAATATTAGCAATAAAAAATTAAGGTTGGTAAATTTGAAATGATATTTAATTAAAATATACGTATAACTAATATTTTATTAATTTTTGTGTATGAATGCTTTGCCAAGTAATAAATGAATTAAGTTAACAGTAAATAAAAGACAACCGTGGAGTTGGTATTATAATTTTTTTTTTATTTTTAATCTAATATTTTTGTGAATGTTTTTAAAAAAAAAAATTATAAATATGAACCATGACACAGGCTGTTGACCCCAGAATCGAGGGCAACTGCCAACGAAGACTCTCTCTCTCGCTCTCTCTCTCTCTATATATATATGCGCATTTAGTGGAAAGAGCACATCAACGATTGTACAAATGATCTTCGAAGCTTTTGGTACGTCGATTCGGTTGATCGACAGCGAAGCGAATTAATGGCGCTGTTTAGATGCAATGCTTGCCCCCCCCCCCCCCCCCCTCCCCTCTCTCTCTCTCTCCCCCTTGTATTCACAGGCACTCGCGGGGATCATCATCTGAGACTTCGCAACTCCTTTACTCCGCCTATCACCCTACATTCAATTCCTTGGAAATCATGTTCTTTTGCCGCTGAATTTCCTCTTTCTCGCTCTCGCTGTCGATTGGAGCTACCTATATCGTCCTATAAACAGGTAATGAATCGGCATTTCAATTTTGAGCTGTTATGAGCCAAAACAAATGAAATATATTTTAAAATTGAGCTGACTTAGCATTTGATTGAATACATTGGGCTACTCCAATACTTATGGCCGGCCGGCCTGTAGTTTACTTTCTTTGTAGTTTGTGTGATTTCTTAGCAACCAAACAGAGTGTAGCGTTGCTGTTTTGTCTGATTTGATTATTAAATTGGCAATAAATGTTGATTGTGAATGTTTTGTGTGCGGTTGATTGATTGAGTGTTTTAAATCGCGAGGACTTAACTGTAGGGGAGGCGGAAGCGTCCTCCTCAATTGCTTGATAGGTGATGGTAATGAAGCTTTGATTAGTGCTTTTCTTGTCCTATTAACATCCAACGGAGAAAGTTCCGAAGAATTATGTATTTGATCTGATTAATGATATCCTAATACACATAGACAGTCACACAGCCTATAGTTGCGCATGGAAATAATTTCTTTTATGCTCTCTTGACGTGTAGATTGTAGGATGAGCCAGGGAGATGATTAAATGCTGTAGGAAAGTTGAAGGATTCCATAATCTAGTTGCCATTTTTAGAACGAGACGATGGGGCAAACAAGGTAAATATTTCAACAGGGGCTACAGAACTTGTGGCGGCTTTTGGTGCAAAAGTTGTAAAAGGGAGATCAATTTTTTATGCAGTGGTTTTGATGTGGTGTGAATGAGGTTTACTTAAAATCAAAACCATTACTTGTCATAGTGTTTGAACTTTGAGTTGCAGGAAGGAAACTGATCAAGTTCATCTGCTTGTGGAAGTGCTGGCGTTTTGGAAGCCCTCAGAGGGATCATTATAGGCCATCATAATTCAAATGGAAAATATGGTTGTTAATTCATAGGTGACTTTGATAAGTCTTTTAGTTTTATAGATATTATACAGTAATGGAATGTCCTACCTGAATAAACCAATGATCGATTTCTCTAGCATTCTTTTCAAATTTGAATTTCCGCGTGGTGTCCTATATCTTTTCTACAATATACTGTGCTGACTTTGGAAGCCTTGCAAGTTGACAACCCAATTGGGCCTGACCTCTGTTTCTCCTTATGGAGTAAACCTCCAAATCGGCATCACTTCCTCTCCTGGGTAACTTCTTTCATCAGAGGACTTCATGGATCATATTTTAAATCTTCTGCAGTTATCTTTATGATAACTGCTAAAGATTACTGCTCCTATTTCGTCATTGGAAGTTATACAATGCATTTCATAATGTCTACTCCTTTTGCATGATAACCTATCCCCCATTCCCCTTTCTTTCTTCTCAGTTTGTACTAAGGAGTAATCTTCTCGTCTCCCGTGATACAGTTACTTGAGTTCTTGTTACCTTGGGAGTGCCTGGAGTAGTCCTTGACATCACACCCAGGAAGTTTGAGAAATTCTCTTCTGGCCTATTTGACAATCTCATTTTCTTATGCTAGTGGACTGCAATGAAACTAAATCTGTAAGTTTTTGAGCTCACTGTCAAGAGTCTCAAGACCTGAGTCCAGACTATCCATACTTTAGTCGTTCCAAATTCCTTCCAAGCACCGTTGTGTGTGTGTGCACATGCAGATGCAAATTCACTTATTCACCTTCACACATGTATATCCATGCCTGCATACAGGTGCAAAAAAAAAAGCATGTATACGCAGGACTAAATATACTGGTGTATGTTTGTTCTCTGTATAGATCTTGTTTGGTGGCTCCTAACTAGACCCAAATACATCAAGATTAACTTGTTTGAGGAATTCTGTATCTGCACTATTCTAGATTTAAAGTTAGTTGTTTCCTTGTCTTTCAGTGGATTTTGTATTTCTCGCAGCTCTGTTGAAAATTTGCAAGGGGAGGCCCAGAATATAAAGCAGTGGTACTACTGCTTGTACTATCTGGTGAGAGAGGACCCACTGCAGATGCATTTGCATGTATCTTGACATTTTCAAAGATGCCCTGTGGACAGACGTCTTCTAAGCTTTCTAAGATGGACGGTCAGATATTTACCTAATGTCTACTTTGATTCTTCAGCTCTTGCCATCATAAATATAGCAATACTCTTCACCTTTGCATGCCATTTAATACCTAGAGAAAATAGGTTCATGGCTAAAGTTTATACTTTTGACTGCTTATCTATCTTTGATGTTCTCTCCTTTTCTGTGTTGGCCTTCTGAGAATAAGACAGAAAGGCAATAATATATCTTCAAGTTGCCTTTCTTGTAAGGTTGCTTGGAGCCCAATAATACTGCACATCTGGCCTAACCTGTAATTGTGTCATACTTGTTTCTGGCCCTAACATCATATTATAAACACATAGGGCAGCTCTAGATTTAATTCTGTTTTTTGCTACATAATGGATTTGGTGCAAGTCTGATTTTTTCCAATCTCGGGTTTTCCATTTAAATCTGTATATTATTTGTGTGTGATTATTTTGCATATTTATTTCCCTATCTGTTTTTATGACATGCCAACACCATGCGCTAGGGAGGTTAATTCCCAATGTTAATGCAGTGCACCACCGCAGGCATCACTAGTTTGGATCCCAATGTCATTGTCTAACTGACTCAGAATGATTAAGTAATTGCATTGAAACGAATCAGACCCTAAATGCAGCAGCACTAGAATGCCTATGCTATATATTGCAGTCGGACTTTCGAGTGCCTCCATCCTTACTTTTATGAGAAGCCTTTTATGACTATAAAGGACAGGTGACTGTCCACCTTAGCCTGTAAAACACATCAATCAGGGAAGGCTCTCTCCATATGCTTGAGTGGTGGATTAATACCTCGTGTGTGAGTGAATCTTAATTTATATGTTTTATGAGTCATTTGCTTTCTGAAGATTATCTTATCTCTTAGATCATTTATCTCTGATTATTACAGGAGATTAAAGAAACTAGCTAGCATCACGATTGCCTGATTTCTGGGTACGTAATTCTTCTAAAGAGGCCAGTTGAGATTCTCCTGACCATGTCACATATAGCATATAACTGCGCACTTTATTGTTTAATTCCTTAATACATTCCTCCTATTGGTTAGTTCTAGCTCCAAAGACCGCGTACATGGATCAATGTCGACTTGCAAACTTCTTGTTGACTACACAATCAGGTACATTGCACCACTTATCATCCCATCTTTTTATAGGAGACTGATAACGACGTGAGAACTTAAGAGCGACTAGAACATAATATATATAAGCCATCCTTATTTTCTTCGTGTCAAATAGTTATTAATTGTCATTGTAAGGAAACTCGGTGGTGTAATGGCAACCGGGCAACCTCCACGGTATGGCGTGGATTTGAACCCTCACCTTCCCCTACCAAAACACGAATTATTAAATTGCTTGGCAGGCGGAGTCATTGTTATCTTTTACAAGAGTTACTGTTGTTCGGGAAATGTGACAATGCTTGAACTGATTTGGAAATCTAGAAAAAAATTTATTACTGTTTCGATAACCCAATGGGTTATGATGCTTGGGTAAACTCATTTGGGTACATGATTCTTCTTGATCTAGTTGAGATTCTCCTAACTATGAACATCACAATTGTCGAAGATTTCTAAGATGTCACGTGAAAAATATACATGCCATAGTAATTTTGTATTAATATTTCCACCACCGCGCCTATGGTGCGCAAAAAAAGATAATCCATTACTTCAGCCAGCGGGGTCATTGTTGATTTTTTGGAACTATCAAGCATATGAGCGGAGGATTTGGAAAGTTGGAAAAGAAATAACGGATATTTTTGTACTGCTTTGATAACCTTACGAATTATATTTAACCCCTTCCCCCCAAAAAAAAAAAAAAAAGAAAAACACTCATTAGTCTCCACCTTTCTCTTGTATCTCTATGGCTTGTAATCTAGGCTTTTAACACTAGGAGGAGGAAAATGTTATTTTGACCTAATGTAGGGACCTATTAACTATAACTGTTGAATTGAATTTTTTTTATTTAATATTAAAACTCACAATTAATCTAATAACTGTATTAAATTAGGTCTCCAACTTAAGTTTTTATATGGCATTGCTCTTAGGAGAACAGTGTCCACTATGCTGACACATGAAAGAAATCGGTGATTGGTCTAGAACTTCCTTGCCTGTTTTCAGAAACTTGTGGTTAGCAATCGGCACCTTGTATAATACTTTTGGATTCCTATGAAAGTGGTACCGAGCTTCTGTAGATTTCTTCTGAGCCACCTTCAATTGACTTTCGTGGTAGAAATCCTTTTTTTCCCGTTAAAAGTCTCTTGAGCAAATTGCTGATAAAAAATTATTGAACTCCAGTGACCTGCCTGACTGGTTCTACCATTGAATCCCATCACCAATGGTCTAAAGAGGGAGAGTACTGTGCTACGTCATACAAATGCTCGAATTTTTCCGAATGTTTCATTCCGCTGGTCGAGTGAGCTAAAGCAACACCCAGCAGAAGAGAATATGGGTGTTCATGGGCCAGGTTGGGTTAAGCCTGTGATTTTTTTTTTCAGGCTGGCCTAGGTAGTGTTGGCCCAAGACTTTATCTGGTGAATTATCGGGCACGATGTTAAAATCAGAGAGATAACAGAGAGCTTTGCAAAGTCTGATTGCATGAAAGCTGGGAGAATACTCAATTAACTTAACAACTATTCTGGCTAATAAATAGCCTTACAATAAGATAGAAAGGAAAAATAACCACCCACGACTTTACAGGTCCTATAATCGTGGTGCATGACTACATTAAACAGAAAGTAATCTTGTTCCTCAAGTTTAGGGAAGACTTATTCAACTTAACAGAAATAAGCCTAAAACAAGAGACTCTGACCCTAACGGCTAGGAAGCTCCAATAGTTTTATCATCCTCCCTTAAACTGAATGCCATTGTCATTCAGTTTATACCTGGATATTCACATACACCCAGTAAGCCTCGCATCCTCAGAAAAACATCAAGCTTTAACGGCTTTGTTAGAACATCTGCAACTTGTTGTTGTGTAGAACAATGAATTAGCTCCAAAATGCCATCCCTGACAAGATCTCGAAGGAAATGGAATCTTACATCTATGTGCTTACTCCGACCATGCATCACAGGATTCTTTGAGAGTTTAATCGCTGAAATATTATCACAAAACACCACCGTTGGACTGCTTTGCTCTTGATTTAGAACTTCCAGAATTCTTCTTAACCATACGACCTGGCATGCACTTGATGTAGCAGCTATGAACTCAGCTTCGGTGGTGGAGAGAGTAACCACTGGTTGTTTCTTTGAAGACCAAGAGACAGCTCCCGAGCTCATTAGAAAAACATAGCCTGAGGTACTTTTCCTGTCATCCTGATCGCCAGCATAGTCACTGTCCGTGTACCCTATGAGTTCTTCACTTCCTTCCTTCTTGTAGAACACCCCAAAACTAACCGTTCCTTTTATATACCTCAAAGCTCTTTTTGCTGCCAGTAAGTGAGACTCAGTAGGATGCTCCATGTACCTACTGATCAAACTAACAATAAACATCAAATCGGGGCGTGTGGCAGTCAAATACATAAGACTTCCCACCATTTGCTTGTAAACAGTACTATCAACTTCCACTCCCCCTTCATCTTTCATGAGCTTGAAGCCAGGAACCACTGGATTATGTACTGGGTTACACTGACCCATATTGAACCTTTCCAGGACCTCTTGAGCATACTTCCGTTGAGTGATGAAGATACCATCTGCCTTTTGTAATACTTCAATGCCAAGGAAATATCTCATTCTTCCAAGATCAGTCATGTCGAACTCAATCTTCATGGACTTCTTAAATTGTTCGAACATCACTTCATCATTGCCAGTAAAAATAAGGTCATCAACATAAAGGCACACAATTAAAATTTTACCTCCAGCTGCAGTTTTAATGAATAAAGTATGCTCATAAGGGCATTTGGTGAAGCCTTCTTTGATGAAATATGCCTCAATGCGACTATACCAGGCTCGGGGAGCCTGTTTGAGTCCATACAATGCTTTTTTTAGTCGATAAACCTTAGATTCATGCCCCTTCTGTTCATATCCTGGAGGCTGCTCAATGAAGACTTCCTCAGTAATTTCCCCATGCAGAAAAGCCGACTTGACATCAAGTTGGTAGATCACCCAAGCTTTCTGTGCAGCGAGGGATATAACAATTCGTATAGTGTCCAAACGAGCCACTGGTGCGAATACTTCAGCGTAATCAATTCCATGTTGCTGACAATACCCCTTGGCAACTAGCCGAGCCTTATACCTGTCCACTACTCCATTTTCGTTGTATTTTGTCTTAAAGATCCACTTTACTCCTATGGTTTTTCCTCCCGATGGCAGCACTGTTAATTCCCATGTGTCGTTCTTCTCAATAGCTTGTATTTCTTGATCCATGGCTTTCCTCCATTTCTCGGACTTCACAGCTTCTGTGAATGTTATGGGATCCCCATCAGTGAACAAGGCTAAATGTGCCTGGTTATGAGTTTCTTCATCTGAGAGGCCTTGTCCAGTTTCATAGTCCTGCATCCACACTGGTGGTCTCCGAGCTCGTATTTCACAAGGTGAGTTTTCTTCATTTGAAATGTTACCTCCTTCAGACTCGAGTTCAGTTTCTCCAGATTCTTCATTGGTTTCAGACTCTTCTCCATCTCCCTCGTCTTCCACTTCTGCTTCTTCTTCAGTCTCCCATTCGAGCTCAGCAAATATGGCTTGTTTGTGACCATCATCCCAGTTCCATTGCTGATCTTCTTCAAATACCACATCTCGGCTAATAATTATTTTATTTGAAAGTGGATCAAATAATCTATAAGCCTTGGATTCCTCACTTACCCCCAATAGTATGCATTTGAAACTCTTGGCATCAAGTTTTACCCTCTTGTTGTCAGGTACATGGACGTGAGAAATGCATCCAAAAACTCGAAAATAGTCCACTGATGGCTTGTGCCCACTCCATGCTTCTTCAGGTGTTTTGTTCTTCACAGCAAGAGTTGGACATCGATTTAAAACATACACCGTCCAATTCACTGCTTCAGGCCAAAAGGTCTTAGGGATTTGCTTTGCTGTCAACATGCTTCGCACCATATTCATAATGGTACGGTTCTTCCTTTCCGCGACACCGTTCTGTTGGGGTGTATAGGCAGCCGTCAATTGTCTATGAATTCCATGCTCATTGCAGAAGTTGGTAAAATCCTGTGATGTAAATTCTCCCCCACGATCTGTTCTAAGGCTCCGTATGTATGTTCCAGTTTCCTTCTCAACTCTGGCTTTGTAAGATTTGAATGTGGAAAAAGCTTCTGACTTCTCCACCAAGAAGTATACCCAAGTCTTTCTGCTGAAGTCATCGATGAAGGTGATAAGATACCGTTTTTTGCCATTTGAAATAGGTTTGATTGGCCCACATATGTCAGCATGCACCAACTGAAGAATGTTGGAGGCTCTCCACATGCTTTCTTTAGGAAATGGATCACGGTGCTGTCTTCCCACCAGGCAGTTTTCACACACCTTTTGAGAGGCTTTAAACTGAGGTAACCCTGCCACCATGTTTTTTTGTTGAAGCACTTTGAGCCCATTCCAGCTGAGATGTCCATATCGGCAGTGCCAAAGGTCTGCTTGATCTGTGATCAGTGAGGAGAAGCATTGCTGTTCCTTTGGTGCGCAACGAGCAAGCACAGAAAACATTCTATTGTGTGTCATCTCTGTTTCCATGATTAAACCTTTCTCACTGTGAAAGATTTTGCATTTTCCATGTTGGATAAGTACTGCCAGCCCCTTTTCCTGCAATTGACCGATGCTCAACAGGTTGTTTTTCAGGTCTGGTACGTAGAAGACTTCTGTGATTACATGCACAAACCCATTTACCTCCATTCGTATCTTACCCTTGCCTTGTACGCTAATACTCGAGTCATTGCCAAGCTTCACCGATTCTCGAAAACTGCTATCAAGATCAACAAACATGTTTTTCTTTCCACACATATGGTTACTACACCCAGAGTCAAGAAACCAAATGTGCTCCGTTGCAGTCTCATTGGAATTTACAAGAGCCATCAACAGCATCTCCTCCTTTGTTTCAGCATAATTCGCTTTTTGTTCCTTGTCTTGCTTAGGACATTCCCATTGAAAGTGCCCTAGTTCATGACAATTGTAGCACTCTACGATAGATTTGTCGAACCCAAACCTACCCCTTCCTCTTCCTCGTCCTCGGTAAGTGCCTCTGCCTGCACCTCTTCTTCCTTGCTGGGAACCATGAGTGATCTGAAGTGCTTGTTCATCGTTCACATGTCGGCTGATTCGCTGTTCATGCACCAAGAGGCTGCTCTGAAGCTCGTCTATGGACATGTTGTCCAGGTCATTGGATTCCTCAATGGAGCAAACAACGTAATCATATTTTGAAGTCATAGACCTCAATATCTTTTCAACGATTACCACATCATCCATTCGCTCCCCATGCGTTCGCATCTTGTTAGCTATGGTGAGAGTTCTGCCAAAATAATCATTAACCGACTCTGCAACATTCATATGCAACACTTCGAACTCCTTGCGAAGAGCTTGCAATTGAGCTCGCTTGACACGTGCAGTTCCTTGATACTTTTGCTTCAAAGAATCCCATATATCTTTCGCCGTATCCTTCTTCAAAATGGTCTCCAGTATCGAACGATCAATGGCTTGGAACAAATAGTTCTTGGCCTTGAGATCTTTCAACTTCTGATCTTCATAGGTCTTCCTCTGTGTCTCACTAAGATCTGATCCTTCTGCTGCAGCAGTGATCCCTGTCTCTATTAAGTTCCAATACTCTTTGGAACGCAGAAAATTCTCCATCAGCATACTCCAATGGTCATAGTGACCATCAAACCTTGGAATGGCAGGTTGCACGAAGCTATTCTCGGATGCCATGTCTCTGGTTCTTCACTCTAATATCTGAGTCACAAGTTTTGATCAGACCTCGTGAGGAGGCTCTGATACCAGATGTTAAAATCAGAGAGATAACAGAGAGCTTTGCAAAGTCTGATTGCATGAAAGCTGGGAGAATACTCAATTAACTTAACAACTATTCTGGCTAATAAATAGCCTTACAATAAGATAGAAAGGAAAAATAACCACCCACGACTTTACAGGTCCTATAATCGTGGTGCATGACTACATTAAACAGAAAGTAATCTTGTTCCTCAAGTTTAGGGAAGACTTATTCAACTTAACAGAAATAAGCCTAAAACAAGAGACTCTGACCCTAACGGCTAGGAAGCTCCAATAGTTTTATCAGTTGTGTGAGCTTCGGGTAAAGAAAAGTTACCTATAACTCAAACCGTAATTCATTGGACAAATTTATAGATATATAATTCTTCATTTAAAAAGTTTTTAACTTAGTATTTTTGTAAATTATATTTTTGAATTAAAAATAGAGTTAAAATGGACAAAAAGTAAATAATAAATAATACCTTAGATTAATCAACTTATTATTTAAGTAAATAATTTTTTTTTAGAAGAATATACCTAATTTTCAAACAAAGTGGGTGGACGGTGGGCTGGGTGGGTAGGTTCTTGGGCTGGGTTTTTATGAGTGGGCTAATGGACTAAGTTTTTGTGGCCGAGTAATTGGCTTGAGGGCAGGCCCAAAATTCTCTCTCGAAGGATATTAAATTCAAGTTTGGGTGAACCAACTATACAGCCTATTAAATTTGGATTATTTGAAAGTTGATATACTTAATTAGACTTATTTGACAAAAAGTATATAAAACAAAATGTTTTAAAAAAAAGTACACAACTGAAATACAAAGACGTAAATGCTCATTTTAGGGTCATTTAATTCAAAATCTCTTATTTTTAATACACTTTGATTCATGTGTATTTGTTAATATATATATATATATATATATATATATATATATATATATATATATATATATATATTTGTTGTTAAATCTCTTATTTAAATTTTGAATTATGTTTAATGCACCTTGATTCATGTGTATTTTTTTTAGAAAGTGGTTTTATTTTTAAATTATATTTATGCATTAAATATTTACTACTACTATTTTATGGGAGAATTTTAATATTTCATTTATTTTAGAATATATCACTTGTTTGAATTTCAAAATTTGTTAATATTTGAACTCCATAATAGTATAACAAATATACTGTAACAAAAACAGTGTTCAATAGTTTCGAGCATGTAATAACAAATTTAAAATGGAGATTGACTATTTTGAATGAGATTATATGAAACTATATGTTTAACAAAATGTAATAGTATAATATTTTGTATAAATAGTTTGTTACACTATTACACTATTCGGATATTAAATAAATTTAAAAATAAAATTATTTTCCAAAAAAAAAATGCATGAATCAAGGTAAATTAAATATAATTTTAAAAAAAAATCACTTTTCAAAAAAAAAATACGCATGAATCAATGTGTATTAAAAATAATTTAAAATTTAGGTAAGAGATTTAACAACAATTATATATATAAATACATACATACAAATATGAAATATGAAATGTTAAAGTTCTCCCATAAAACTAAAAGATATTTAATGCACAATTTTTCAAAAAAAAATACACATGAATCAATGTAAGACAAGAATATCACAAAAAAAATCAATAAAATTAAAATAATATATTTAGATACAAATAAGTATGAAAATTAAGGACTCAATTATCCAATATTTTTTTTTGTGTATTTTTTTATAAGTCTAATTTGGTGTACCTTTTTCTAATTTTTTCATTAAATTTTAGATCTAATTTTTTGAGCCAAGTAATGGGTCTCATGGGCCAAATCCGATCCATAGACACCCCTAGAAGAGAAATTTAACTGGACATTATCAGTGCAAATCGCAGGAACAACAAGTAGAACGAGAATTTGGTGCAGAGCGCTGCCCCTGACCTTAGAAGGAGAAATACCAATTTGAAACATCTTTCTAATTTTCAGAATCTAATCCTCCATTTGATACGATGAAGAAGTGGAAGGATAAAAAATTATGAGGATAAAAAATTTGAGGGATAAATAAAACATAATATTTAATAAAGATGAAAAAATAGATGAATTAATTTTCCTTCCAACTAACTAAAATTAATCCCTTCAAAATCGAAAGAAAAGTGAATAAAAAGTTAATTATTTGTATTGAGATATATCTTATTTGTCTAGATATCTTTTTATATATACATATATTATATATACATTAATTTCATATAAAAATACAACGGTAAAATATGTATGTATATATATATATATATTAAAAAAAATTTCGACTCAACACGATGACACGACACGACTCGATTGTCATCCCTAATCTTAGCCATAATCAAAAAAAAAAATGATCATTTTTATTTTTCATTCATCAAACCAAACACAAACCAACCACAAAGGAAAGAAAATGTATCATTCCTACTTTTTATTCTTAAAAGATAAAAAGTGTATCCCTCCTACTTTACATCCCCTACCAAACGACGAAGCAGAAAACACCTTTCCCTCCCTCCCTCCCTCCCTCCCTCCCTTCCACCCAACCAGATTAGAACTATTTCACCATATATTTAAATATATGCTGCCCATAAATCATCACCTCAATTCACAACTTCATATAAAAGATTAAATTGGTTTTCGAGAACGCAACGGAGTACACTTACACAAGCAACTAAAATAGACAGCAACACTTTTATTAGCATAGTGTTCATAACACTTATCGACAGATAGGATAAAGCCTCTAAGCTGAAGATTTAGCAACTGCACCAGCTTCATTTAGCAATGGCATGAGGTTCCCTCCCTTATGCATGGCAGTGGTGGCTGCAAAAAGAATACAATACATAATGAGCCCTGAGGAGGAAATAATAAAGTTAATAACAACTGGAATTAGTACAAATAGTATTAAGGGATTAAGGGCATACCATCACATCCACCAATGTGCTTGCCAGCAATGAACACATTAGGCACAGTCCCCTGTCCAGTCCATTCACGCAGTGCTGATTGAATCTCGCTCCCATCAGCTTCAAAACATGAAAAACAAATGCAAAGTATCAGCTAAGGTTTTTAAATTACAAAATTTACACACACACAAAAGATGGTTGTCCCACACTATATAGATTATCTCATTAAGAATAATTAAGCGGCACACATAATCATCGTCAAGCATATAGTGTTAGAATAGGTTACTCTCTTATAATCATAATTGTCAAATCACGTATCAGTATCATTTTTTAAAAATAGTCTATCGTATCATGTATCGTAAGATACAACACAATTTTAAATAATTATTAACAAAATATATATACTTTTGCAAAAAAAACATAGACTCATAATAACATAACATTTCATTAATATTTCACCAACTATTCAAGTTTCTAACATAGTTCACTAATATCAAAATGCAAAGATCTCTTAATTTAAACTTCTAAACAGTCATAGACTAATTCAAACAGTCGAAGATCCTTTGCAGATCCAGTCGAAGAAGGAAAAACCTTAGGAAGGCGGCCGATGGGAGTCACAGCCAATGGCATCTCCCTTATGGTCTTTTGGTGGACAATTTCCTTGGTCTTTGTCAATTAAAAAAAAAAAGACAACCTTCATTTATTTTTTAAACCATAGACACTAAAACAACGTCGTTTCACGGGCTATAGCGATTAAAAAATAAGTATTGGATAAAACAAACTTGTTTCACCCCCAAAAAACCAAAAACAAAAATGTATTGCGTATTGTACGATACGATGTAAAAACGATCCAAAGACACGATTGTAAACATCATATATTCTGTAATTAGGGTGATCATTGAGTGAGAATTGCACAGTATTGAGAAGCAAAGCAAAATCCTTTCGGGTTTTCGTGAAATTGTCAAAGGTAGATATTACAACATGAAAACAAATTCCAATTATTACCTCATCTTATTTTTAGATTGAAAATTTTGAGGGCGTACACACACACATACAAAAGATGGGTCTGTAATCTGTATTCAAAGAAGGGAAAGTGATGAAAACGCAAGTTAATGATAATTTTTAATGTACTAAACAAGGAAACTAGCATGAGACATGGAAGACTTGTTTGGTGTGTCACGACAATATCATCACCTTCCACAGATTTATCTATGGTCATCAGCATGAGAAATGGAAGGCATAGTTTGGACAAGAAACAAATGAATAGTGCATTATTTGGACAAGGAATAGATCTTATGTTTTCCCACAGGTATATCTACCACAATGCTAGCGTGTGGATATGTGTATTACTGACCAACAATATGATGAAAGATTTCTAAAACTTGGATCAAAACTTCATCAGATTTTATAGGTCAATTACTCCTGATATGCCAATTACTCTTTATCTCACAAAATTTTGATCATATTTTATATTCAACTAACAATTTATATACTCTTTTAGATTGATGTCGGTTATCAAATATTTTTTCCAATCTATCATCTTATATCCAATTTCGCCATGATTATTGACAATATATATCATGTATATTTCTGATTGTGAAAAACTAGGGTCATGTTTGGTTTGTGTTCCGAAAATAGTTTTTTGTTCTCAAAATTTCAATAACACTCAAAACTTATTTTTTTAACATTTTGTTCTCTAAATTATGGAAAAAAATGATATCCGAGTCAAAGAAACAAAAAACAAGTTTAACTTGTTTTTAGAATTTTCTTTAAAAATTTTGGAAATAAGGGAAACAATTTTGGATCTTCAGATATATATATATATATATATTATTAAATTGTTAATATAAAAATAATTTTTTTTATCTTTTTTTATTAATGTTTAAATTACTGTTCAAATATATATTTAGCCTGTCCAAACAGATTTTACTATTTTCTGTATTGTAAAATTGTTTTTGAAATTATCTAACCAAACAAATTTTTTATCTAAAAAAATATTAAAACTACTTTCTTAAAAAAAATTTCAAAAATTATATTCGAATACTATTTTTAAAACGTAAACCAAAAAATTACAGAGTACTATTTTCACCCCCAAACAATTGAAAGTACTACTATAACTGTAATTACAGAGTATTCGATAAGGATCTTCTGATCAAACAAATCCAGTTTTATCATCTCGATTGTTGCCGATATATATGAAAAATGTCTCTGATTTTCCAAAACTATATGATCTTTGGTTTCCATTAAAATAATTTTCGTCCAAATAATCAAAGAGAAAAACTAAAAATATAGAAAATTTCCATAGTTGATATGAATACAGCTAAAAATCGCAAACAGAGAGAAAGTATCGAATACCAACTTTCAGTGTCCAACTCAATAGCCTTGAAGGAGGCACCGAGCTCAGTGAGCAACTTCTTCACGCTCACGCAGAACGGACAGTACGTCTTGCTGCCAAAATCCACAGATCCATCGATCAACTATAAATTACAGAGAGAAGATATAAATAACCAGAAGGATATATGGAGGAGAGGCCAAGAAATGGGACCTGAAGACGACGACGGGGTTGGCGGAAACGATCTCCTTAGCCTTGGATGTAGCCATCTCTCTCTCTCTCTCCACCGATACTGAAACCCTAGGCGCACCGATAAGTGGTACATCTCTACCTATTCAATATATAGGCACGCGATGAGCGGTACCTCCCTTTTTTTTTTCCGTCCTTTTTTCGCGGATAAATGGGAAGGTACGGATCAAACCAATTTAAGATTAAAGTAAAAATATTAAATGAATGTCTTCTTATTTTTAATATTATTTTTTAAAAAAAATTAATTTATTTTTAATTTTTTATATGAGAGAGAGACAAAAAAAAATATGTTAATATTGTCGAAAAAGAAATTTTAACTTTTATATTTATTTTTTATCACAGAGAGGATGTTTAATTTTAATTTTAATTTTTTTTTTATTTTTTTTACTGGAGAGAGAGAGAGAGTAGAGTAGATGATAATAAATATGAGTTGGCTTTTAAATATTTTTTTTTATTTTTTCAATTTCTATGTTTTTAGTATTATGGATTGGATTATAAGCTCAAACTATTGCAATAATTGAATTTAATTTTTGAGGACTTTTTTATAGGGCTTAAAATTTAATAGATTTAATTTTTTTTGGACTGCACCTAAAATTATGGGACTTTTTGTATTATTATATATTACATATTATATACATAATATTACAAATCAATAATAATAAAAGGACTCGTCTAATTTGAAATGGAACAATTGAGGCCAAAAAATTGTTTCACACTAGTTTGTGACGTGTGGTTAAATATATAAGAAAGTGTATACACTCTGAACAAATTTATTATCTCTCCTTACTTAGATGCTTGATTGGTCGTTTTATTTACCATTTGCTAAATTTAAGGAGTGGTATATGTCTAATTCTTTTGGGTCTCAATGCAACTAAAACACCTTAAAAAGTAATTATTTTGTTGGTTCTATCCGAGGAGTATGAAATCAATAATGTGTAATTGCAATTAAATGTTTTGTTATTGAATATAAATTAAGCTTACTTTATTAGGTTTAAATGAATTATTATTGATTTTGTTGTCTAGTATCAATGACAGCATGAAAATTACCATTAGGCTAATATTTTCTCAATAAGCATCTTTGTGTTGTGATTCAAAGTGGTCAGCCAAACCCGTACCAAGGCAATAGATTCCATCGCATAAAAAGCCAAACGTAAACTCATGGGTTTAAGATTTTAAATACGCTGATGGTGACTCAAAGCCTAACCCACACGATTGATTGCTTTCAAAGTGGGGTTGCCATTCTTATCTAATAAATTTACCAAGCTTTACTCCTATAAATTGGTGGATCCTCTAATACATGTCTAGCAGAACTGAAGAGGCGAGGGTTAAACTCATCCATATCCGGTTTAGGTGGAACAGAATCATCTTTATCCGCTTTGTAAAGAAGATCATATGTCATAGTCATCTTACAATTCGGTGAGAACATGAAGAATCATAATCATTGCGAGTTGCTAGAAGGGAGCCCAGTCTAATGTCAATTGTCAAAGTGGGTCCACAGAAGCAATAGCAATTTTCCGCAATAGGGGACTGAGTCCGAATCAGAACAATTAAAAGCATCAATGAAGATCAAGTCGTTCCTCACCAATGAACTGGGTCAACCTGTCTTTAAATAGAAGCCACTATCCTACTATCATAAATTCATAATGCATGCATTATTCAATCCATACCTACCTGCATAGCTAGAAGCAAAGGAGGCCTGGTCCAGTAATTTTAACCTGGAAGACATTGCTTAAATTTCTGAACATTTCTAAGTGCGCAAACCTACATAGTTTATAGTTAACGGTATTACAATAAAAGGGTTTTCCAAACCCCGCACCTTCAATCCTATAGACCCACCATTTGGCACGAGGACACAACCAACTACTTCCACCACATACCATAAATTCGAAGCACAAAAGCCGGCATGAGAGAGAGAGAGAGAGAGTCTATCAGCCACAATAAATAAGCAAGTGTGGATTTCGGAAAAAGACATGCATTGTGAACATAAACTTTTGCAAAAAAATAAACCGCAATAGTAACATACCATTTGCCTCAAGTATAAAAAATTGCATTAAGATGCACTATCTAAAAACCCTAACAATGGCAGAAAAGGGTGCTATTGAAATCAACTTCTAATTGCTGCTCAACCCCACTTGCCAACATCATCTATAGTTTGTCCTTTCAAAACAAAGATTTCAGCAAGACAACAGAAACTCGGATCATAAAATGTTCTCAAGCACAGCTTGCAATATACTCCCCCTTCACAAGCAAGCAGATATGTATAGTTGCCGTTCATGGCCCTATTCCACCAGCAATGTTCCCCACCTTGTTAAGTTTTCCTCAATAACTCTCTCCTAAAACTACAGACTACTTTGTAATGTAGGTGCACGAAGCTTAGACTCCAAATTCTGTTTGACGGCATCAATGAACTCTTCTGTGTTCAGGTAGAACTCCCTTGAAACCCTGTATGTACACCAAGGTATGAATTAATAAGGTTTTACCCAAAAAAAAGTACTGCAAGCATGTTGGACCTATATTACTGGCAATCCTGAACTAATCAGCATGATAAAACACAGAAACAGGGTACCCCCTTTTCTAGCTAGTTTACCATAGAATTGTGTTTGAAGCAGTTCAAGTAAACATGATAGAAATTCATTGGAGCTTCTAAAGTGGCATTTTTCTTCAACATTAAAAGAAAACTAATTTTATGTTTTGCATTTTTTTCAACTCCAGATTTTATGTCATGAGCTGGTAAGTTCAAAGGCGGTTTAACGAAACAAAACTCACCTTTAGAGCTACAAACATTAGTTTAGACTCAAATTCTATCAGTGCTTAAACGAATTATATACATTGAAATACATAATCCAACATCTTATACCGTGTTTTGGCCATTATATCTTAGACATTCAAAACATATACATTGCATGTACATTAATAATACCCATAGATTTTATCACGTCTTGCTAATAAAGGTGGTCCAGTGTAAAAACCTCCCACCACTGCTGGTTTTGGAGAGTCAAATGCACAACCTTACGCACGTGAGGCGAGGACATTTCCGCGACTCAAACCCTTAACACCTACCTCACAATGGAGAAACCTTACCGTTGTACCAAGACTCACCCTCCAACTTTTATCGTATGTCTAATTTTTTTAGATGTACAACAATGTGAGAGAGAATTCAAACCTAGGTTCTCCAGATAGTCACCCGATAGTCACAGTCGGCATTTCAACCTGGGAATAGAACTGTAGTTCTAACTTCTATGATTTAACTAAGTTTTGAGAGCAACATATTTTTACTACTGCAATGGACGAAGTTCATTTAGCTTTCCCCTGTTCCCCTTCGAACACATACATGTCACCCAATCTTTTGTAGTGGTACAGTCATGGTTTTCCCCACATGACAAGCAGTTGACTTTCACTCATCTTATACTCAACAGATGCCAGCAATAACTTTTCAAGGTGGATATGTCTATTTGCCTAATGAACAGAGTAAACATTCCCAAAATAATTTTTGCCCAAATTGGATTGCAATTGAGTTCTAGCTTGCAGGAGGGGGTCTAGCATATATGTCATTCTAAATCATTAGAATTTATACAACGAGATCAATTTAATTGTTGTTTTATTTGGTAGAAAATGTGCATATCTACCAGTGACATTTGATGGCTTACTGTACGGCCTTCCTCTGGTAAAAGGGAAAAGTATTACTGCATGTACAATGGTAGCAGCAGAAAGATTAGTTCTTCAGTTTTTTGAGCCTGAGAGTCGCATTATCTCTCTTGTTGCCCTGGCCAAACACAATGGCCTTATCAATTGTAGAGTAAATCTGTTTTTCTATCGCTCCAAGCCAAACTGAGGTCTTGTTTCCTATATTAACCACCCTTTAAACTTCATTTTCAAGAAGTTCAGGGGAACTAAACTTCTCACTTGATCAACATAATCATTTGGTGACTACTTCACGAATTACCCTCCCCATCAATTTGAATTACCATTATCTATGTATCTGGTTTGATTGGTACACCCATATTTCAATTCATCTCGAAGACTGATACACCACTACAGTATATTTCCCATCCCCCACACCCCAAAAAGAAAAGGGCAACACAATTTCAAAAAAGATTAACAAAAAATGGAACTGATAAAGAGTAATTGGAGAGTCAAATCATAAACTTCTTGTAGAATAAATTAAGGGACATTGCCACTTACTTGGGTCCATGGATCAAAATGGCAAGATCCTTGGTCATTTTCCCGGTCTCCACTGTCTCGATGCATGCAGCCTCTAGCTTGTGAGCAAAATCCAACAACTTTCCATTCTTATCAAGTTTGGCCCTGATAAGATAAAAATATGGTATTCAGAAGAGAATGTTTGTTGCGAAAAGACCTGAACATATAGTACAAAGAACTTTTTCAAAATGTGGAGTTCAAAACACACAATATTATTCATCACGATAGGCACAGAATTCATCAGAATTTCAAAAATACACATTCCTACTGTGATCCTAGCATAACCAGACTTAACTATGCACAACTAAGCCCAGCCATGTAATAAAATAAACATCATAATCTTCACCCGGTTTCCAATTTGTTCAAGCATTTCTTGAATCCAAATAATTCATTCTAATCTTATGTAATTTCATTAGGCCACCAATCCTAGAATTTCCTCCCTCCCTCACTGCCCCTTCCTTCACTTGGGTGTTTACAACTTACATCTAAGCACAAAATGGTTGCCAAAGGCATAGTATTATCTATTCATGCAGCAAACAAGCATATACTATACTTGCCAATAGCATATGACTCAACTTCTTCAGTACAGATTAAAATAGTCATAGACAGGTCGGGCTATGGCACCCTTTGCAAAGTCAACAATACAAATATTCTAATTGATTGGGTAATTTTCAGAAAAAGAAGAGAATCAAAAAAAATACCTGTGTTCCAGTCCTCGTGTCCATGCAAATATGGAAGCAATACTGTTTGTACTGGTTTCTTGTCCCTTTTGATGCTGTCGGAAATGACGGGTTACAGTTCCATGAGCTGCCTCAGATAAGAATGTCTTCCCATCAGAGGCTAACTGTACGCCATGTATAACTAGTTATTGATAACACGACCAAATATACAGCTAAAGGAATAAAGAAGTAAGCCGGCACTAACCAAAACAGAGGTCATGAGGCCCAGAGAACCAAATCCTGCCCAAAGGAAATGAATTTTCAGTCAAACTGAAAATATACCATACGTAACTAAGGGCTATTGAAACTTGCATGGATACCGGAATAGTAACAAAGGCTATATACAAAAGGAAATATCACCATAACAGAGAACAGATTTTCCATCTTATTGATTCACCAAGAGGAACAAAACTTATGCATAACCAATCCAAAGAAAGCTAAAGGACCAGCATAACTAACTAAACTATCCAATCACTCAGGCCAAATAACTGTCTTGAGCCAAGCTCAATAAACATTAGCTGCAATAAACGGAATTTAACTTTTTTCCTCATCTATAACAGAAAGCCAGGCAGGAAGATCCACCATTTAAAACTCAAACGTGCAAGTAGGTAAGCAGCTTCAACAGCTTGACCCAGGATGCATATATCCTTGTACTCGGGACTACGTTTAGCCTAATCTCAAATCAAACATTTACTTCCAATAAACATAAAGGATGGGTTTGACAATCAATTGGATTCACATATGATAAAATTCAATAAGAAAGATCTCTCTACATTGAAAATTGAATTTGCTTTCAAGAGGACAATCAGAAAACTGCAGAATAAAATCATATTCAACTGATACATATTTTCTTAAATTTAGACATTAATTTCACCTTGAGCAAGTAAATCACTTAGGACATCTCCATCATAGTTCTTGCATGCCCAAACATATCCGCCCGCACTTTTAAGAGCATACGCCACCATGTCATCAATCAACCGGTGCTCATACCTGAATGTCAGCCACCAAATTTGCATGAACTATTGAAGATAAAGGAAACTAAGTGAATGAACAATTCACTGTAAAGCTCAAACTAACCACAATGACTGTTCTTCAAACTTCTGCTTCCAATTTTCTTCATATACTTCCTGAAATATATCCTTGAACCTGCAGTGGTCAAAAAAATTTCAATGCCACAAGCAGTTTTAACTCATTGAAAAATTAAGGTTCACAAAATTTCAAAAACAGTAAAGCAACCTACCTAATCAAAAATAGGATTTATGAAATACCTGCCATCATATTTCTTCAAAATTGTATTTTTGGTGCTCAAGTAAAGAGGCCACTTTTTGCCATATGCCATTGCCATTGAGGATTCAGCAAAAGCTCTAATAGACTATAAAGTGCCAGAAAATTTTCTTTTAGGTAAAGAAAAAAGATATATCAAACAGATTACCAACCAACAGTTCATATGACAAACCTCATCTAGATTGTACATAGCAAGTGCAATGCCGGGGCTTCTAAAATCATAAACTTCAAGCTCCACAGGGGTTTCTTCATTTTCTGGGACTGAGAAAAAGGAAAAAACAAATAACTTTGTCAGCCCACTATTGTTTGAGAAAGAAAAGGTTTTTTTCATTTGTCTAATCACCAATTCAATTTAAGTAGCTCACCAAACACCATTTTGAGCTTTCCAGGCCCTTTAATGACCATATCAGTGGCACGATACTGATCACCAAAGGCATGCCTACCTATGCAAATCGGTTTCTTCCAACCTGCAAATCAGCAAAGAAATACCAAGTGGTGGTTCACATATTTCACATACATTGACGAGGAGATAAACAATGCATTACCAGGAACGAGTCTTGGAATGTTCTTGCATATGATAGGTTCACGGAAAACGGTACCTACAAGGCAAATTAGTAACCATCTAAACAGGGTGAAAAAAACCCAGATGCATCAAACAATGCATATTAGCTAGAAAGTAGGTTAAAAGAGAACACGACAAGCATTTACCAGGAAAATGGATGTGTTGACAAAGAACAATGAAGAGTGAAATTACAAAAATTAGATAGACAGATGTTCTTGCCTTCAATGATGAATATCACGAGTGTACATTACATACACAATGGTGACATGCTTAAAATGTTATTCCGAGTGAAATACTAAGTTTGGATGCAACTAAAACTGCAAATATCTGAGCACATTGTCTGCAGAACCATCAAAGCAAACCAACTAGTACTTTCCAGAGCAAGGAACGAGCTTCATTTAAGACATTTGGCACGATAACTTTGAATACAATAAAAATAACACAAATGGAATTTTCTGTTGCAACCATATCAGGCCTAATGTATAAAAAACGGACCGTTCAAAATGTTTCTTATTGTGCCATTAGGACTCCTCCACATAGACTTCAGCCCAAATTCCTTGACTCGGGTCTCATCTGCAACATCAGAAAAGAATCAAGATCAGATCTGGTATAGCTATAACTCAAAGACAAGTAACATGAATATCACAACAAAATTTCATGAAGTCTCAAAGATCAAAGTCTCAACATATCCTCTTGAGAGGTCAACATTTAAGGTAGGAGTTTCTTCAAACGGAAAATGGTATACAACCAAAAGTTCCACCAACCAAGAAGAAAAATGCAAGATTTGATGGAGCATGTTGCTTCATCCAATTGTCAAAGGGTATCACCCAACAACATGAACTTCTTGTGATTGTAATGAGAACAATAATCCATCAAGCAAGTTTCTGACATGCACAAACGCGAAATCTTCTTGAGGATAAGGAGTGACTGACAATAAAGTTTCTGCCATGCACAAATGTCAAATCGCCCTATCCAACTCACCAGCCCTAACTTTTCCAGTAGAAAATACAGGTATGGCTAAAGAATCACTGATCCAATTGGCAAGCTTAAAAATAAAAAATAAAACATTATCCAAAAAACAAACAGCATTTCCCATCCAATCACTGACATTTAATTACCAATGAGAAACAAACCAGGAACACATTGTACTATAATTCTTATTTATTGACTATCAAGGGCAAACAAAACTGCTGCTCCATATATATAATTAGCCATGGCAAACAAACTACGAACAAGTCGCATTATAATACTTTCCATATCATCCATGAGACAGAAAACAACTTTTAACATGCCTATTATCCCAACTAAGATGACTCCAGACCTAAAAGAGCATGAATACCCTCAATGAACACAATCTGAGAGCACAATTGTATGAATTTAGTTGTACCATAAGAGAACAGCTGCTTATACAAGTCTCTGTCGCAAAAACATTTGATGCCAACATACTAAACAGATGTACAATTTCTAAATATAGAAATCCTTCATTTCAAATGCAACATTATTAGAGACATGACTTATGAGTAGAAACAATAAGCATTTTTTTTTTTTAAATAAAATAAGAAAATAAGAAAGCACCACTTGAGTGATTTCAGAAGTGCATATAAATCTTAATATGCACTGAAGCCAGTGTGTTTGTTATAATTCACTCTTGCTTACAGTAGAATAGAGCAGTAAATGGTGGAAAAATAACAACTAACCAGGGGTAATTGTAGCACATTTTACAGCAGCATTGTACCTGCCAAACATATATGGTCAAAAATGACAACCAAATGAGGTTATAGTATATTGCTTTGAAATTAGGATTGCAGTTATACAAACACAAAAGAATCGCATCGCAATCCATTACTTCTATCGTGCTTGTTTTTTTGCCTCAAGCCAACTATGACATGAACCACTCGAAAGCATATTTGTATTTCTATTCTGACATGTCTTTCATAACAACATTTTATTTTATTCAAGGTCCTACACCAATCATGTATTTATAAACTTAATACATACAATTTACATCATTTCACCATTAAAAATCCCAGTTATATTTAAAGTGAAACTGGGACACGTGGATTTACATCATTTCACCATTCAAAGTCTCAGTTACATTCAAAGTGAAACTGGGACACATGGATCCCCAAGATATTTCATTGAAACATAACTCAGCTCTAGCAAAAGAACACATGCACGCAAGCACAACAAACACTCAAACACACATACAAGTTAATTGATAGATATTTTTTAGACTCTCTGGGTGTTGAGATTCATTATCCCCAAGCTCCCCCTGATTGGGTGATTTACAATTATACGATAACGATAATAACCGAAAGAATAATAATAACAATAACAATAATAATATCAATTATAATCCCGTTGCGCTGTGATTATTCACTGATCATGGACATCACAGGTATCTAATAGCAAGAAGCAGAGCATCCTGTGAAAGAAGTGCCTATGTACATAGCCCAAAAGTTATGCATAACAATAATCATACTCCTAAATTATATTATTGGCACAAAACGAATTCAAAACCTCAATTAACATATACAATACAAATATATCCAGCAAACTACAGTACGTGAGAGTTACAGACTAGATAAAAAGTCTAAATGAAACATAGTCCAACGGACTTACTGAAGAGTTGCTTCAGCACTTTCCACGGTAACTTTATCATCAGTAGAATCACGATTCAATATCCCTAAATCATAATATTTTATATCCAAATCCAAATATGGAAATATCAACTGCAACCAAATTGAACCGCAATCATTTGGAAAAAAAAAACATTACACAAAAATAAGTTTCAAAATAAAAATTAAAATCACAAGAACTAAGGGAAAAATAAAACAATTAGAACTTGCCAACTCAAACCTTGTCTTTGATCATTTTCCATATGATCCTGGCCATTTCATCGCCTATGATCATCAAACAAACCAACAAGACAAAACTATAGAATAAACACACGGATAAGAATACTTGTAGGAATTGTCAGAGGATTCAAGGGACATTACCGTCCATTTCGACGATGGAGTTTTGAACTCGGATTTTATCAACAGCCATGGTGGCTGAAGCGAAGCAACGGATAGAGACACCGGGAAAGCGAGTGGGAAGAAAGGGACTATTCTTGAAGGAAACTCCACTGATCAGCTTTGTGTGCGAAGACTCTAGTAACCTAGGGTTTTTTAGGGTTAGGGATGATGATACTGATGATGAAGACAGAATGGCGGTGGCACCGTTCATGGCACCCAGGCGGAGTCTGAGAAGCATTAATACTTTGTCTGGATTCTCGAAGTTGGCTTTATGGGATCGCTTTCGTGGATTGGTACCCCTTCCCTCGTGTTGTGTCTTTTTTTCTGTCGCCACACCCTCGTTCTTTTTGTCGTTTACCACCGAGGGATTTTTGGCGGGAATTTAGATTGGATATCTCAAATTTCTTTGTAAAAATAAAATTTAACGTTGATACTCATATTTAATATATAATAAATATATGTGTAAGATTTAGGAATATATTATTATTATCATAATATATTTGTTTTATAAATAACTATATTACTCATTAGTTAATTTAATTTATACTCATTTATTTAACTTAAGAGTACAAATAATTTATCTCACTAATTCAGGTACGATTTGACCGAAATTCACTCTAGCATGAGTTTGATAAAACCCACGTTCAATAATTTAAAACGTCGGACTAGCTACGGACAGAATTATTGTCCATGGCTTGAAAAAACCATCCAATTAAGAATTTTGTGGTCTATTAGATTATTTTATCCACGCTCATCTTACCAACACACTCCTATACCGACTTACCAAATAGCTCATTGAGTGGGGGCAGATTTGGACTGGTCAAACAGGTCCGATTGGATTGATGCCCGAGTAATTGTTGAGCCAATAGAACCATAAATCTAAAATTGTTGAGCATTTGTATAAATGGTGGTATTAATTCGTTAAGTCAGAGATGAAATTGGATGATTGATGAATCTAGGAAAGGGTGACAATTTTTAAATTAACATAACGCCATGACTCGAATTGTATATGAATTTAACGAGTTAAAATTGATTATAACTTAACACGAACTCGAAAATGATTCAACATGTAACACACGAAATATAAACGAATTTTATATGAATTCAACCCACAAACCCCTGATTTGGTGATGGTGGTGATTGTATAGGCCCTCGGTCCATACGTGGTTCAAATTATTAGGTTTTATCGGCTTTGTAAGATGGTGATTTTTGTAGTAAAAAAGTGATGGGTTTATATCAAAGAGTTAAGTGTGGGATGAGGAGAGTGCAATGACGAGGCAGTCGCTAGTCATTTTTGCTTGTGGTGTTGGGCATTTGTTTTTGTTGCCTGGTGGTAATGAAGTGGAGGTGGTGGAGCGAAAGTGGTCTACAACGGGTGGGGGCACAATGATGAATACAAGAGAGAAGGACGGGAAAAAGATGGGAGAGAGATGTAAAATACTAAAAATGGGAGAGAGATGTAAAATACTATGTAGGCTTGAAATGTTGCCGTAGTCAATTATATTTATTGAATAGGCAATAGTTTATAATAAATATTAGAACTCACAGTAAATCAACAATAGTGATTGATTAAATAAATATTTTAAACCTATATAAAATTACTCTAGAGAAATTGGTGCTCGTGATAAGGTGCAGATGTTGGTTCCCTAAATTATCCAAAAAAAATCCAATTGTAACTAAAAATAGTTATATATATATATATATTTTTTTTTAAAGAATAACTAAAAATTGGATTAATTACACTCAAATTGAAAACACCAAATATCAAAATTAATAAAATTATAATTTTAGGGACTAAATTAACAAAGAACATATATATGAATGGCCCAAAGCGTATTTCATCCTAAACGAAAAAGAAAAATCGTTGAGCGGCGGTGATAAACGTTGCATTGACGCCGTGAAGTATTTATAATTATTTTTTAGGGCAATTAAAAAAGTGGATTAATTACAAAATATTCCCTTCAACTTGGAGTAGTTTGTCATTCACCCTTTTAGGTTTTAATTTTAATAAATTGTCCCTTTTAAATTTAAATATTTTGCAATTAATTCCAATAAGGTAATTCAAGATATGCAAACAACTCTGGGAGATTAATTTTAGACCATAAAAAATGATACAAGTTAGATATGAAAAATTTACGTGATATTTATTTTGTTGAAAAGACAAAATTACTCTTAGAAAATAATTTTTGTGTGTATGTGTGCACTAGTGTTATTGTTGGGTGGAGGTGGAAGTGAAGATGAAGGCCAACATGGCATTGTGTAACTTGTTGATGTTGGGTTGAACACACACACACACACACATATATAATTTTTTTTTTTTTTGCCTTTTTCGTTTCCATATTTTTTTAGTGATATAATTGGTATTTCAAAAAAAAAATATGAGAAATAAAGTATAAGATGGAGAGTGTAATGGTACTTTCATGTTCTAACCATTGTTGTCAGTCAATTTAGTCTATTTGAAACTTGGAGTGGAAAAATTGTAGTATTTGAAACTATAAAGAGTTGATTGCAATAAGAGGCATAGTTAGTTAGGACAAATTGTAATTAATCCTAAAAAAAGTATCAGATTTCATTCTTGCTTAAACCCCGTGCTCGCCTATTGACGGCGTCTCTCGCGCTTAAACTCTTAAACCCAAAACCCTCGCCACCATTCTCCACTCTCTCCGCCATGGCATCGATGGCGAGCAGAACCAACCCACTTCTCTCATGCCTGCCTTACATTTTCACCTGGAGAAGATTCGGATTCCGTACAATTTGCAGTGGTCGTCTCGGTTTTGCCCCGTCGACTTCTCCGTCGGCGTCACCCGCGGATTCCGAAGGTGCACCCTCTGGAGAGCCTGGAGTGAAAGTCCTCGAAACTTTTAGAGAAGAGTTCGAGATCGGATCAAAACAAATTACGCTAGAAACGGGGAAGATTGCTCGGTTCGCCAACGGTGCAGTCGTTTTAGCCATGGAAGAGACCAAAGTATTATCCACCGTCACTTCGGCTAAAGGCGATGCTGTTCGTGATTTCTTGCCTCTCACTGTATGTCCAATAAATTTCACAGCGTTTATATCTTTTAATTTCAGAATTATTCAACTGCTTTGTGGTCTTCTGTACACTTTCAGAGACTGAATTTAATATTCGTAAAAAATTTGATTCTAAGTTAATGTAGCAATGGCATACGATGACACTTTATGTAGATGTAGATGTAGAATAGGTTAACGGATATTTGGGAGTTGAGTCCACCATCAGTGGAAATGAGTGCACTTTATTTTGGGTTGGATATATAAAGGGTCCTTGTGAAAATATGGAATACATGGTCTGACATTCAGAGGTTAAGGTTGAGATTAATGGTTGGTGGAATGTGTGAGTTTGGATAGGAGTTCGCTATAGTGATTCAGAAAATTATATTTAGACAATATACTTGTCCTACAGATGTACAATGATAAATCACAAATGAGTTTTGCATGGTTCTTTGGTTCAAATCTGAGGACAGAAGCACACTGGTTGAATAATCAATGTTATGAACACGGTCTCAGCCTCCAACTTCACCATCATTTTTCTTTTTAAATGTTCTATTATTTTGTATTTGTGCTTGGAACTTTAATCATCATGATTTCTAGTGTAAAATTAGGAATTCCCATTGTACTTGAGAGTTAAATGCCATCTACTTTCGCTAAGTAAGTTGTCATCATGCAGGTTCAGTTTTCATATGCCAATGAAATTATTGTGTTATTTTTCTATTAAAAATTGAAGTCAAGTATGTATTCTTCATTTTGGACATTGTGGTATATATTTGAAAAATAGCGGATTGCTGTTAAGAAAATCAACAAAAAACGTAAGGGAAGAAAGAGCTTCTCATGACAAGAAAACAAGTAGTCAACTAGCAAAAAAAGCAGAAAAAAGAACATTATTGGTTTTGGAAAGATCCATTAAAGATTTTTTCAGGTTCCTTATTGCAAAGAAGAATATTTAAAATAAGAGGAACTAATTTCAGGATATGACAAGCAGAAAACTCAATGCTGAGAAGAAAAAATAAAGTCAAAGACAGGTTGAGGGCAAGAAAGTTGTTCAAGATCTCTCTTTACATGCTCGTTTTGCTTTTGTTTTTGTTGGGGCTAATAGGGAGGTGAGGTGAGTATCCTCAGGCCTATATGTTTGCTTCTTATGACCTCCCTCCAGATTCATTCTCTTCATTTACAAGAGAAAGAACAATATGATTCCTGCTTATTCTAAATGTGATGATATGGACATCTTCTAAAGTCCACCCACAACATTATTCCCCCAATCCCGTGGTAGCGCCATAAGTAGAGTCAGCTTCTGATTTAATATTTTTGTCACAAAAACAGAATACTGTTGAGTTAAGATTAATGCCTATTGTAAAAAAGTCACACCTCTGTTTGGTTAAGAGGATGCCTATTGATTGTGGGTGTGCTTTGAGGTGCAACCCACCTGATTCAACTGGAGGAGAGCGGGGGTGTTCCTCAGTCCCTGATCAACATGAGGATATTAATGCCTTTTCTTCCTTGAAGGTGGATTATCAAGAGAAGCAGTTCGCTCAGGGTGTGATCCCAACCACCTTCATGCGGAGGGAGGGTGCTCCAAAAGAACGTGAACTTTTATGTGGTCGTCTCATTGATCGACCTATACGACCACTTTTTCCTGCTGGATTTTACCATGAGGTCCAGGTATGATGAGATTTTGCACTCCTTTTTCTTCCCTATATGGTTCCTGCTCCCAACTCTATACTATTACGTGATCACTTTGGCATTCTTTTAGGTAATGGCAACTGTCCTTTCTTCTGACGGGAAACAAGATCCAGATGTAATGGCAGCTAACGCGACATCCACTGCTCTTATGTTATCAGACATACCTTGGGCTGGCCCGATTGGAGTGATACGTATTGGCAGGATTTGTGGGCAATTTATCGTTAATCCAAGTATGGATGAGGTAGTACTTCTGTCAGTTATTTACTTCTCAGCAATCAATCATTTTATTTCTTCTATTGTTTGGAAGGATTAATTGGCGAATGTTCTTGGGCTTTCTGTGTATGTTCTAGGTGCCTTATGTGAAAGTATATTTGAAATTGTTGGGTTTTTCTTTTCTGTGCTGGACCTGCTGGTGGTCTTCACATTAACTCAAAGTTTTCATTTCACAGAGGTTCCTTCCTTTGGGTAATGTTTGACTTGTGTGATGCAATGTGGTAATAAAGTAGTGGAAACTATTTTTTGCACAGTTGTACAAGTTCTTAGTTAGTTTTGGATTTCATATAGCTGCTGAAACACCTAGAGCAGCTCGATTTTATGTATTCATGTTCTCTTAACCACTCAAATTGATTGTTATCAACTTCAGGAAGAGGCCATCCTACCACTAGTAAGACTGATGCTTATATACTATAGGATTTCTTTACCATGAAAGTAAAAAATGACATGCAAGACATGCATATCTCCAGATGGCCTACTTCAGTGAAAAGTCTAATTCTGAATTATGCTTTTGTGATATATGATGATATCATGACATGTCCAAGCCCTTCTCCCCTTCCTTCTTCTCAATCCATTTGAAAATTTCTTCTTTCTCCCACTTTTTATGGATTTGTTTACATTTGTATGACTTTACTGGATCTGTTTATATAATGACTTCTATGTAATATCACCTCTAATGGACAACTTTCAGCTTTGTTTGGGTAGCAGATACTCTTTTATGCTTTGGGTCTTCTCCTCTTTGCATTTGTTTTCCTCGCCTTGGTTGCTGTTTTGCTGCCTCGCCTTGGTTGTTGTTTTGTTGCCTTGGCTTTGTTGTTGTTTTGCTGGGTTGTTGTTGTTCACTGGGCTGCGGTTTTTCGTATTCTTCAGTATCTTCTAGGTACTTTGTATCAAAGTTTGTTATTTTCCTCTTATTTCTCTATGGAATTCAGGGCGTATTCTGATGCTGACTGGGTTGGTGACTCTATGGATCGTAAGTCCTCTACGGGCTTTTACCTTTTTCTCGGTGATTCTCTTATTTCTTGGACAAGAAAGAAGCAAATTGTTGTTTCTCTTTCATCTGTTAAAGTTGAATATCGTGCTATGGCGTCTACTGTAGCTAAGATAGTTTGGTTACGATAGCTCCTTGCTGATCTTGGCATCATGTTATCGGCGCCGACTCCTATGTATTGTGACAACATTAGTATTATTCAGATTGCTCATAACTCAATCTTTCATAAGTACACAAAGCATATTGAGATTGATTGCCACTTTGTCCGTCGTCATCTTTAGTTGGGCACTCTCTCTCCCCTTTACTTATTCTACTATGCAGTTAGCAGATTTCTTCACAAAGTCGCATACTATCACTCGTTCTTGTTTTTTTTTTGACAAACTTTTGATGTTTTCTGTTACCACATCATGAGCTTGAGGGAGGGTGTTAGAATAGTTAGTATATTTAGACTTAGGGGGTAGTTTAGTCATTTTTTTTTTTTTATGTTGCCCTATTATATAAAGACCTCTTGTATGTATTTTTTTTATGTTGTTTTGACTAATTGTGTCTCAATAAAATTTCTTTATTTTTTCTTTGATCTAAATTAACATGGTATCAGATCATGTTTAGGTCCTAAATATTTTCAATACTATAGAGGAGAGATGAATAGTTGCTAGGGCTGACGTCAACGAGCTTCAAAGATGATGTCATGCTGACGTCATCATTCTGGACTAGATGAAGAACATTGCTAGACTCGATTTTACATGGGTAATATTGTGGTATGCTTGTTTTTTGATTTCGTGGCTATTGGATAGGGTTTTTTGATTTTTGAATTTTTTTCAAAACCTTTGACCTATTTTTTGATCTGCAATTTGGGGTTGATTTCTTTGCTTCAAATCAAGTTTAAAAGGTGCGATTAGGGGGATTAGATGGCTGGTTGTATGGTTTGAAAACATTTGGTTGGACTTTGGTGTGATTTGGAGGGTTGGGACATTCGGCCTATTGTTTACAACAAGAACAATGGCCGAAAGTTGATATTTGTGAGACTTTCAGCTCTGTTTGGGTAACAGATACTCTTTTTCGCTTTGGGTCTTCTCCTCCTTGCGTTTGTTTTCCTCTCCTTGCTTGTTGTTTTGCTGAGATCTTCCATTGTTTTGTTGCCTTGCCTTGGTTGTTGTTTTGCTGAGTTATTGTTGTTTGCTGGGTTGATGAATTTTGTTGGGTTGTTGGGCTACTGGATTTTGTTAGGTTGTTGGGTTGCTAGATTTTACTGAAATCACTACTGTGGGTCATTATTTTGCTTTGGGTTGCTGGATTTTGCTAGGTTATTGGACTGTTTGTTTGCTTTAATATTTGCTTTGGATTGCTTGATTTGAGTATTATGATCAGTGAAAATTCTAATTCTCTGCAAGCTATTAGTGTTAGATTAAAAGGTGAGAACTATGTATATTGGGCTTATGTTATGCAAAATTTCTTGTTAGGTAAGGAAATGTGGAGTTATGTTAATGGTAATTCGTCAGCTCCAACGGATCCTAAGGCCGAGAAATATGTTGACTTAAAAAATACTTGAGAAATCAACAATGCTAAAATCATCACTTGAATTAACAACTCAGTTGATCAGACCATTGATGTTCATTTGACTAAGTTTAATACAACCAAGAAGATTTAGGATTATTTAGTTACCTTATTTGTTCAGTCCAATTTTACAAAGAGGTATCAGTTAGATTATGAAAATCGAGCTTCACGTCAAGGTGATAAGAACATCCAAGAGTTCTATTCAGTTATGACTAGATATTGGGATCAGTAAGTACTTGCTGAACCTGTTGAACTGAGTACTCATATGATATATCACACTTTTAGAGAGGAGCAGCGGTTGGTGCAATTTTTGATGGCCCTCAGGGATGACTTGAGGGACTTCATAGTTCTATTCTCCATCATAATCCACTTCCCTCAATTGATGCAGTAGTGAATGAGCTTTTGGCTAAAGAAGTTCGTCTTAAGACTTTTTTTGAAAAATGTCTTATTCCATTGCCTATTCAGACTATATTGGCTATGCTTCCCAAGGTGACTTCTCATTCACAAAATAAATAATGAGTCCGTGTAGCTTTAGATGAGTGGTTTCTATCATGAGAAGGGCCACTGGAAGGCTCAATGCCCTAAACTAGTGAACAAAAATGCTAGGGGGACAGCAAGTCAGTCATTTCAACCCAAAGATCGTCATTCAACAGCAGTTGTAACACCGGTGAATAAGTCTTCCTCACAGGCCCCCAACCAAATTATGCTTACTAATTAGTTGCAGAAGCTACTCTCTCTCCATCAGTCTGGTGCTCTTACAGTATCTCCTTCAGTAGGTTCATTTACCTCAGGTATGTCCCGCACCGTCTGGGTCTTTGACTCAGGTGCCACACATCATATGACTAATAATTCTTATTTATTTGCGTCTATTATTTCTCCTCCATATGTATCTGTACTTGCAGCCAATGACACTCAAATGTCTTTAGCTGGTGTTGGGACAATTATTTCTTCTCATCTTAGACTTCTTAATATCTATTACATTCCTCAGCTCACTTTGAATTTAATCTTCGTAAGTCAATTATTTGATTCAGAATTTTGGTTCATTTTTTCTCTTTTAGTTGTATTGTGCATCCACAATCCAAGAAGCTGATTAGGACAGACCATAGAAAGGGAGGATTGTATGTGTTGGAGGAGCTCCATGCTCCAGAAGTTTCTACGTCTACTGTTGATTTATCTTCTTTTCATTTGAATTCACAATCTTCTAGTTTTTATTTGTGACATTCTCGCCTTGGTCATGTTTCTCATTCTCGTTTAAACTTTTTAGCTTCTACCGATAGTTTGGGCAGTTGAGAGTGTTATGACATTTCTAATTGTAGTGGATGCAAGTTGGCTAAATTTAGTTCATTACCTTTCAATAATAGTGATACTTGTTCCCTTGCACCATTTGATCTTATTCATTCTAATATAGGGGGACCAGCTTTTGTTCCTACACAAGGAGGGTCCAAATATTATGTTTATTTTATTGATGATTATACGAGGTACTGTTGGGTATATTTAATGAAATGTCGATCTGAATTCTTTTTAATTTTCACCACTTTTCGTAACATGGTCCACACTCAATATTCTGTTGTCATTAAATATTTTCGATGTGATCAGGAAGGTTAATACAATCTTACTTCTTTTCGTGATTTGTTGAAATTTGATAGTAAACTTTATCAATCCTCTTGCATTGACACACCTGAGCAGAATGGTGTTGCTGAACGTAAACACCGTCATATTGTAGAGACAACATGCTTCCTTCTATTATCAGCCCATGTTCCCATCTTATTTTGGGGGGAAGCAGTTCTTATAGTAGTTCATTTGATCTACTGCATTCCTACTATTCTTACCTCTAGAGTCTCTCCATTTGAAAAAATTGTGTGGTAAGCCGCCTAACTATTTCTCTTTACGTGTGTTTAGTTGTACTTGCTTTGTTTTGCTCCTCAGTGTTCTTCGTATCAAACTTTATGCTTGCTCAGCTTTGTGTGTCTTTCTTGGTTATAATGAGGGTCAAAAAGGGCATCGTTGTTATGATCCTATTACCCATAAACTTTATGTTTCTCGCTATGTTGTCTTTATGGAGCATATTCCTTTCTTTTCAATTCCATCTAGTTCTTCTCCACTGAATAAGTCCGATCTACTATACATTGATCCATTTTCTGCTTATGTTCCTCATGACACATATATTGGTGATTTAATTATCCTAGATTCTTTCCCTTCTGAATTGACTGGTCCTCGTCCTCCTATTCTGGGTACTTATGTTCGCTGGACTCCATCTATATCTTCTACGGATGTGGCGTCTCCCCACTTTCCTCCTGCTGCCCAATCAGGTTCAGATACTGTAGATCATACCCTACGCTATCCTCAACGCTCTCGCAAATGTTCAGACAGGTTTGGTTGGAGTAATACTTGTTATTCTCCTGACTTTTGTTCTTTTCTTACTTTTATTCACTCTCTATTTGAACTCACCTCCTATAAGGAGGCTTTACTTGATCCACAATGGAAATAGGCTATGGATGAAAAGTTGTCTGCCTTACATAAGACTAGAGATTGGGACTAGTGTCTTTATCACTTGGTAAACGCACCATTGGTTGTAGGTGGATTTATAAGATAAAAATCAAGTCTGATGGTTCTGTGGAACGGTATAAAGCTCGATTAGTAGCCAAGGGTTTTGCTCAAGAGTATGATATAGATTATGATGAAATTTTTGCCCCTGTTGCGAAGATGACTACCGTTCACACAGTGATTGCAATTACTGTCATTTGCCAATGGAATTTGTCTCAGATGGATGTAAAAAATACTTTTCTTCATGGAGATTTAAGTGAAGAGGTTTTTATGACTAGTCCTGGATTGTCTCATAGTCTTGGTCAAGTATGTCAACTTCACCGAGCTTTATATGGCCTTAAATAGGCTCCCATGGCATGATTTGCTAAATTTTTTTCGATTATTTGTGACTTGGGCTTTCGCGCTAGTGACCATGATTCTGCTCTCTTTTACGGTTAACTTCCTCAGGTTCTATTATTCTCTTACTATATGTTGATGATATGATTATTACGGGTGATGACACTGCTGGCATATGTTTATTGAAACTCAGTTGCAGGACCATTTTGAGATGAAAGATTTGGGGTATCTTAGATATTTGTTGGGTATTGAGATTGCTTCCTCCTCTAAAGGCTATATTCTCTCTCAGTCCAAGTATGCTTCAGATGTTATTGAATGAGCTCGTTTTTTAGATAATCAGACAGTTGAAACACCTTTAGAGCTCAATGTCCGTTACTCTTCTTCTGATGGTACTTCCCTATCTGACTCTATGTTCTATCGCGCTATTGTTGGGAGTTTAGTATATCTTATAGTCACTTGACCGGATATCTCCTATGTTGTTCATATTGTTAGTCAATTTGTTGCTTCACCCACCACTGTTCACTGGGCTGTGGTTCTTCGTATTCTTCAGTATGTTCGAGAGAGTTTGTTATTGTCCTCCTCCTCCTCTATGGAACTTGGGACTTATTTTAATGCTGACTGGGCTGATGACTCTATAGATCGTAAGTTCACTACGGGCTTTTGCCTTTTTCTCGGTGATTTTCTTATTTCTTGGAAAAGTAAGAAGCAAACTGTTGTTTCTTGTTCATCTGCTGAAGCTGAATATCGTGCTATGACATCTACTGCAATTGAGATAGTTTGGTTACGATGACTTCTTGCTGATCTTGACATCATGTTATCTGTGCCGACTCCTGTGTATTGTGATAGCATTAGTGCTATTCAAATTGCTTGCAACTCAATCTTTCATGAGCACACAAAGCATATTGAGATTGATTACCACTTTGTGCGTCATCATCTTCAGTTGAGCACTATCTCCCTCCCTATTCTTTCTTCTACTATGCAGTTAGCAGATTTCTTCACAAAGTCGCATTCAATCACTCGCTTTTGTTTTCTTCTTGGCAAACTCTTGATGTTTTATGCTACCATATCATGAGTTTTAGAGAGGGTGTTAGAGTAGTTAAAATATTTAGACTTAGGGGTAGCTTAGTCATTTGTTTTCTTTTATGTTGCCTACTATATAAAGACCTCTTGTATGTATTTTTCTTTTATGTTGTTTTGGATTATTGTGCCTCAATATTATTTTCTTTTTCTTGTTTCTTTCTTTTTTCTTTGATCTGAATTAACACCGTTGACCCTTTTTTACTATTACACTCATACATGTAATGTAATTGGTGTACCAACATGGGCTTAAGTAAGGCTGAGTCAGCTTGAAATATTTCTATGTTCTCTGTTATCCTGGAAGTATAGCGCCACTGTCACCCAACCTTTTATGTTTTATTGCCAGGTTAGTTCATACCTTAGATAATAAGATTTACTGCAAACCCATCTTACCCATATAACACTTGAGCCAATGGCTGTGCCCCTCATAATATGATGGATGCCATTTCATACTTGCAATTTATTTTAAATTCTGACTGGAGTTTATGACATGTTGGGTGTCATGCAGCTTAGCTTAAGTGATCTTAACTTGGTATATGCCTGCACAAAGGATAAAACTTTGATGATAGATGTGCAAGCCCGTGAGATTTCGGAAAGAGATCTCAAGGCTGCATTACAATTGGCTCATCCTGAGGTCAGTCATATTACTCATCGTTCCTTTCTACAGCATTTGTGTTACTATTTGATTTGTATAGCATGCATTGATTATTCGCAGGCAGTTAAATACCTTGAGCCTCAAATCAGACTGGCAGCCAAAGTTGGTAAACAGAAGAAGGAATATAAACTGTCTGTGACGTCAGAGAAAACCTTTGAAAAAATCAAAAGTCTAGCCGAAGCTCCTATTGAAGCTGTTTTTACAGATCCCACGTATGGCAAGGTTCACAGCAGTCTTGCTTATGCAACATAATGATTTTGAAATTATACTGAATTTTGTGTATTTTCGTGTACATTTGGTGCTGTTTCCTTGCGTCTTTGTTTGACTTTTCCTTTTGAATGAAATGATTTTCTATTATTTACATCCAGTTTGAACGTGGAGAGGCCCTAGACAAGATTACCCAAGATGTAAAAAGAGCACTTGAGGAAGAATGTGATGAAGAAAGCTTAAAAGTTTTATCTAAGACAGTTGACACAGTGAGGAAAGAGGTATGCCTACAGCATAGATCTGCAAAATCAGCACTTTCCTTTGTAGCCACTGTAGTTATTTTGCAGGCCATATCCATCAACTGATGATAGGATATGTTTGAACAATTCCCCTTTCCTCCTTGTTGAACACATAATAGATTATGAATTCTTTCCCATGTGTTGGCATTTGCTATATGCTTCTCAATGCCACGATCACTATATAAAAGAGCTAAGAGAGTTCAGTGTATCCTATTCAGAATAGATATTGCTGATGTGTGCTTCATTGGATGATATGTCTCCTTGGCTTGAACAAGATTACAGTGTGCCATGTGACCTATTATTGGACCAAAAACCTTCAGATTTGCCATTCTTGAAGTTTATGATGATGGGAAGTACATCAGGAGTACAAGGATGGATGGTCTTCTGGACCCCTAAAATATCGGGGTTCTTTGATACGTTTATTTTGTTAAATTTATGTTCTTGAAATATGATGGTGACTTTTTTTTTTTCCTTGAAAATTGCAGGTTGTTCGCAGGAGAATCATTGCTGAAGGACTTCGAGTAGATGGGAGACGTCTTGATGAGGTTAGGCCTCTGTATTGTGAAGCCGGTAATTTACCTGTATTGCATGGATCATCACTCTTTTCACGAGGGGATACTCAGGTTAGTCACTAATTTTTTTCTGTTATGTTGGTTTACTTCGATCAATGATGGTGTAGAAACATTGTACTCCTTTGTAAGAACAATTTTGTGAAGTTTTATTTCTCTTGGCATACATTTGATCTTATATACAGGTTCTTTGTACTGTTACCCTTGGAGCACCTGGAGATGCTCAACGTTTGGATTCCCTGGTTGGTCCCCCAACAAAGCGCTTCATGCTTCACTATAGTTTTCCACCATTTTGCATTAATGAAGTTGGTAAGCGAGGTGGCTTGAATAGGCGTGAAGTTGGGCATGGTAAGCTAATTGACATTTTTCATACTTCCATAACATGTCAACAAATTTGCTGTTAACATTGTTTAGCTGCGTTCAACCTATATAGGCACTCTTGCTGAGAAAGCTTTGCTTGCTGTATTACCACCGGAAGATGACTTTCCATATACAGTCCGTATCAATTCAGAAGTCATGTCTTCTGATGGTTCAACTTCAATGGCAACTGTCTGTGGAGGTATCCTTTTCCAACTCCTGTAATAGCTTCTTATCACTGGGTGATAATATGCACATGGAAATTTCCTCTCTTCAATTGTTTGGTATTAAACTATTAATATCAGTTGAAAACCTTTGATATGAATAATATACTTTTGACCAAACGTTCAATTCCAATTGCAGTTGAATGGTTCTCCACGATCTAATCTGTCATTCACGTATGAATCTTTGAGTATTAAAAGCTTTTCCTTTTTATCTCCTTCCTGTAGGCAGTATGGCTTTGATGGATGCGGGAATTCCTTTAAGAGAACATGTAGCGGGAATGTCGGTGGGCCTTATTAGTGATGTTGACCCATCAACCGGCACAATCAAGGATTATCGTATTGTAACTGATATTTTGGTAATGATTTTGCCATACTTGTTTTGATGTTCTTTTCGAGCTTAACATTTTGTAGTCTACAAAAGCTGGTAGACCGTCCGGTTCTTTTTGCCATTCTAAGTGTTTTTCTTGTTTCTTTCTTTCTCTGTGTTTTTTTCTTTCATGTGGGTTATTTCTAGGGCCTGGAAGATCATCTGGGGGATATGGACTTTAAAATTGCAGGCACACGAAATGGGATAACAGCAATTCAATTGGATATAAAACCCGCTGGAATTCCTTTAGATATTATTTGTGAGTGTTTAGAACCTGCACTTAAAGGGCGGCTTCAAATCCTTGAACATATGGAGCGAGAGATCAATGCACCGCGTACTCAGGATGACAAGAACTCTCCTCGGTTAGGTATATCCCATCTTTTAGTGCCCTCTTGGTTTTGTGGATTGCTTGTTGCTGTGTAACTTTATACCTTCCTTGTTCAGATAGTTACTCAAGCTAACAGCTGGATTTTCATATTTTGATGTACTTTTATGCTTCTCTAATAGTTCATTGTTCTGTGTTGCAGCCACCTTGAAGTATAGTAATGATTCTCTTCGTCATTTGATTGGTCCTCTTGGTGCTTTAAAGAGAAAAATTGAAGAAGAAACAGGTATTATTCAGTTTGATTATGCTTATGATAATTTTTGTGCAAAAAAGAAACAACTGACTATAATTACTTTGGGTGTTTGGATAAAATTTCTCTGATTACCCTCTTTACCTAGTTGGTAATGGTCATTTGGACATGGTTTATGTGGCCTTATTTTGTGATACTATTATTCTTAGCTTTCCTTTATGAATAGAGTGCATAATTGCATTTTGGAGGACAGTCCACTGGCATGAATGACCTGAATTTGTGCATTTTCTATTGAGGCTCATCCTTTTTAATGTTCATAACTATTTCTGAAATCCTGACCCTTATTTATGTTTTTTTGAGACACCATGTCTAAAACCTTAGGCATATATATGTATGTGTAGTAAACTTAATAATTTATGTGTGATTTGCCAAGAGGGCCACATTCGGTTTTGTGACGAAGTGGGTGAGGAACTTTCTTTTTTCTTCTTCTTTTGGGCTTATTCTTTTAGATATGATTCTGAACTAATTGAAGGACTAATATATATTCTGGATTCCTGCAAACTCTACTGGTTTTTAACGTGTGACACTAGATGCTTTCAAGAATGCTCTGAACTTGCTTTATAATTAATTTATTTCCTGTTGTTTGACAACTTTTTTTCTCGACTGTTATAACTATGGATTATGATTTACTTACATTCACAGAGTTATTTCATTAATGTTCTCAATCTCTCAAATGTGTTCTTTGCTGAAATCCTTAGAAATATGTCTGAATTGTGCATATGAGTAATGCTACATGGACTTAAAAAGTAGACTTAAAAATTAGACTTGATAATCTCAACCATTGAATAGGTAGTGGGTCCCAATAAATGCTGGGACCCACAGTGAAATCAATGGTTGAGATTTTCAGGTTTAATTTTTAAGTCTACTTTTTAAGTTTATGTAGCATTACTCTTGTGCATATACATGCATATTACTTGTCTAAATCTTGTTTTCGTATCAAAACTCAGGTGCACGGATCTCTGTGAGTGATGGAACCCTTACGATAGTTGCTAAGAATCAATCTGTCATGGAAAAAGTACAAGAAAAGGTATGTTTTTTTGCAATCTTGCTGACCTATTTTGCTCGTAGCATACACTCGTTGGAATTGCGTGAGACTGGACCCTCATCTTCTGCTCTGAGTGACCTATTGTATTTATTTAGTTGGAATAAAATGTTGTGCCTCTTCTGAGTGACATTTCATTACGAATTGGTTTTAAAAACTATGGTCCTAGGATCTGTTCACAACTTTTAGATATGCTCTTCTCCCTTCTTTGTAAAAAATATGGTTTATTTTATTAAAATCATGTATAATTAGAGTCAGGAGAATATGATGATGATGCATTAGATTTTAGCTTCATGCCTTGAGGAATTGAATCCTTGTTGCCAAAGCAACCTATGCAGTTGTGCTAGTTGATAAGTTTCAAACTGACTTGTATTTTCTATCCTAATCTGAAGGAAATAAACTCTTATTATCAAGATCAAATGTCTATTTCAAAATTTCATCAATTTTAATTTTGCAAGCAGTGTTTCAAATTAACTGTTGCTTATTAAGTTCCCTCATATTGTTTCAAAGCTGTGGGACTTTCTGTCTACTGTCGAGTGAATTAAGCGGAATGTTGGTATTATCTATTCAGAAATGAAATTATTGTTCTCTTTATCTCACAAACCTAATAATGGAATGTGCTTCTACCACCTCATGTACATACCCTATTGATTGGTTTCCGAATGTGGGCAATTTTTTTTATATTAAATTGGTTGTGCCACTATTTTATCTTCTGCAATAACAAGTCTGGTGATGGATGTCCACTGTGTCTGTCTTCCATATTGTCCAGTACAATGCAAAACTGTCTTACAAGTTTGTTTTACGTGTATTGCTGCTTTTTCTGATTTACTCGTGTCACTTTGTCCTGAAGTGTGGAAGCGGTTGACCGAAAGTTGGTTCCCTGTTTTGCTGTTATAGATGGTAGAGCTAATCTAATTATATTTTTTTCCTGACAGAAATAAACTCACAAATATTAATTTAAAAGGTATTGAAGATTGATGAGATGATAAGCTAATGAAAATGAAAGAAGGATGGATGAAGCAAACCTAGCTTGGGCAGAAATTGGAATCAGAAATCTGTCTTGCCATGAGGTTATTCCAGTTTGGACTTTGGTCTGCCATGTGATTTGGAATTCACAACATAGTGATTCATAACCATTCTTAATTCGTAGCATTGAATCAGTTTCATTTATTTAATAATTTCTAGCCTCTTGCGGGTCATGGAAATGGTAATAGTTTAGCCCTAAAGGAGTCCTTTCTTTTTTGAAAATTATCATTAGCTACAGATGAAACATAAAACTTCTTACTTTTATTTTCTTTTTTCTTTTGGAGTCGTGGAGAGTTTATTCTTCCTTAGTTTTACTTTTAGGCCCATTTCATTTTAATTTCATATATTATGCTGATTGTTATCATATTGTTTGCAATTGAGCCATCTATGATTTTATCTAATTGAAGTGCTTTTAATTTCTTCTCTCAGGTTGATTTTATAGTTGGGCGTGAGATTGAAATTGGAGGGATTTATAAAGGGGTTGTAACTTCAGTCAAAGAATATGGTGCCTTTGTGGAGTTCAATGGTGGCCAACCAGGGCTCTTACACATTTCTGAATTGTCCCATGAACCGGTATGTAGATCATTAGGGGTAGTTTAGAGCGATCTTGATGGTTTCCCTTCTTTCCTCTTAAACAATTTGTAGTTCACAAGGCTTCCCACCTGTTGTGGGGAAGAGGTAAGTAGTAGGCACTAGGCAGTCTTACCCCCATTCTGTAGAGTTTCGACTCCCGGACTCGAGCCAACACCTATTGCTTGGGCGGATTTTGCTTAGACTGTCTAAGCTATCATGTATTTCCCTTGCTCCCCTGGCGTTGTAATAACATGCTGAAACCTGGAGATTGTTTTGTACCAGTATCAAGGATTAAAGTTTCATTTCAGTTTGTCTTATTTTTTTAGCCATTTTTCTTGAGTTTCTATTCATGTGCTCCTGGAAACATTTTATACCTCAATGTCCTAGGGAGTTCAGGTTTTCTGTTATGGATCTACATATTGAGGAACATATACATATGCCCTTCGTGATGTTATTGTGAATCTCTTCTGATAAATCATGTCTCTAAATCTCATTAGGTATCCCGGGTTTCAGACATGGTAGCTGTTGGGCAGCAACTTTCTCTAATGTGCATAGGACAAGACGTTCGTGGTAACATTAAGTTATCTCTTAAAGCTACTTTACCTCGACTAGTATCAGAGACAAACAACGTGCTTGGGGGATCTGTGGATTCCAAAAATCATGTACCTAATGTTTGGGAAACTGTTGGTGATGTGCCTGACGAGCAGGAAAAACAAAAGAATGTGGTGGACGATTTGCCAGTGGATAAACATGACACTAGTGGGGCAAGCTCTTCTTCTTCAACACCGGCAGTTCTGATTCGAAGTGCTGCAGAGTGCGATGAGGAGGAAAAATCTGCTGGTTTAAATCTGAATTTTAGAAGTAGCTCTAGATCCCTAAGCACTTCGAAGTCTGACTCGAATCACAAGTCAAAAGCATCCCCATCTCAAAAAAATGTGCTTGACTCACCATTTGCCGATTCTGATATTTTTTCATCCAGAAATGCCAAGTCGTCAAAATCATTTTCGCCAAAGGAAAAAGAGAGAGAATCCAATACTAACTTTGTAGGTGATGATGAAGATGAGAATGAATGCAACTCTTCATCCGCAACTCGTTCGCGGAATGATTTAAATGATAGGGAACATGCAGTTGAGGCTCCCATGAATGCGAAAAAGCTAAAGCTTGGAATGCAGGTAACAGCTAAGGTTCATCAAATTCGTGCACGTGGGTTAGTTCTTGACTTGGGTGGTGGAATTCGTGGAATGTACCGGTTTGAGGTATTTTTTCACTCTTTTGTTTGTAATGTTGCCTTTGAATTCAGTTTTGTTTTGGGTATATTTGGTAATGGTTAAAGGCTTTATGGTAAATGCTTGTAGAAAGTACAACATCCATCCTTTTATCTTCCTTTCAGTTGTTTTGGCAGAAGAATATGTAAGTTTTATGTGGCTGCTAAATTTTGCACAAAGAATTTAGATTAGTGGTTTCCAAAATTCCCTGCAATGTCATGCATGGTGTTTGATTTCTTTATTTTTTGTCCAAGGATGGCAGACATAAGTTTTATATAGACAGAGTTTGATGAATTCAACAGTTACTCAACCCTTAAGATGTATAATTTAATGTCTAATTTGGGGTTCATGTCATTTTAACTTTCATTTTGCCTTGCAGACTAGTGGCAAGAGGGACTTTGAGATAGGAGACGAGGTGCAAGTCATGTGTTCAAGTTTTTCTACCAAGGGGATTCCAGTGATGTCCATGGTGGAAAATGAGTAGTGTTTTATTTGCTATTGGTGCCTCAGACATACAATGCAAGGATGATGGATGGCAACTGGAATGAAAATTGGCAAGAAAGTATACCGTGTATCAACAGCACAGAGATGCTAATATATGGGCTCAATTATGCCGCAAATTTTGCATGGATTGGAGCATGCGCTGTTTCATATGATGTGAAGGACTCTGTAGCTTTGGTTTGAGCAAAGCATTCGGGGGGATGGCTAATCTACGTTTAGCATCACGATGCTCGGGTCTCATTCAAAGGTTAGTCTAGAAGAGCCTGCTAAATTTTATTTACAAGCCAACTTTCACAATTTTGTTTAGGTTGGTGTCTTTGCCATGCAAGTTCATGGTAAATTTTGACTCTTATTGGTTCTTGGTTAGTAATTGTAGCAATCGACCTTATATGAGAAAGTAGTTTTTCTTTCTGGTGCATCAGAGAAATGAAATGTAAATATGATTTTTGGCAGTGATGATGGTCTGGGACCTTTAAAGCTGGTTTTGTTGCCTTAATATATTTTTCTTTTAGGATATTTATATGAACGTACTGCTGGAATGTGTGTTCTCTGATATGCTATCCCTATTTTTCCCCCTATTCCATTTTTGTTCTATTTTATGGATCGTGAGGTCCTTGCGTTCCTCTACTTTCCGGTGTATTTTAGTTAAGAAATGATTCATTATTATTGGGTGCAGAAATTGTAGATTATGACCAAAATTTGTGTAGCATCTACTTCCGCTTGTCGAAAAGTCTATCTCTGATTGCATCAATATTTTATTTTCCCTTTGCTGCTACGGAGAGAGACGTTCCGCCTCTTTCTTAAATAGCTCTCGCTCATTCATTTTACTGAATTTGAACCCTTCCACCAAGAAGACAAGCATAGCGCCAGGAATTTTCAAAATTACAACGATTTAGTTTTCAATTCTCATCGCCGACCATCAAATGAAATGTGAATAATTCATCCTCTCTTTGAAAGAGGGGTGTTTTTGGTTTTGTTGGTGCTTGAAATAATTTTGCAAGTGAAGCTCTGGGGAATGACGACTGTAACAACTGATTATAGAATTGATCATTTGGACCTTTTCAATTCATAGATATAGATCTCGGACCTATGAATGGAGATATTTTCGAAACTCAAAGAAAAAAGGAAGTGAGTTAGACAGAAAGAAAAGCAACAATTTGGCTTTATCTTTGTTTGTTCTGTTAGTGTTACTCTTACTTGACAGCCCTAGCATAAAAATTGATCGGATTGAGAATTTTTTTTATTATTTTCACGTATTTTATTCAATGATAGATCACTTATCATGTATTCA
>CAUOFW020002554.1:0-47144 GCA_963454935.2 Ilex paraguariensis
TGAGTGCTGTTGTTTTGTGAAGTTGGAAAGAAATTACAGGTCTTACTCAAAATTCATCCAATTCTACAAAGACACAACAAGGAGACAAGAAGGAAGAAGGCGAACAAAAGGTTTCATTAAAGGTCAATTCTCCACCTACCACAATTAAGTCTACTAATTTAATTTCTTTGCCTTTTCCTAGCAGATTGGCTAAATCAAAGAAGAGGAGGAACAAGAAAAAGAAATTCTTGATACTTTTCGAAGGTGGAGGTGAACATACCACTCTTGGATGCAATCAAGCAAATCCCAAGGTATGCCAAATTTTTGAAAGAGCTTTGCACATCAAAACGAAGGTTACAAAGGCATGAAAAATTAAGTGTGGTGGAGAATGTTTCAGCCGTGATACAATGTAAGTTACCTCAAAAGTGTAAAGATCTAGGTACATTCACTATTCCATGTGTAATCGGTCACACCAAGTTTGATCGTGTCATGTTAGATTTAGGTGCATCTATTAATGTTATGCCACAATCAATTTATGCATCCCTTAACATGGGTCCTCTTAAGAAAACTGGGGTGATTATTCAACTAGCTGATCGTTCTAATGCTTATCCCAAAGGGATAGTTGAGGATGTTTTTGTGCAGGTTAATGACTTGATATTTCCAGCTGATTTTTATATTTTGAATATGGAGGACAGTCATTTGGTAAGTCCTGCACCAATCTTGCTAGGATGTCCATTCCTTAAAACAACAAAAACCAAGATTGACGTCGATGATGGAAACCTCACAATGGAGTTCAATGGTGAAGTTGTCAAGTTTAATATTTATGAAACTATGAGGTATCCAAATAATGATGTTCATTCTATTTGTGCCTTTGATGTTACTGACAACTTTGCGCAGGAAGTCTTCGAGTCATTAGAGATGGATGAGCTAGAATTTGTGTTGAGACGAGGCTTGAAGGAAGATAATTCAGTTGTGCCGCTAAAATTTAATGTTGAAGAGACAATGATGGAACTTCAATCCTCACCACCTATTTCAAAAAAGTATGAAATTAAGAGCTTAATTTCACCAGCTTTTTATACAAAGTTGTTACCTTCTATAGTGCAGGCACCAGTGCTAAAGTTGAAACCTCTCCCAAGTCATTTGAAGTATGCTTATTTGGGTGATGACGAAATCTTGTCGGTTATTATTGCTAGCCACTTAACTACCTTGCAAGAAAGGAAGCTATTGAAGGTTTTGCGAGAACACCAAATGGCAATTGGGTGGACAATATTGGACATAAAGGGAATCAATCCATCAATGTGCATGCATAGAATATTGATGGAGGACAATTTCAAACCTAGCCGTGAAGCCTAAAGAAGGTTAAACCCTCAGATGATGGAGGTGGTAAAAAAGGAGATTTTGAAGCTCTTGGAAGCTGGGATTATTTATCCCATCTTAGATAGTCAATGGGTATGTCCGGTCCAAGTTGTGCCTAAAAAGTCATGAGTGACGGTGGTAAAGAACCAAGACAATAAACTTGTTCCGACAAGAGTGGTGAGTGGATGGAGGATGTGCATCGATTATGGCAAGTTGAACTCAATGACAAGGAAAGACCATTTCCCTCTACTTTTTATTGATCATATGCTTGAAAGATTAGCAGGTAAGTCTTATTATTGTCTTCTTGGTGGTTATTCGGGATATAATCAAATTGTTATTGCATCAGAGGACCAAGAGAAAACAACATTCACTTGTCCATTAGGCACTTTCGCACCAGGTACATTTCAAAGATGCATGATGAGCATATTTTCTAATTTAATAGAGAACTGTATGGATGATTTTACGGTGTATGGTGATTCCTTTGATCATTGTTTGGAAAATTTATCTAGTGTGCTTGCACGTTGCATTGAAACAAACCTTGTGTTTAACTTTGAAAAATGTCACTTTATGGTAGAACAAGGTATTGTTTTAGGGCATGTCGTTTCCAATAGGGGAATTGAAGTAAATAAAGCAAAAATTGATTTAATTGTGAACTTACCATATCCTACAAGTGTGCGGGGAAGTGCGTTCTTTTTTGGGTCATGCAGGTTTTTATCGCAGGTTCATTAAGGATTTTTCAAAGATTTTCCAACCATTATCAAGGTTGTTGCAAAAGGAGGTGTCATACGAGATGAGTCAAGAATGTAAAAAGGCGTTTTACAAGCTCAAAGCAGCCTTAACTTCGGCACTAATAGTTCAACCACCTAATTAGACGTTGCCCTTTGAGATAATGTGTGATGCTAGCAATTATGCTATTAGAGTAGTTTTGGGGCAACATATTGACAAGAAACCACACGTGATCTACTATGTATCCAAGACACTCAATCTGGCTCAGTGCAACTACTCTAGAATTGAAAAAGAGAGCTTTTAGCTATTGATTTTACATTAGATAAATTTCGATCTTATTTGCTTGGCTCTAAAGTGATTGTATTTTCTGATCATGCAACTTTAAAATATCTTTTGTCCAAGCCGAGATTAATGAGATGGATTTTTTTGCTACAAGAATTCGATCTTGAGATTAAGGACAAGAAGGGAGCTAAAAATTTAGTAGCAGATCACTTAAGCAGGTTGGTGAGAGTGGAGACAACCAAGCAATTGAAGGAGTTATTTCTGGATGAGCACCTATTTGTAATGCGAGGTATGGTTCCTTGGTATGCCGATTTAGTTAATTATCTAGTAGGACGAGTTATGCCTAATGACATGAGTAGAGCTAAGAAAGATAAGTTAAAAAGTGAGGCTAAATACTACACTTGGGATGATCCATACTTGTGGAAATATTGTGCGGATCAAATTATTAGGAGATGTGTGCCTGATAATGAGACTCACTCTATTCTTGTTTTTTGTCATGCATATGCTTGTGGAGGTCACTTTTGATCTAAAAGAACAGCTAGAAAGGTGTTAGATAGTGGATTTTATTGGCCTACATTATTCCATGATGCATATATTTTTTGTAAAAAATGCGAACAATGCCACAGAACTGGAGGTTTGACCTAGAGGAATGAAATGGTACAAACCCCTATACTAGTTTGTGAGATTTTTGATGTGTGGGGTATTGATTTTATGGGGCCTTTTCCTTCTTCTTTTGGTTTTATTTATATTTTACTTGCTGTGGATTATGTTTCAAAATGGGTGGAAGCAAAAGCCACCCGAACTGACGATTCAAAGGTTGTTGTAGGTTTTGTGAAGTCTAACATTTTTAGCAAGTTCAGCATTCTGAGGGTTATCATCAGTGATCAAGGAAGCCACTTTTGTAATCGATCCATGGAAGCGTTGTTGAAGAAATATGGTGTATTTCATCGCACTTCGACCACCTATCATCCCCAAACTAATGGATAAGCGGAAGTATCCAATAGAGAGGTCAAGTCCATTCTAGAGAAGACTGTGAAACCAAATCGGAAAGATTGGAGCCTTCGACTTGATGATACACTTTGGGCTTATCAAACTGCATATAAGACACCTATTGGGATGTCTCCATATAGGTTGGTCTATGAAAAACAATGACATCTGCCTGTTGAGTTGGAACACAAGGCGTATTGGGCTGTGAAGATGTGCAATATGGAGATGGATAAAGCCGGACAAGAGAGGAAGTTGCAGTTGCAAGAATTTGAGGAACTCTGATTGGAAGCCTACGAGAACTCAAGAATTTATAATAACAAGACCAAGGCGTTGCATGATAAGATGATTACAAGGAAGCAATTTGTTGTGGGACAAAAAATGCTTCTCTACAATTCACGTCTTCAACTGATTCCTGGTAAGTTACGTTCTCATTGAATTGGATCTTTTGAAGTTACTAATGTGTTTCTTCATGGTGCAGTTGAAATAAAAAGCTTATCCACCAACAAAGTCTTCAAGGTTAATGGACATCGCCTCAGACCATTCTATGCCAAATTTCAAGAGTATACAATTGAGGAGATGCATCTTGTTGAGCCGAACTTCTTTGATTAGAAAAGCATCATTGGGTCGGGCCAACGACATTAAAAAAAGGCGCTGTTTGGGAGGCAACCCAAGGGTGACCGGTTGGTCACAATCAGTTATGTTATCTTTCTCTATCGCTTTAGAATAATTTTGTCTATTTTAGTTCAATAAATGTCGCTTTCTTTACAGTGAGGGCACTGTAAACCTTAAGTGTGGGGGAGACAAATTTTGTTATGTGCTTAAACTCATTAACACATCTCATGCATAGAGGTTCATATCCTATGCTTGGGGCGTTGCAATGTCCTGTGAATTTTTGATAAGCATACTTACCTCTTATTAACTGATTGACGCAGGACTCCTTGTGACGATATGTAGATTGACAAACTAGCAGCGAAAAAGGATTGCACAACAAACTTTTAACTCTTTTTCTCTTAGGCCAATCCTATATTTGGGTTTAAGTAAATAGGGAAAGGTCATCATTAAGGAAGGATGGAGCATAAAATGCACCTATCACCATTAAGGTAGGGTGGAGCATAAAATGCACTCATCAGACACTAGAATGAAAAAAAATAAATAAAAAAAAAAAATTAAGATGGGATGGAGCATAAAATGCGCTCATCAGACACTAGAATGAAAACAAAAAAAAGTGAATCCTTATTTTACTACCTGGATTGTAGTGGCAGGGAGAAAAAGGACGGGGTGAGTTGTGCATGAATTGGTCATGTTAGGTAGGAAGTCTCATGATTGATCAAGTTATTTGTGATATGAAGTGAAATGAGATGAGTATACTTGTCTCTAGTTTAATTGACTTTGCTAGCGGTCTCAGATGAGTATGTGGCCTCATATGCTTGCATGGGCGTGTTTTACTCGAGGACGTGTAAAAAACTAAGTGTGAGGGAATTTGATAAGAGCATAATATTTAATATTTTTAATTCCTTTATATTTAGTTTTATGACATATCTTCTGTTTAAGTGAGTTGATTAATATATTTATTGAATTAGGGAAGCATTGAAGGTAAAAGAATAGATATGGAATATATTGTGCAATTTTCAGCTTTTAGGTTGTTTCGATTTATGAAGCTTCAATTGAGGTTTGGATGGCGTTAGATTTTCAGAATGAGAAAGTGGGCTTCATGAAGTTTTTAGAGAACGTCTTAAGCTTTTCAGAAAGGTATGGTTTGTGAAAATCCGATTTCATTTGGGCCTCCAAACATTGTTTCAAATTCAGGCCTGGAAAGCTGATCACGATCCTAATTGGAGTTGGATTCCTGTCCGACCCAGTAAACTTCAGTCGGTCATAACTTGCATTTCCGAAGTCTAAATCAGGTGATTCAAAAGCCAAAACTTATCTACACATCCAGGGATACAACTTTCATCAAGAGCCCTAATCAATATTTAGTCGTTATCTGATAGAAAAACAGCTCACAAGTTCCAACACGATTATGTGATTTCTATCAATCTGTTTTGATAAGGAATACCTATAATGTAGGGATTTGAGTTGTACACGTCTTCGGAAGTGTCATATGTTTTCTATATGTATCTATGGTTTCTTGGAAAGAGAGGAAGGCAAAGCAAGGAAGGGAGACACAACAATTTTTATACAAACTTGGGTTTACCTAAGCAATTAGCAACTAATTTCCTTTGTTCGGTTGATGGTATTCTAAGTTGGTATATGGTTTTTTGAGACTTGGTATAATTATTTAATATCAAATTCTATTTGAATGATATGATTCTTTGATTTATTGATGAGATTACATAGTTCTTTTGATTAAGGTGCACACTAATTGATGTTCTGTGTGATGAATTCTAGATTAAGTTCTTGATCCGTAATTGTCTTGGAACTTGATTGTAGTAACAATCAGATTATGCAGTTGTTTTCCAAAATTTTGTTATTAATCTGAGGGAATTATAAATTGGATTAATAGTTCTTCGCTGGCGGAGATTTGTTATTCAATCTTAGTTGTTTTTAAGGCTGTTATTAATAGAAGAAGGATTTTTAATACCGAATTGATAAATAACAAGATTTAATATGAGTACTAGGCTTGTATTAATGTTTATAGAGATGAAGAAGGTCGTTTAGCATCTAAATGATCTTTGAAATAAGTTTTTGATAGGAGTTGATTGTTTGTGTGTCTATGATCAAATCCATAACCAACAGTTGAATTGTCTTTGACTCGACGTTTTATTAATTGATTCTTGTTAACGATTTGATAATTTGTTTTTGTGACAAACAAACCCCCATTTTTATTTACATATTATTGCACTTGTTACCAGTTAAGTTAATTCATTTCTCTGTGGTATTGACCCTTGCTTGCCACTGCTATATTTGTAGTGTAGAGGTAAGGAATTAATTTTGACTGTGAACGACGCACACCAAAAAACTCCCCTAAAATCTCATCTTTTCAACTTTCGATGAAAGCCTTCGTTTTTGGTATGATTGCGTAGCCCACGACGCGAGAAACAACTTTCCTTCTTGGCCCGAGTGAATTCGAGCACCCAAGATCCGTAGATCGTAAAAAGAAGGTAAAGTTTCTCCCTTTTCTTCTCTCTCTCTCGCTCTATCAGGTAACGACTGAACACCAATGAAGGAGAAATCAGATTTTTCCTCCGATTTATACCCTTAGAATACTTGGCCCAAAATGCGCCACACAACCCTATTTTTCCGGGTCCGTTTGCACTCCGAAACTATTAAATTTCGCCTCAGTTCAAGTTCAAAATATTTTTATTTTAAGTTGTCTTAAATTATTTTCCAAATTTTAAAATTTTATTAAAAAACTTGTTTTTGGTCACCCAAGACTCGACCCGCCTAGTAAAATGCGAAAAATTCGACGATCTCAAAATTCAACAAAATTTGACAGGATAACTAGATTTCTTGAGACGAATCCAACTGTGAGGTCCGTTTTATCATCTGAGGTCTAGAAAATTTTGGGTTTGGAACCGTACCATAGGGACAAATTACCATTTTGTCATTTTTTGTAAAAAGTTCTGATTTACTCGAATTTTATAGACTTTTAAGGTAAATACGAGTTCATCAGCAGAAAGATTGCATGTGGGTTTATGCAAATTTAAGCAAATTGCAGTTAGAAAATGCATATGGGTTTGTTCCTCAAGCAACAGAAAAAGTAAATTGGAAACTTGAAAGCTGTACATAGATTGTAAAATATATAGTTTTCGAGTAATGCACATTATTTTGTTGGACTCATTGTTTTGTTAGAAAAAAAAAAGGCACAATTTGTTTTTTACGGCTTATTGCACTATGATGTTTTGATAACAATAATGTTAATAGATGAAGGGAAAATGTATTGACCAATAGCATTAAGATTGGAGATGCACCATAATTATTTATGCGATAGAATTTGTTTAGTTGTTTAAAATGTTAAAAATGAAATAAATGCATGATTGTTTATGTAATTTATATGTATTCCATACAAAATAATGTTAGTATGATGGATATACTAGTTGTATTTATTTCGTTGTTTAGTATGATCTAAATTAGAATTTCATATCTAGTATTATTTAAATTGCATGTTTTTTTTATTTAAAGTGGAAACATGCATGATATGAAATTACAGATAATCAGTATGCGCTTAGAGATATTAGATTTAGTGAGAGTTTTATTTTGTTCAATGTTAGAAACTGAAATTTTATGCATTAATTAAATTAAGTATTAATAATAATCACTTATAGTGCAAAACGTGATTGCAAACTTAGTGAACTTTCGATTTCGCGACTTGCGAAAGTTATTAACACTTAAATTTAAATTTTTACGATAAAATTCTAGAATTTGTTGTACTAGTATATCATACGCATTGTTTCTGCATGTAGATTAAATCATAATGATTACTAAAAGCATAATAGTGACTGAATTAACTAAAGGCGACAAATTAAACGACGATAACTATAACATATGGCGTCATAAGATTCGATTTGTTCTGTATGAGCAACAAGTTTTGGATACCCTTGAGTCCATGCTATCAGAGCTTGAGTAACCTCAAATCGGCCAAGAACAAGAGAATTACCAGTCTTGGCAGAATAAGAATCGACTTGCGCACTATACCATGCAAGAAGACCTTATTCCTGAATTTGAGAATTACTCCAATGTTCACGCCATGTGGAAGGCTCTAAAAGTTGAGTTTGGTATTACTTCTTTTGTTAGGATTCGTGGTTTGACCATGAGATTTGACTCATATCAAAAGAAGCTAGAACATACAATGAAACAACACTTGAGGGCTATGACCTCTATGATACAAGATTTAGGCGTTGTTGGTCATGTATTGACTAATGAACAGAATGTATCGCGTCAACTTGAGCTTGAGGCTGAGCGCTTGGAGGGTACCAAAGGTGAGAGTAGCTCTTTTGTGGTTAAGGTTGGCTCGCGCAAGACCTTTTGGTCCAAGTGCAAGAGAGGTGAAATAATTATGAGGCTCAAATTGAGATTGGTCACGCACTTTAACAAGCATAAGAGGGACAAAAAGATCATTAAGTTTATTATATTGACATTATAAGGGAATCACATTTAATGGATTTTGTAATATCACAAATGGTTTTATTGTATTAGATATTGATCATTCTAGTGATGAATCTTATTCTTATATTGCATCTATGAATTATGTTGATTCTATTAGATGACATGCTAAATTAATTCATATCAGGCAAGATAGAATGAATAGATTAGCTAGAGAGAGACTGTTGGGCTTATCTCTTTGGTTTTGGAAGCCATTTAAGGCACAATATACACATCAGAGAAAGAGAGAGAACTACAACATCAATTATTTGAGTCTATTTTGGCGTATTTTCGAATTATGGTCATGTTGAAGTTTAAGTGAACTTAAAATTCAAACATGAATGACTATATTTATTTGAACCAATGCGGAGTTCTAAAATCGTGATTGTTTAGACAAATGTAGCGAAATATAAAGTTACCTCTGAATTTTTGTAGTAAGTAAATTAAATTCCAATTTAGAAGACGAAGCAAATGTTGAACTTAACATTAAACAAAAGAAGTAAAAAATCACCGAAGTGATATGTTACAAGAAAAGTAAAATTGCTCAGAAGAAGGAAGCAATTAAAAAATGATAGGCTGACTCTGTGAAGATTTTTTGTGATTGATTGTGCAATCTTTTCTTAGTGGTCTAACCTCTGCTATTTATAGAGATGACTCTCAACCGTCAATCCATCTTTCCGACCATTACTTGTGATCATGACCTTGTCCCTTGAGATACGTAAATATGTGCTGAACCATTTTCAATTGGCGATTCATGATGTCACTTTTTTCTCGTTTCTCAGGATTGTAAGAGTCTTATTCTTCTAACTGTTTTGTTAATTGTGAACTCTCACAGATCCCTTTGTGATCGTTGGATCCTTTTCACGTGTTACAATTTTATCTCGTTATTTTTGGATGTAAACAAAGTCCAACTATGATACTAAAAAATTGATGTCTTATCTTTTCCTTCTTTTTTTTTGGGTCCAATGAAAATATGATAGTATGGGGTTTTTTTTTGGTTTTGCTATTTATTTTTGATTTATTATTTGCAAGATTAATGAATATAAATAAATCAAAATAAGATTGAGAATTTACAATTATTTTCTAATATTATTATAGTCTTCTCCAAACTATAAATCTTATCTAAAGCACCAGACTACCGCCTATGGCAATGTGCTTGTGTCATTGGCAGTAACAACACAAATGTTTGGATCTGAAAGTCATTCAATTGCAATTGGACCAAATCGTGCACCTCACGCGACTTTTCAAAAACTTGGCCCTTATGAAAAATCAAACTTGACCTTTTCCTTTAAATAATGTCTTAGCATCTACAGAATATACCCCGTTCAATTCCACAAATACACCCCCCCCCCCCCCCCCCCCCCAAAAAAAAAAAATCCCATTTTGGCTTGCTTTCACCCTTCCATAACTATTAAGAGGCCTTCCGCTTTGCGTGAGACTCATTATTTATATTAACATTGAATAAAAATATAATAAAGATAATCTAGATCCCTTGAAATAAGCATACTCAATCAAATCCAATTCAAATATTTATTATTGCTGAATTTCTACAATTAGCATGCTCGATAAGTATCGAGCATAGTCGACTGCACAAAAACGAAGCTTCCATCACTATAGAGTTTACAAGATTCATTATGTATATAGTCTTGTTTCTCGCATGTGAAAAAAAAAAATTCTCTAAATTAATACATAATGTATAAATCACAATAAAAATAAGGGGAAATTGCACCAATGATCCCTTAGGCTTGCCATTTATTACACTTTAGCCCTTAAAATTTTAATTTCATCAATTTCGTCCTTAAGTTCAAACATTTAGCTACTGTGATCGTTCGTGCTAACTGTCGTTATCTCTCTATCTTTGTTTCTATCAAAAGTGTCCATGCACACTCACTCATTATCTCTCTATCTCTATTTCTATTTTTGTCTCTCCCTTCAATTTGCTCTCTATCTCTGTCCCTACACCTCGCTCTATCTGTGTATCTCTATGTCTATGCCTCTCACTTCGATTAATGGTGGGGTTTGAACTAAATGCCCCACTTGTGTTTTTGGGACCTCCATGGGCATCAAGCTCTAATTAATCGCACCGCCTTGGAATTGCTCACTAGTAGGACTCACTATCATGCCCAAAGCTGAATTGAAGAAAAATTAGGTTTGAATTAGGTATTTGACTTTGATTTTGAACTTCTTTATCTAACTATCTATTTCGCTTTCTCTCTAGGTTGCTTTGCTTATCTCTATAGAGAATTCATAAGTTTTGGGGGGTGCTTGACAATTGGTATTTGTACCATCTTGATGGAGGTGGCACTGGTCGATTGTAGGCATAGGAAGCGTAGTTGGTGTTGGCCTTACATGTGACAAGGGAGTAGGACGAGGACGAAGGGTGCAATTGTGTTACAGATGAGGGTTTGCTTATGGGGTTGCTAGGTGTAGATGTAAGCTGAGAGGTTGCAATTGGAGTATTAGATTTGAGGGAAGAAACAAAGCAATGGAGATGATTTTTTATTTTCCATTTTGCCCTTTTCTTTGCTTGCAAAATACTATAAATGCCCCTAAAGAGTAGCATGTGTTGAGCACATGGCATTTTCTATCCATTTTTCTAATAGTAGTTAGCGTAAAGGATCACATTAGCTACATATTGAAACTTTGGGGATGAAATTGATAAAATTGAAACATTAAGGACCAAAGCACAATCAATGGCAAACTTGAGGGACCATTGGTGTAATTTATCCTAAAAATAAGGGTTACATATAAAAATGTCCCCTTTAACTTTGGATAGTTATTGATCAAAAAAAAAAAATAACTTTGTATAGTTTACAATTTATTATGTTTTAATTTCAACAAATAGTCTTTTTTAACTTCGAATATTTTTCAATTAACTTCAATAGTTATTTGTAGACCATAAAAATTGATGAAAGTTAAACATGTGAAATTCACGTGATCCCTACTTTATTAAAAAAACATAATTACCCTTGCATTTAATATTTCCTTTTACCAAATATCCATACTCTTTTGGCTAGAGCCGTAACCACCCATACTCAAAATGTTCCCATCATTTCCTACCTCAAATGGTTAATTTTCATTCCCTTCTGTCGTTTAGTTGAAACCCTATTTTTCCTCTTATGAGGCAGAGATGAAGGTGAAGGTGAATAAGGTATTGCATAGTGTGTTAGTGTTGGGTCGAATAGATGTAATTTTTGTCTTGATTTTTTTGTTTCCTTATTTTTTAGGGACAATATTTGTATCTCAAGAAAAATATAGGAAATAATGTACAAGATAGAAGCTCTAATGGTTTTTTCAAGTGTTCAGTCACTGCTGTTAATCAATTTAATCCACTTAAAATTTAGAGGGGTCAAATTACACTATTTAAAATCACGAGAAACTGATTACAACAAAAAACATAGGTAAAGGGAACAAATTGAAATTAACCCTAAAAATAATCATACCACTCTTAATCATTCAACCGTAGGATACACATAAAACCAATGAAATGGTGAACCAAACCACAAAACTTTGGTTCACCATTTTTTACATTGTTGTACCTAATAGTGATATTATCGGATTCAACTCATATATAAATAAATTGGAAGCCACATAATGAGAATCACTTGGTTAAGTTTAGCCACCAAGTTTGAACGATGAGATGCCCAAACCTTGAGTGCTTAAGAATTCAAACTGTTAAAATTTTCTTATTATATTTTTTGTTCAACGGTCAGGGGTGTCTAGATCAGTTTACGCACATCTTGATTAATCTTATCTACGATTCGTTATTCATGTCAAAACTAAAAAATTTATAAGAGATAAATCTCTCGTGACAAGCCCTAAAAAATTGTTAAAATTTCAATTCATGACTGTATATATAGCAAAAAATAGAAAAATTAAACATCAATCTCATATGCTACTATATGATGCTTTCGATTAAACACAACTCTTAACTAAAAATTGCATTCCTTACATGTCTCATACATGGATAGCTTTGAAACTTACACAACATGAACAAATTTATTTCTCATGCTCCGTCGGTCATCTTTATCCATAAAAAGAACATGTTTGAAAATCGACCAGATTTGTAAAAAAAGGAACAAAGTCACTGTGCAATAAAAGAAGCTAAGCGCTTTATGAGATTCTTTGCGTTCTCAGTGTCGGGAGTAAAGATGTGAAAACAATGGTCCTCTCCTTCAACCTCAACAAGCTCCACTTCCCCTTTCCATCCACTTTCTTCCTTCACAGCCTCAACATAATGTACACCTCTGTCCCTTAGAGGATCCTTCTCTGCAACACACACCAACACCTTCGAGCATCCAAGCCCCGATAAGCTTGGCGCATCATCAGCAAATGGATTGATCATCGGGTTGTCGATGCCACCAGACGCCGAAGGATAAACAAACATCCAAATCCTGTATATAGGAATGTGAATCGATTCGTATCATATTATTTTGAATTTATTGATTTAGATACTGTGACACTAATCAAACATATTTATTAACCAGTGTCTTAGAGATGACACGTGAAATTTGGGAATTTTTTTTATTTGAATGATGAGGACTATTCGAGTTTGTTTACGTGCATTTCGACTCATTTGCTCTTCTCGTCAAACACAGACCAATCACGTTAGGACTAGAATATCTATGAAGGATAAATCATTTGTGAGCTAAGATTTAATACATGAATCAATAACTTAAGAGTAAGAAGTATCTGATCTCAACTAAACTCAATATTCCCAATCTTGCATAAATTAAGTCCTTTTGATATGTACGCTAGCAAGGTTAAGTAGGAAATCGTATAATTCTACAAAGAGTGGTACCATATTTGCTCAAAAGAGTAGTAAATCGTATAATTCTATTTTACCTGTAAAGCTTCATCTGTTCACTTTTTTCAGTCAGCTCCGATCCCATAGGCTTGGATCCCCAGAAATAAGGGCAAGAAAGAAAAGCTCCCAAGATTTTCAAATCGCCATGAAAGCTCTCAATACCAGCACGCACGGCGATGTTATGTACAATATTACCTCCAGCACTGTCCCCACCAATGAAAACCCTCTCAAAATCACCATGGTTGATCAACCAGAGTTCTTTATCGCCACCATCATCATTTCCGTCAACGGCGTGTGAAGCGACCCACTGAGTAGCATCCCAGCAATCTTCATAAGCCGCAGGCAAAGGGTGCTCTGGAGCGAGCCTGTACTCGACTGCAACTATAAGAGCTTTCGATTCAGATGCAATTAGGTTCATGTATCGGTGGCTTAAGAAAGAGAAGGTGGATCCGGCGCAGAAGCCTCCGCCGTGGAAGTAGACTAAGATGGGGAGCTTTTGGGTGGTGGTGGTGGTGGTGGTTTTGGGGAGGTTTGGGAGATAGAGTCTGGCGGAGATGAGTGATGAGATGGTGGTGTCTTTGGAGGAGACGCCGGTGGCTGGGTCTTCTGGAGATGGTGGGACGTGGGGTGAGCCAATGAGTCTTTCCACCGTGCCGTCTTTGTAGACTCGGAGGATAGGGGCGAGGTCAACGGCTACCTCCTTGGCGTCGGAAGCCATGAGAGAGATGTAAAGACACAGCGACGTGCGATACAATATATAGGGAAATTAGATGTAACTCATGTCCCATAGAAATATATAATTCGAGCATTTAAAAAAAATTGATATTACTATATTAAATAATCATTATATAATTAATTTTTATTCATTATTTTTAAAAAAATTGACAATTTTTTTTCAAAATATATAAATTAAAAAAAATATCCATACGTGTAAGTTATTGTGTATAAACAATATCCAAACTAAAAATTATATTGAGTCACCAATAAATAAAAAATTAAATAATTCAACTTGCGACAGAAATGAACGAAAAAAATATACGAAAATAAGATTCAAATTCATAGCCCTCTTATTCTATAGATATGGAGGTAACACATCAATACCTTATTGAAAATATAATTGTTAAATTATAATTTTTGAAGTTACAAATTATAATTTTTAAATGACATAATCATTCTTCAATTGTAGTGATTGATTATGGAAGTTATGATAAAGTTATAATTTTTAAAAAATAAATTATAATTCATAAAAAAATACAACTATATAAGAAATTTCATAACATAACATAGTAGTAGTAAAAAATTCAAGATTTTTAATAAAAATGAATAGCAGCAGCTTTACAAATCGACATGAAGGCAAAGGAGAATATTAAGTTATTTTAGACTTAATTTATCATCTAACTTATTAATTCCTTGTCTATTAGATTAAAATTTCTTGTTAATTTATATAATAGGTTAATAAATTAAATTTAAATAATATTATATTATAATTTTTAAAAAATCTGCCTAGTAGTTTACCAAACACACTTTTTGTGGAATATTTCAAAGGTGTGACCATTTATCGTCACCCAAGTGTTACATTTAATATAACGTTCATACTATGGCGTTTGTATTACTACCATCATCATTTAATACTAGTGTAACGCCCCGATTTCTTGAGACGTTATTGGATGAAGGTTTGACAATTTACATTCAATTGAAAATGATAGAATGCTACTTGTCTTAATAAAATTACAATTATTAATTTAGTCTTCAAATATGCATAATTCTCCCGCTTTCAAATCACAAAAAAAAACTATATTGATTTTTTAAATTTTTCGTTTTCAACTTAAAAGTATTAAATATAACTGAAAAGTATACAATATAAAGAGAAGCATTATCTTCAATGACCAATACAATCGAATAACCAATTAAATAAAGGATTTATAATAAATATAAAGTTTCTCAAATAGGAGATATGAATCAACACATACTTCATGGAGTAATACTATTTTGACCTAAAAATCTGACCTAATTTGTTAACTTAATGATATAGCTTTAGTAGAATCATTGGATCAATACCAAGTTTTAAGGTTTGTTGGGTCCTTCAGTTAATCCAAATGTCATAATGAATTAGGTATGTAAATTAGGTGCCTATAGCATCGCTTTATTTCATATATCACTCTTCATACAATATCATAACACAAATGTGTACCTCAACCCAATCCCACAAATCTCTTGTTCGACGATACATTGGATTATATTCAAAAAAAAATTCTATGAGAATCACACAACACTAATTGGAATACAAATTCAAAATAATCATCGAATCACTCTATGTAAAGAGATTCAAGAAGAAGCAACAAACAAGGAAAGTAGGTTCATTTCTAACAGAGTAATCCCTTATTTCGGATTGAAAATGTTAATGGGGCGAGAATTGAAATTGGGGACTTTTCTACCACTTGTGTCTATCTCTTGTCAAGTATGCCCTAGATATAGACTACGTACACATCCACCATATTCAAGAACACACGTAACTTGTTCCTTTATTCTATTACTAGTTATTGTATGTGCCTGAAGACATAGAGTAATAAAAAATGGTAAATAATAAACATATTTTTATTTATATTCAAAATCAAATTACAAACATAGAGAAGAGATAAATGAATTTAAATATCAATTTGTAGTTGAGGTAAGAGGTGATTGATGACAGTGGTGGTGGTAAGAGACGGTGATGGTTGTGGTGGGTGATGATGACTGTGGTGGCAGTGGTGGTGGTGGTGGTGCTGGCAGCGACAGTGGGAGGGATGGTGGTGGTGGTGGTGGCGGCAGTGGCAGTGGCGATGGCGATAGTGGCAGTGGTGGTGGTGGTGGCAATGATGGTGATAGTGGTGGCGATAGCGGTGGTGGCGGTAGTAGTGGTGGTTGTGGCAGTGGTGGCGACGACGACGATGGCGCTGGTGGCGGCAACGGTGGTGGTGGTAGGGGTTGGGGTGGTGGCGGAAGTAGTGGTGGTAGGGCTGTTTCAAATACTATTTTTTAAAAAATATTTTTATGAAAAATAATTTCTAAAATACTTTTAAAAAGTCACTCAAAAGCCCTATTTTTCCTACTAAATTTAGGGTATTAATATTAGTCGTTAGATTAATTTTAAAGTAAATTTTAAAGAGATCTCAACCGCGAATAGTAAAAATCATTTTATTTATCTTTTGAAATTTGAATTGTAAGGTACTTTATTGTATAGATTTTAATTTTTTCTTATTTATCCGTTTTTCTTACTTATTTTAAACTAGGAAACTTTGGTTCACCATTTTTTATATTGTTGTACCTAATAGTGATACTATTAGATTCAACTCATATATAAATAAATTTGGCGCCACCTAATGAGAATCATGTGGTTAAATTCAGCCATCGAGTTTGAACGATGAGATGTCCGAACCTTGAGTGTTTATCGATCCGAACTGTTAAAATTTTTAGTTTAATAGTCAGGAATATCCAAATTAACTTATGCGCACTTCGATTAATCTTCTTTACGATCCGTTCAAATACAGGTCACTCATGTCAAAACTAAGAAATTTAAAAGGGATAAATCCCTTGTGACAGACTCTAAGAAGTTGTCAAAATTCAAACTCAAGTTTATATATATATATAACATAAACTAGAAAAATTAAACATTAATCTCATATGCTACTATATGATTCTTTCGATTGAACATAACTCTAACTAAAAATTGCATTCCTTACATGTGCCATACATTTAGAAACTTACACAACAGGAACAAATTCATCTCTCATGATGAGCGATTAACATTCAAGTTCAAGCGTATAATTGACGTAAATATATAGACACCTATGGTAAAAAAAAAAAAACGAACAAAGTCACTGTGCAATAAAAGAAGCCAAGCGATTTATGAGATTCTTTGCACTCTCAGTGTCGGGAGTGATGATGTGAAAACAATGGTCTTCTCCTTCAACCTCAACAAGCTCCACTTCACCTTTCCATCCACTTCCTTCCTTCACAGCCTCAACATAATGTACACCTCTGTCCCTTAGATGATCCTTCTCTGCAACACACACCAACACCTTCGAGCATCCAAGCCCCGACAAGCTTGGCGCATCACCGGCAAATGGATTGATCATTGGGTTGTCGATGCCACTAGGCGCCGATGGATAAGCACACATCCACAATCTATATATCGTAACATGTCAATTTGAATCTGTCGATATTATTAATTAATCTTAATTTCACACGTTTAAATAAACGTGCTAGATATTTTGACATAATTAGACCTATTTAACCGTGTCATCTTGATTAAACTCACTATTCACAGTTTCATATAAATTAAGATCATTTTGGTTTGTATGTTAGAACATTAATGTTACACTGATTAAATTTTGTGATCAAATTTGGAGTTCAAATGACATGACCGTTGACTTGGATTTCTTTATTTGATATCATGTCATTTGAACCCCAATAAAAACTCTAAATAATATGTTGTCATATAATTTAAACTCTAAATTTAATTCCAAAATTTAATCAGTATAGTATTACTCATGTTAGAAAGGTTAAGTAGAAAATGGTTTAATTATACAAAGAGTCGTACAATATTTGCTCAAAAGATGAAACAAATGATTAAATTAAATATTTTTTTAACGAATCTTAGATTATATTTTTCATATTTAACATTAATCTTGATCTATTTATTATTCGCACTAAAGTGTCGTGTGTTTTATTTTCTCATTTGTATAATTTTTTATTTCTTTTTTTTTTTTGGTTATATAATTGGAGTTGTCCGAACTAATTTGTACGTAAAAATTAGAGAATTCATAAAAGATAAATCTTATATAACTTGATTCTAAAAAAATATCAAGATTTAAACTTAAAAGTCGTTCTACTTGTCATTTGAACTACCTTAATATATATAAATTTTTACTTGGTGTAGAAAAAACTTTATAAACACAGCTAATTCCACTGTCTATTTTACCTGTAAAGCAACATCTGTTCACGGCTTTCAGTCGGCTCCGATCCCATAGGCTTGGATCCCCAGAAGTAAGGGCAAGAAATAAAAGCTCCCAAAATCTTCAAATCGCCATGAAAGCTCTCAACACCAGCACGCATGGCGATGTTATGTACAATATTACCTCCAGCACTGTCCCCACCAATGAAAATCCTCTCAAAATCGCCATGGTTGATCAACCAGAGTTCTTTATCGCCACCATCATCATTTCCGTCAACGGCGTGTGAAGCGACCCACTGAGTAGCATCCCAGCAATCTTCATAAGCCGCAGGCAAAGGGTGCTCTGGAGCGAGCCTGTACTCGACTGCAACTATAAGAGCTTTCGATTCAGATGCAATTAGGTTCATGTATCGGTGGCTTAAGAAAGAGAAGGTGGATCCGGCGCAGAAGCCTCCGCCGTGGAAGTAGACTAAGATGGGGAGCTTTTGGGTGGTGGTGGTGGTGGTGGTTTTGGGGAGGTTTGGGAGATAGAGTCTGGCGGAGATGAGTGGTGAGATGGTGGGGTCTTTGGAGGAGACGCCGGTGGTTGGGTCTTCTGGAGATGGTGGGACGTGGGTTGAGCCAAAGAGTCGTTCCACCGTGCCGTCTTTGTAGACTCGGAGGACAGGGACGAGGTCAGTGGCTACCTCCTTGGTGTCGGAAGCCATGCGCGAGAGAGAGAGAGATGTGGAGGCGTAAGGATTCGTTTGATGCAAAAAAAAAAAAAACTTTTTAAAAATTGTATGAGTTTGGTTAGTACGAAAAAGAATATGATGGAAAAAATAAATTTTTTTATACTTCAATTTTTTTATGAATAACTAATTTTTTTTTTTTTGTAAAAAACACTATAAAATACAAGAAAATTGTGAACTATAACTAATTTTTTATTTTATCCTTATTTTTTTTTAAATATTTTATTAGTTATTAATTTTAAAAAAAATTGGCATGAATTTAGTTAATTATATTAATTGGCCTAAACCGTTGTCTTGGTGATTGTACTAGAATTAAGATTTGAGTCACTTTTTAAAAAAAAATTTAATTATAATTACATATATTTTTTCTTTTTAAACTAATTTAATATAATTAAAGGTAATCTAGACAATTATAAAAAATTTCTTATAATTTTCTTTTCTTTCAAAAAATAGAATGAAATTCTTTTAAAACTTTTCCGTAAATTTTTCATTTTAATCAAATACATACATCAAAATATATTTTTTATTATTTTCTTTGCTTTCACTTTATTTTCTATCATTTTCACATTTCATCATTTTTTTTCTTAATCAAACGGATCCTAAACAAAAAGCAATGTGGGACACATTATATAGGGAAAGTAGCTTTAACCCATGTCTAAAAGAAGAATAATATTACACGGACTTAAAAAAAAATTGATATCATTATATTAAATAATAATTATACAATTAATTTTTACCCATTATTTTTTTTCAAAAATAGACAATTTTTTTTCAAAAAATAGACAATTTTTTTTCAAAATATATGAACTAAAAAAAATATTAATATGCGTACATTATCGTGTATAAATAATATCCAAAATAAAAATTATATTGAGTCACTAATTAATAAAAATTAAATATTTTAACTTGTGATAGAAATGAGCGAAAAAAAATATCCAATGATAAAATTCAAACTCATAACTCTCTTATTATATAGATCTGGCAATAACACATTAGTACCATTCTGAAAATATAACTGTTAGATTATAATTTTTGAAGTCGTAAATTATAACTAAATGACATAATCAATCCTCAATTGTTGTGATCGATTATAGAAGTTATGATTAAGTTATAATGTTTAAGAGTCAAGTTATAATTCATTTAAAAAATTACAACTATTTAAGAAATTTCAAAACATAGTAGTGGTAAAAATATTTCAAGATTTCTAATTAAAATTAATGGCAGCAACTTTACTAATCGACATGAACGCGACGGAGAATATTAAGTTATTTTAGCCTTAATTTATTAACTTACTAATTCCCTGTATCTATTAGATTGAAGTTTTATTGTTAATTTAATAATTGTAGTATATTAGGTTAATAAATTAAATTTAAATAATATTATTTTTTTTTCAAAAAAATCCAACTAGTAGTTTACCAAACACACGTTTTGCTTGCAGATCAACCTAAAATTATTATCTATTCAAAAAAAAAATCTAAAAATATTAAATATAGCAGAAAAGTATACAATATAAAAAAAAAGCAATATCTTCAACGATTAATACAATTGAATAACCAATTAAATAAAGGATTTACAATAAATATAAAGTATCTCGCATAAGAGATATGGGTCAACACATTCGTCGTATATCACTCTTCATATAAGATCATAACACAGATCTGATACCTCAATTCAATTTCACAGATCTATTGTCCGATGGATTATACTCAAAAAAAAAATTCAATGAGAATTTTATAATCACACCACACTAATTGGAATACAAATAAAAAATAATCAATAAATCACTCTTTATAAAGAAATTCAAGAAAAAACATGAAACAACATAAGGAGGTTCATTTCTAACAGAGTAATCCCTTATCTCGGATTGGAAATACTAAAGAGGCAAGAATCGAAGTAGGGGACTCTATCTCTTGTCAAGTATGTTCGAGATAGGGTTATTAATCAAACTGAGCTATTCAAGCTTGACTTGAGTTCGGTTCGTTCAGATTCGATTCGTTTTTTAAATGAGCTTGAACTTAAACAAGTTTTTATAATCGTTTAAAAATACAAGTCTTTCAAACTCGACAAACTCGGCTCGTTTATATACAAATACTCGAGTTCGACTCGTTTAGACTCGACTCGTTTTTTAAACAAATCGAACTTGATCAATTTTTATAACTCAATTGTAAAATAAATTTTTTAAACTTAGACTCCAACTCGTTCGACTAAAAAACCCAACCCCATATCTCGACTACGTACACAACCGTCACCATATTCAAGAACATTGATGACTTGTTCCTTTATTTTATTATTTTAATCTTTTCTTATTTATCCCGTTGTCTTCGTCCACTAGAAGAGTCATCCACGTGCGTGAATGACAAATGGGCTAGCATAAAAGTTACAATAATTACACTCTGCTCCCCCTTATTTCATATATTACAGATTAACTATGAAATTTTAATATTAATTATTTTTTCCTCCTCAAAACTCGTAATTTTTGTTTTCATACTTAAATTCAAGACTTCTATTAGAAAATTCAAGATTTCACAAGTAAAATTAACTTACAAAAGATAATTATTGATTGGGGGTTATCTACAAGTGGCTATGGTACTGAAAAGTACTTTATGCTATCATAATAAAAATAATTTTTAATTTAAAAATAAAATAATAAAATTACACGCGTCATACTTTGATTAATAAAAAATTAAAAATATAGTATAAAAACTAGTTTATAGGTACAACTGTACATCACTATTTCGTCATTTATACCATCAGGATAAGACTACAATATCGATTTAGCACAATGCCGAAATTCAATGCTAACCATTGATTTGGTTTTAGACGATTTAGAATCATTAATTGTAAAAACAATAAAATGAACAAATTTTATACGTGTCAACTCTTTATTAAACAAAAAACAAAAGTAAGATACTGAAAAATGTATTTCCGCCTTAAATCTTGAATGGGTCAGGGAATTTTGGTTTTATTAAAAACCAAATAAAGGAAAGATGAAAAATAAATACAGCCAACCTTTCTAGAACTTCCACTTAACCATTGAAAATAAATGATATATAGAAATTGGGTGTTGAATAATATTTGGCTCTTTTTCATGGCATTTAGTACCAACCAACTAATTGCACATTAAAAACGTGTATGTCCAAAACACGCAAAAAAGTCTTTTCCCGGGCCCAATTTCTAGACCCGGAAAATGGGGTGGAAAAAACTATGATGTGTCCAAAACACGAGAAAAAAAAGTCATCTCCACGCACATGAAATGGGGTAGAAAATATTGTCTGTTCAAAACACACAAAAAAAAAAGTTTTTTCCTGGACTCAATTTCTGAACCCGGGAAAGGGAGAGTGGTTAAGAGGACTACTACTACTTAACAACGCGAAAACAAGAAGACAGTACATTGGTTGCATCATATGCGTGTTCATCTTTGGATCGAATCTCATGAGTCACACAACATTTTTTCTGTAATATGCACCTCGATCCGGTTAGGTCAAAAATAGGTCATTCACACCAAGATTAGGATATTCACGAAAGATCCTTCATGCCACCACCAATGAGATATCCTGGCTTCGCCCGGGCAACAATATAAAACAACCATTTCACAATACTAAAGTGCAATAAAATTAGAATTTCTTAGGAATAAGAAAAAAGGAACATCTACCTACAGTCACAAAGGCCAAGTAAGCGCATTTGCAAAGTAATTACGGATCTCTGGTTAATTTTTGCACTAATTATGAAATCTCGTATCATTTTGCACTAACATAGTCTTAATTAGACAGATAATCATGTAGGATTGTCCAATTATTGTTTTTAACAGTCAATAATCGATCACAACTCCCCACCCCGCCAACAAAAAAAGGGGCGGGGGCTCGTTTATTATAGGAAGTTAAGACCCTATTTGATTTGCGTCTCAAAAAATATTTAAAAAAATTTTAAAAAATTATTTTGTATTTTTTGTGTCGCATAACTTATGTTATTATGTAATTCCAAAAATAATTCTACATAATAGAAATCAGTAAAACTTGTTTTGACAGTAACCTATAAAACAATAAAAACAGAAAATGTGATGATGGTGGTGGGTGGTGTTTTCTAAATTCTGAAGTTGTTTCAAAAACTATACAAAAAAATTTTAACTTATTCTCTAAATCTACTCACTTTTTGTTCTCGATTTTTGAAAAAAAAAAAAGTAGTTGGCCAAACAACTTTATTTCTAAAAACTATTTTCCAAAACAAAAAACAGTTTCTAACATGCAAATTAAACAGACCCTTTTTTTCTTGGTCGTTGACTCAGATTTTGAGCAATAATGCGGAAGTTTTCTGATAAGTGTCTAATTGGCCACGGATTGTAGACTAAATAGTTAACAGGTGAGTATCTAATGGGGTCTTCTCAAAGTTGAGAAGAAACTTTCATTAATCTGAGTAGAGGTTTAATGCAACCTTGGCCCATGTTCAATCAAGACAACACTTAGAAAAATCAGCAAACTAACTACTGATAAAACCTTAGCAAAGTCTTACTATTCTGCCAAAACAGTAATCTCACTAAACTTAACTACTTATCACCAGGTGACTGCTCCACCATCGACTGTCACATTCACGACATCCTCTGCCCAAAACAATTTCCAATAACACACTCTACCACGTAGTCAATTCTGTTCTACTTAATCCCTCGTTCATAGTCCCGTATCTTTCCGGCTAAAGAATAAAAAATCTTACATGAATTCAATTTTCACTTCATCCGGGAAAAAGTCATATTTTTCTCAACAATGTCTTTGTTATTTAATCCAATAACATTGCATTAGATAGGAACAAATTTGATAAATATTAATAACTCTCTAATAGTACTTGTCGGATAGAGTATCAGAACGGCAAGGTCTAATAGATAATGAACCATTAGTTCTAAACAATCTCCGGTGAGCAATCAACAAAGTGAAATTCCATGGAAAGAAAAAAGAAGTGTTAAAATTGTTGCAATATTATCTTGTCGTCAGCTTTTATTGCTCATTTCATAAATTCCACCCATTGACGTTTGACAAAATAGTAACGGAGGTTAATGACCGGGTCCCACACAACTAAAATTACAAATGTGCCCCTCACCTTAAATCAAAAGGGCGTATAAATTGTATGTTATTTTCACAATTAATGAATAAAAATAAAATCTATGATTTGAAATTAATTGTCGATATCATAGTCTTAATCAAATCCAATGCAAAGAATTCCGTATCGCATAAATGGATAGTGAAGAAACTTACAACCAGAACAGGTTCACTGAGAGATAAAAGAGGCCAAGCGCTTTATGAGATTCTTTGCATTCTCAGAGTCAGGATTGATGATGTGAAAACAATGGTCCTCTCCTTCAACCTCAAACACCTCCACTTCACCTGTCCATCCACTTCCTTTCACAGCCTCAACATAATGTACACCTCTGTCCCTTAGAGGATCCTTCCCTGCAACACACACCAACACCTTCGAGCATCCAAGCCCAGACAAGCTTGGCGCATCATCCGCTAATGGATTGATCATTGGGTTGTCGATGCCACCAGGCGCCGAAGGATAAGCACACATCCACATCCTGTATATAGGTGGTGTCAATAGTCAGATGTTTTGACATAATCAAATTCATTTATTATTGGTGCTAAAAGGTCGCGTGTTATTTTCTCATTCTCATAAGTTTCTAGTTCGTGTCGAAAACTTCATGACCCATAAACTCAGCTAATTCCACCGTCTCTTTGAGTACCAAATTGTTACCTTACCTGTAAAGCAAACTCTGTTCACGGCTTTCACTCATGTAAAGCATACTCGGTTCACGGCTTTCACTCGACTCCGATCCCAAAGGCTTGGATCCCCAGAAGTAAGGGCAAGAAAGAAAAGCTCCCAAGATCTTCAAATCACCATTAAAGCTCTCAATACCAGCACGCACGGCGATGTTATGTACGATATTACCTCCGGCACTGTCTCCTCCAATGAAAACCTTCTCAAAATCACCATGGTTGATCAACCAGAGCTCTTTATTTTCGCCATCATCATTTACGGAAACGGCGTGTGAAGCGACCCACTGAATAGCATCCCAACAATCTTCATAAGCCACAGGTAAAAGGTACTCTGGAGCGAGCCTATACTCGACTGAAATTATAAGAACTTTGGCTTGAGAGGCAATTTGGTTCATATATCGGTGGTCCAAGAAAGAGAAGGCGGATTCCACGCAAAAGCCTCCGCCGTGGAAGTAGATTAAGATGGGGAGCTTTTGGGGGGTGGTGGTGGTGGTTTTGGGGAGGTAGAGTCTGGCGGAGATGAGTGGTGAGATGGCGGCGTCTTTGGAGGAGACGCCGGTGGCTGGGTGGTTGGGAGACGGTGGGACGTAGGCTGAGCCAACCAGTCGTTCCACCTTGCCGTCTTTGTAGACTCGGAGGACAGGAGCGAGGTCAGTGACTACCTCCTTGGTGTCGGAAGCCATGGCAGAATGTGTGTGTGTGTGTGTGAGACAGAGAGGGGGGGGGAGGGAATATGAAAGGAAAGTTCAGGTTTAAACGAAAGAGATGTTTGGATTGTTTATAGGCCACGTGGGTCACACTCATTGTCTTGTGTTTGGTATGAAACGGGCCAACCGACAATTTGACGACCAAACAAATATACCAATAAAAAATTCAGGAGTTTTTTTTTTAATTATAATTAGATGTAACAACTTTAGACAAAATCACATTAATTTGACATGATATGAATTTAAAAACGATACGCCTAATTAATATAAATAATAAATAAATCTAATTAATGTTAAACATGACTAATTTATTTTTTAGTCTAAAATTACATAAAATATTTTAATACTATTTTTTATATACACAAACATTATGCAAATCCAAAATAATATAAACCGAAATCATACTATCCAAATATGACACAACGTGGATGGTCAAGAAACATGAATGGGTCATACTCTCTCTATTTAATGGAGTTAACTACGGAACCGAGAACAAAAAAAGATTAGACTATTCTCTCTCCTTAAGTTTCTTTTTCTATCACATTTAATCATCTTTAACTTCACCTCATTTTTACCCACCTCATAAGTTATTAAACCCACCTCATCTATATTCACTAATTAAAAATAAAATTTATTTAATTTTATTTCGACTAACTATATAGGGAATGATCAAAATTTTGTTTCGATATATTATTTTGATACAAAAAAATATTTCAAATGCAGAATAAAAATTAATAATTACTTTTAAAATATTAACAAAAATATCTTAAAACACTTCAAAATATTCCAAAGATATCAGTGAAAATATCTTAAAACACCTTAAAATATTAAAATTTTGCTTCAATTATTATTTTTGTTTCGATTTTTTTTGACACATTTTATAATTTAATTAAATATATATAAATGATGTAAACTTAATAACTAATTGATTGAAGTTAATAGTTTGAAATAAGACGAATAAATGAGATGAGAAAAGAGATTTAATATGTGGGAATAACCCTCTCGTCCCCAAAAAAAATTCAGTATCATACTTTCATTTATTATATTTGTGGTTGCATTTATTATATTTGTGAGTGTTTTTATCACTGTTGTTGTATTCAAAAAAATGGTAAACATAGTTACAACAAAAGTAATAAAAACATTCACAAATGTGGTAAAAATACCCACAAATATGAAAAATCACTCACTCAAGTGATAATTTTTTTTATACAAAAGAAAAGTGGTAACAATATTTATATGAAATATAGTAAAAGCACTCATAATAGTGATAAAAACATTTACAAAAATAATGAATCTCCCAAAAAATGATAAATTTTATTATTGTAAAATGATCTATAAAAATTACTAAAAATACTCATTAAAATTATAATACCGACATTTTTTTTTTATTACCGTAGTCAAGTCCCTATTTAATATACCAACTTTTTTTTGGTAAGGTATTCAATCCCCGTGAATGGATCAAGAAACTTTACTCTCTATGTCCTAGAGTAACCTACACTGGCTAACATTCTGATCTCATTCAAAACCAAATTAAAGAGAAGATGGAAATAAATAAGGCGACATTTTCGAGAAAGTTTCCACTTTACCCAATTGAAAATAGATGTTTTAATAAATTTTTATTAAATAATCTTTGTCTCTCTTTCATCGGATGGACTGCTGATGCTCATTAACAATTACTACCATGTCTTATATCCAGGTAGGTATAGGCAAGCGGATTTCTAGGAAACTTCACCTACTATTGACTTCATTCAAATATGCCAAATAGCATAAGACAACCGTGTAAGATTGGGTATAAAACAATGTCAAAATTTTGACTTATTAGAAAATAAATAAAATAAGTTCTTTCAAATATTATTTTTTTTAAAATACTTATAAGAATTTATAAGTCGTAAAAACACTTTTGAAAAATCGTCCTAAATACACCCTTAGAATATAAAATAACAAAAGAGTCTAGAAAAAGAGAGAGAGAAAGAACAAGAGTTTTGATTCGTAGAATATTAAAAGAGTTTTTTGGCTGAGTTTAATTTTTTATACTTATTTGAGGAAAAATGTATAAATAAATTGTTTACTCTAATAAGTTCAATTTTAGTAAAACATATCGTGTTTAGGTACAAAATTCAAATGAAATCAAAACTATTTTACTTAAATACCCTCTTTAAATTATGTATTCTTGATTGGTAGCTCTATATCTAATCAAATATGTAAAGATTTCATTAGACTCTCTCACTATCTCTCCCTATTTTCTCTCCATCTCTCTCTTCCCCCATTACTTTCCCTATTTTCTTTCTATAACTATCATTGATAATTTTTTTTTTCAAATATATAAAGATTTGATTTATTTTTTCATATATCTCCCCATTTTCACTTTCCCCCTATTTTCTCTAACCATTTCTCTCTCTCTCTCCCTATTTTCTCTCTCTATATATTTATATCAACATTACAACAACACAATTACACTAATTAGTTACACCAATCAATTACAATTGTCTTATAATACACAAAACAGTTACTCTTGCGTTTTAATAAACCAAATAATTACACAAATTTATAACACCAACTCAATTTGTTATTCAATTATTTACATAGACTAAATAGTTGCATTATTTAGTATCGCAATATCGTTACACTAATCATATATACCAAATTTAGTATAATGGTAAAATCTTTTGTGTAATGATAAACCCAATTTGGTGTATATAATTGATGTAATCATGTCGTGATACTAAATGGTATAACTCTTTGATTTATGCAAATAACTAAATGACAAATTGAGTTGTGTTGTAATTTAATATAATTATTTGATTTATTAGAACACATGAGTAACTGATTAGTGTAATTGTGTTTTTGTAACGTTGATATAAGAAGAGAGAAAAAAATGAAGAGAATAAGGAGATAAGGGTAGAGGGAATGAAAGAAAGAGAAAAAAAATAGGGAGAGAGAGATGAAAAAATTAAATCAAATCTTTGTATATTCCTACTCCATCTACCTTCCAAGTGGTTAGTCCAAAGAATTTTTTAGAGGATGATGCTATGGTTAGTGAGCTTATTGATCCAGTTACACATTGCTGGAAAATTCCTGTGATTGATGCTGTCTTTTTAAAGCATGAAGCAGAGGTAATTAAAAGGATCTCCTTGGGTGTGTTGCCTATGGAAGATAAGTTAATTTGGCATTATAATGTCAATGGCAGATTTTCAGTCTGAAGTGCGTACAATTTAGCATATGAGCAAAATTTAATCCATTCGGGTTGTACAAGTGCTAGTTCATCATCAAATTCTGGGGGTAATTGGGGGTGCTCTATGGAATCAAAATGTTCCCAGTAAAGTAAAGATTTTTGCATGGGAGGATGATCTTGAATGTTCTTCCTACTAATAAAAATTTGTGGCATAGGAAAATTAGACCAACTGGGGTATGTTGTGTATGTGGGGAGGTTGTTGAAATTATGTTGCATATCATTAACGAATGTCCTTGGGCAAGACAAGTATGGAATGAGAGTCCTTTTTGTCATTTAATAAATCGAGTGGATGAGAATTTTGTTGATTGGTTTTGGGAAATTATTTTGCAGCTTAAGCCGAAACTTGGTGCAATGTTTTTGGTGTTGTGTTGGTATATTTGGCGTAACAGGAATGAGGTTTTATTTCAGCAGAGGCGAAATGAGCCTGTGGTGTATTGTCATATGGCAATGGAGTTTATTTCGCAGTATGAGCAAACTTTGGATTCTGGTCAGAATGTTGTCCAAGAAAGTGCACCAGAACGTTGGGTTCCTCCTAGATCTGAATCTTTTAAGGTTAACTTTGATGGAGTAGTGTTTGACGAAGAGGGTGCTATTGGGGTAGGGGTGGTGATTCGAGATGAAGCTGGATCGTTCATTATTGGGATGTCTAAGAAGTTAATTGTCAAAGTAGAAGCGCAAACTACAGAGACTATGACTGCAAGGGAAGCTGTGCTTTTTGCTAGGCAAATGGGGTGTGATGAAATTGTTTTGGAAGGGGATGCTCTTGCAATAATGAAAAGGATTGGAGATAATTCTGAAGATTTTTCTCCTATTGGCGCTATTATTGCAGATGTACAGCGATTTCTTCGTTTGTTTATTTTTTATTCTTTGTCTACTGTTAGACGATCAAGAAATCGTGTGGCTCATCAACTGACTCGAAAGGCCAGAGTAGTTGAAAATATTGATGTTTAGGAAGAGATGACTCCAAATTTTCTAATACCATCTCCTATGTCAGATTTAGTTTCTTAATAAAATTTCTATTGTTTCGATTCAAAAAAAAAAAATTATGAATATGAGAGAGAGAAAAAAAAATAGGGAACAGAGAGTTTTCATAGTAATGGAGAGAGGGAATAATGGAGCAATAAATACCCTTTTAGTTTTTTTTTTTCAAAATAATACACTTAAGGTTAAATAAGTTTTCGTAATGTAATTTATGTCAAATAAGTCAAAAAATTTTGTACTGCCTTCCAAATTACCCTATTGAAAATAAACTTTTCAGACATTTGGGCCTGCCCTAACAGCTTAATTATACCTGGTTCAGGACAAGAACAAGAAAAGGTGAGTGACTCTCCGGACTGAGGGTTTCAACCTAATTTGAGAATTTAATAATATAGTTTCAATGTAATTATTAGATTAGTTGTGTTTAGATCGAGTATTCGACTAATAATATACAAAGTGTTTAATCAAACTGTTGGGCCTGCCTTATCAACTCAATTTAGCCAAGTTGAGGGTAAGAACAACCACCATAAATGATTCTCCCGTAAATCTAACCGTGTTGTTGTTGAATTTGTTTTGAATATTAGTCAATTCTAATCTAACCCGTGTAATAAATTGTGTCATAAACTATGACGCTAATGCAATCTGTTTACTACTCATGATTTGTCGTACTGACAATTATCACTCCTTTCGCAGATCACCGAACATACGTAGCAATATTACCTATGAAACAAAAAGAGAGGTAGATGTAAACCATGAGAAACAGATGAACAAGCTGTAAAACCATCTTAAGCAAAATGAGTACACTTACAATGGTTAAGGTTGATAAAGTGGTTGCAGAAGCCCTAAATAGGCTAACTTTAAAACTGCCCCCTCCCCCCCTCCCAAAAAAAAAAATATTTGAGCCCAAGTCCACCAGTAGTTCTGTCAATGAATCTCCCAGTAAAAATTGCATCTTCAAGTGAGTCATGAAGTCTTTCAGTGGCATTAACAAGTCTTTACTTTGAGTGCGTAAAATTCTTTTTTTCAGGTGAATACTTCTGAATGCTGACAACACTCCCTTCTTTTTGACTCCATTACAAAATCAAAATCTGCAAGATTTAGTTAGTGTGCATTGCAATGTCTAAAAATAACTCATGGATGGTAATGGACGGGAATATGTTAGAAAATGGCACGTAGGAAGAACTTACAGGCGTTAAAAAGCAACAGAAACCCAGGAAAGAAGAGTTTGTGACCTCCAAATTCGCTCCTCGGCAACCACAACACCCACTGCTTCAGTTCATTCTATTTTGTATGGAATCAGAAAAAAGGAGCAACCGCCTACTGTTGCAAGTTTTATGGGTTGGGCCTAGTCGGTGCTTCTGCAAATTAATTGCAAATCTCTGGTAGTGTATGCCCGATCCGACAGGAGAACCTGAGAAAGATTAACTTAAGAAGACATTAGACATCAGCAGATGATAAAACAGGTCCATATCTGTAGTTAATTCTCCATGGAATATGAATATCGTGTTTAATTGGCTTACTCAAAAAAGACAATCTAACAGTCTTAGTTTCATGGACAATCATGCAGGTTTGGTCATCGTCAATTTAAACTGACAAAAGGGGGATGGGATGGAGCAGGGGCTCATTTATATCAAGAAGTAAAGCTTTCTTCATCATTGACTCAGATTTTGAGCAATATTGTGGAGGTTTTCAGCAAGTTTCCTAGCAACAACACTTAAAAAGTGTCGTTCTGCAAGATTTCTGCAAGGTTCCCATCAACAATAAATAAAAGGGCCATTTTGCAAATTGCCTTTGTTACCATATTTTGCTCCATCAGTAGGAATGAGAGTAAAAGAAAAACTTCATGAAGAATAAAGTTCTTAATGAGTTCTTGTATTCATCAGCAATCATATTTCATTGTGCAACATAGAGATCATATCTTTTCTCGGAGCTCAATATAAGGCGATCCTGGCAGGAATAACACCACTTTCATATGTGCAGGTTTGACATCAAGAAACATTACAACCACATTGAGGAAAGGCCAATCAGCAGATTCAGCGTGATACAAACACAGGACAGGCAAAGCTACTGCACTGAACCTATCTTGGACATTTTAACCGATAAGCATGACAAGATCACTGCAACATGGTCATCAAAACATGAGAAAATTGCAAGCTCACTATTTCTCAGACTCAGGACTCCATAGTCCATATCACCTTACAGATAATGTGAACTGTGAAAAATATTTAGTCCAAATTGCCACTGTTACAGTTAGCAGAGAGAACCACAATTGCAAGTCATCAACCTCACTGAATACGCTTTATTAGGTGATAGCATTTCTTGAATGCCTTCACTTCAATGACTATGCAAGATTTAGTTTGTGTTAATTATCCACTATACTTGGTACTCAATAATAAGGACTTTTCCCACTTCTCTACTTGTATACAAAAAATGATCTACATCATCGAAATTTCATTCAGAAGACTCTAATAGAGAAAATTCCTACATTGAACCAACCAAGATGAAAATATGTAATTTATAGCATTAGTCTAAGACATGGCAACAGTAAGGTTGTTTCATTGTGACCTAAAAGTCATGAGTTCGAATCGCAAAAAAAACCTCTTCCCTCATAGGGAAAGACTACGTTCATCTAACCCATCCTGCAATAACGAAAACCTCATGCACCGGGTACGCCGGGTACGCCCTTTTAATCTAAGACATGGCAAGAGCTGATTTCAGACTCCATGATGATGCTTCAGAAGCCAACTTCCATTATTTCAATTGCAGGTTTAATGCAACCTGGCCTCAGGTTTAATTGTCAGCAATCTAACTACAATTAACTGATAATCAAACCCTAGCAAAGTCTTACTGTTGAGCCAAACCAGCGATCCAACATACTATTTACTACTGATAATACAGTGGAGGTACCGCTCCACCATCAACTATCACCTTCACCACATCCTCTGCCCTAAATAATTTCTAATCACAGCGCTCCCTACATAAACACCTATTGAAGTGCACAAGAAATTGCTAGAAATTATATATATATATATATAGAGAGAGAGAGAGAGAGAGAGAGAGAGAGACGCACGCCCACGCATTTACATATACTGAGGAGAAAAGAAGAAATCGGAGAGTTTGATTGTTACCGGTTTCAGCGACCGCGCTCAGCCGCCGTCTTCGCTCCAGTTTCCTTTTTCGCCCTTGTTTTCTGGTGAAAGTTCACCTTGCCCTGCCGCTTGTGGAACACCATGGAAGCAAAAGTTTTGAAGAATGAGGGGTATTTTGGGAAGAAAAAAATAAAAGGCAATCACCCTTTCCACCCAAAAGATTTAAGAATTTTCAGTTTGTATTCTAAAAAATTAAAATTTTCATATTCTACCCTAATACAATGGGATACTTTCATTAACGTACATTATTTATTCAGTCGAAAATTAATCTATTAACGTTGACAAAAATGAGCTAACAAAAGAGTCATATTAAATTTTAAAAATAATTCAAGCAGTAATAAAGACGAACAGTAATTTAAGCGTCCTGAATTCGAAACTTGATAATTTATTTTAATCTTAATGTTAATAGTCTGACTTTAATCGAATCAAAAAAAAAATTTAATAGAGATGCATGCAAATTAACCATATCACTACTAATCATAAAATTAAAAAAAAAAATTATGCCTATACGTTGATGTGGGATAGTCAGTGGCGGATCCACAGTAAGGGCAGTGGGGACAGTTGCCCTCACTGGAATTTTAAAAAATTTTGAGGACTAAGTATAATTTAAAACAATTTAGAATTTATTAGATATTTGCCCCCACTAAATTTTTTTTTTAAAGATTTAAAGATAGTTATATTGTTTTGACAAATATATGAGTCTCATTTGTAAATATTAATGAAAGATGATATTAAAAATTAAGACATTTAAAGATTAACTAATATGTTACAAAATATGTTAACTCTCTCATTTGTTTTATGTTTATACATTAAATTAAATTTAGGGCTTGTAATCTTCTTCTTTGTTTTATATTTATATGTTAGAATTGAAAATTAGGGTTTGTATTCATCTTTTGCGGTTTATTTTTTTAATGTTAAATTGAAATTAACGCATGTAGCTCTCTATTGTATTTTATTTGTTACATGTTGAATTGAAAATATAAATCTCTTATGTTTTATTTTTTATGTTTTGAATTGAAACTAGAATTTGTAGTCTTGTATTTATTTTTCTATGTTGAAATAAAATTGGGACTTGTAGTCCTCTTCTATGATTTATTTTTTTATATATTTAATTTATATTTGGGTTTGTAGTCATCTCTAGTATTTTTTGTTTACATATGTTGAATTGGAATTAGGACTTGTAGTCGTCTCATTTGTTTTATTTTTATTCGTAGAATTGGAATTGGGACATGTAGTCCTCCACTATAATTAGACTAAATTATTTTGATTTGGTAATTTGAATAGTTTTATTGTGATAAGTTAAGTACTTCATATACTTAGGTTTAGTTTACTAGAATAATTATAGTTTAAGTTAGTTTCGATTTTTTGTTAAAATTTAATGATAAATATTAAGTTTGAGATTGAACAAATTAATTTTTGAATTAGTTATGAAAATTTTTCTTAAAATTTAATATATGATTGAGCCCAATTTTATGGTTCAAAATTTTTTTATTGGATCTTATAGATAAATCTATAATGAGTTTTTTTTATTGGCTTATTTTATATATCGCTCATGTATATGAATTGCTTCTTTAATTGATGTTCTCTTAATAAAATTATACTTTTATGAATATTTTAAATTTTAATATTAATATAGTTTAAGTTACCCCAATTGAAGAAGGTGTCTGACTCCAGCCTGGGGATATTGGGTCCTTTGGACACGACTAGATGATCGTGCTTCCAACTACGGTTATGGTTCTTGTTTGGATGCCTCTATGGCCTACCATGAAGATGACCTCTTGATTGGGTCGGGTCAATTTATCCAATTAGTTTGCTTCTTGTCTCGATTTAATGTCTCCTTCCTATTTCTTGATTTAAATGGATTTGATGTAACCCATATCTAGACATACAAAACTTTTTTTTAATAAAAGTTTATTCACGTATTTAAATTATTATTCTTCATTCTATTACTCTAAAGAATATATTCAAATATATAAAAAATACTATTACCCGTTATCCAAAGCATCTCTAAATAAAGAAAGGATTAATTGTAAGTTGTACTCTAAAAGATAATTTGAATCTCAATTTGTACTTCGAAGATAAAAATTTGTATCAATATGTATCCTAAAGGTAAAAAATTTTAATTTGTACCTTCAAAGATAAAAATTTATATCAATTTGCACTCTCAAAGATAAAAAATCTCAATTTACACCTTCAAAAATAAAATTTTTTATCAATGTACACCTAAAACTAAATTGATAAAATATATCTAGATTCTCTCATGCTTGTCACTTAATCATTTGAACGCTTTTACATTTAGAATATTACTCCTACATCTCATGGCGTTTGTGTATTTGTAACACGTAACTCCTTTTTGTTGATATATGTTAATATAACCGTTAAAAAATATGATTTTATCCTAATAAAAAATTATAATTTTATATTATCTTTTTAATTTGTGGATTCAATATACTCTAAAGTTTAATTAACCTTACCATTTGAATGTTCAATAGAATGTAGATATTTCTATAATATTTTTTATATCCAATGCAATATATCACTCAATGTGCAACCTTTTATTCTATTAGATATTCAAATGGTAAGCTTGATTTTGAATTTTAAAGTATATTGGACTCAAAAAATAAATGGTAATATGAAATTATAATTTTTTATTAGAATAAAATCATATTTTTTAAAGGTTATCTTAATAGATATCAACGAAAGAAGTTACATGTTACACATGGACAAACATCATAAGATGTAGGAGTAATATTCTAAATGTGAAAGATCTAAATGATTAAATAACAAGTATAAGGGAATTTAGGTATAATTTATCAATTTAGTTTTAAGTGCACATTAATACAAAATTCTATCTTTTAAGGTGCAAATTGAGATTTTTTATCTTTGAGGGTGCACATTGATACAAATTTTTATTTTTGAGGGTATAAATTAAGATTTTTTATATTTTGGGGTGCACATTGATACAAATTTCTATCTTTAAGGATGTAAATTGAGATTTTTGATCTTTAAGGGTGCAAATTGAGATTTAAACGATCTTTTAGAGTACAATTTACAATTAACCCATAAAAAAATAATATGCCACCAGAGAAAGAATCCATGAACCATGAAAGTTTTCATTTAAAATCGTGTTCATAAGTGGGCTGATAATTGGACAAAGTCTCGCATCAATTTGACTAGCCAGGATTACAAGAGAATGGCATAAGAAAGATTAGACTATGTTGGTCCGAGATGTAAAGTTGGTTGTGATCAACTGCTAGATTGGAGATAACAAGCAATCTCGAAAGACAGATTCAAGTGTTGCAATAAGAGGGGAAATTGGATCGAGCATATATTGGTGGTCTCCAAGATGTGTTTGAAGCACATAAAGAAGGGCAGATTTAGAATTTGCATCACACCCTCATTGCAGTCAAGATGATTATGTTATTTTGCTCTATTAGTTTAGCCAATTTCTAATCTTCTGCCGAAAGAATTCAACACTCTTGATGTTATCACCTTCTGTTAAGAAAAAATTACCGTTATTTTTTTTATAAATTTTATAGGTTGAAATTCAAGTTTTTAAGTTTATTTATTACATAAAAAATATAAATCTTTAGGTCATATTATAATTTTATGATTTAAATTATAATGTTTTTTGGATAATTAATTTTTTTAATTATAATTTATTGCCCAATTTATTAAAAATTTATAACAAAATTCATAAAATTTAACTTTAAATTTATTTTTCGGTAACTTAGTCTCCTCAGATTAACCACTAAAACCACATTTTTTTTTTGTTTAACAATTAGGGGTGTTCGGACCAACTTAGGCGCACCTCGACTAATCTCCTCCTCGATATGGTCAAAAATAGACCATCCACGCCAAAATTAAGGGGTTTATGAGGGATAAATTTCTTATGGCTTTGACTCCAAAGAGTTGTTGAGATTTGAATTTAGAACGTCTGAATTTACAATTCATCCATTTTACCACTTGAACTATCCATTGGGATTTGGAGTAAAAAAATAAAAACCTTATGCTTTTGAATTACAAGACTATCACAAATGATATCAAACTAGAACTTAGGCTCTATTTGGATGGCGATAATTTTGATTGGAATTGAGATTCTCATTTCTAAATCTAGATTATCATGTTTGGAGAGTTAATTATTCAGTAATCTAACTTAAAATAAGATTACTACCATAATTCAATTCTCAATAATAGTGAATATTTTAAACTCATGGTTAATAGTGGTAATCTCATACCTAAATTGATTGGGTATTCTATAAAAAGAAAAAAAATCCAAAAATTAAACTTCTTCCTAAAATTACTTGCATTTCAAAAAATAAGTTCTGGTCTTAAAATCAATCTATCTTCTAAAATTAAATTATTTCCAAAAATAATTTGGCAATAACATTAGTTTTCACACTAAATTACTGACAATAATCGAACATTAAATATAAGATTTATTTTGATAATTGAAACTCAGATATCTCATTACTAAAAATGAATACTCATTCTCAATTAAAATTATTGTCATCCAAACGTGGCCTTAGTGAGTTATAAAACCAACATTTACCAAACCATAAAAGTCAGAATTTATATTGTTACGAGTAATATTATTGGAACCTAATTTGCTGATCTAATTCACTATGACTTTTAGATTGACTATGAAGCCTATCAAACATTGAAACTTGGTGTTGATTCAATAATTTTATTGAAACCACGTCATTATGTCAATGATTATGTCATATTTTTAGGACCAAATAATATTACTCTATTGTTATTGTTATCGTTATTCATCAGATCCACCGAAACCAACTTCTTTTTTTGGTCAAAATAGAGGAAGAAAACTTACAAAAATGAAGAGGGGAAAAACTGAACATATTGGACAAATCCTACATTACATACCACCAACAAACAATTACAGTTCCTTCTCTCACCTCTCTAGTCTTCCTTTCTTGATGGTAAACAAAGGAGGCAGGGCACTGCTCTTTCCATGTGTGCAAATTGGTACATTAATCACAGGCCTCAATCTTATACTAGCTGATCTAGTCCTCTCCAATCCTTTCTTAGCCCTTTTCACATGCTTATCTCTGTTCCCCGACCCTGCTTTGCCAGCATCATTGGGAGCTATATCAACTAGTGAGCTCGAAGAAGACGAGGAAGAAGAAGAAGAAGATGGTGACAACGATGAAGCACGTTGTTTCTTCAACCTTAGTAACTCTTTCCATAAAACAGTGCACTTAGGTGGCCGAGGGGATGGATCATCATCAACAAACCAATTCACCCTACTCTCCTCTTTGTTCACCTCCTCCATTTTCTCCTCGGCACCTTCTGTTTTGAGACTGATCTTGTTGATTTTTTCGGAATAATGCATTTGCCAAAAGGGAAGTAATTTCCCATCATAGAACAGCTCATCAGCAGTCAGCATTGTTTGGTTGGTCATATTGCTAGAGAGAAACTCGAATTCTGCATTACGCGCTCTCTCTCTCTCCCTTTCGTGATCTTTGATCAGAATCGGAGACTTGGGGCAGAGAGATATGAAATTTTTCTCGTCGAGGAAATCGGCCGAGAAAGAAATCCGGGGACTTGAATTTGGATCAATGGATTTAGAGGTGGCCTGAAAAGGTTCAAGGGAGACCATGGTGTTTTTGAGTTTTGGATGCAAAAAGAAAGAGGAGACTAAGAGAGTACAAATGGAGTTGTGTCTCAACACATGCACTAGTTTGTGTCTTTTATAAAGGCAAATGAGATGCCTTGCTGTTTACTGTTTATTAAAGGACTGAATATACTTTTAGTCCGCAAAGTACTGGCATTGTGTATCACTTCAATTTTTTCAGTTTTTTTTTAAGAGTGTTTTGTTCGAGTTAATTTGTGCGTATCTCGACTAATTTCTTTTTCGGTCAGGATGTTTTTGTGTCATATTTAATCTCTTTTTTTTTATGCTGTTAGTAAATGTTTGGAGGGTGAGAATATAAAACTCAAATGGTCTTGTGAAGCCGAAACACATAAGCTAAGGCTGTGTGCAGAATCTGGGAAACAGCACATGGACACCTTGGGAACTAAAAGACAAATAATTTTTTCTATAATTTTGGATGCAACTCTTAGTATTTTATTTTTATTTTTATTTTATTTTTTTTAGATTATTTTAGAGGTCAAATATTACCCTGCATGACCATAAACTATCCAAGCTTTAATTTTTACCCGGTTAATACCCATAAAATGATGATTTACATCTATTTGTACGGGTGTCAATTTGTATCATGTCGTTTTATATATCTCTGTGTTGTTATTTTTGGGTCATTTTATTTTTGTGTTAAAATCAACGAAAAAAAAATTGTTTAATGTGTTATAACTTATGTGTATCAAACATTAATCTAATTCATTTATTATGTGTATTTGTCAATTGTATCAATTTTAGAGTGGTGTCGTATCGTATCGAATTCATGTTAATCAGTCAAATTGGTACTCGGGCTCCCACCCCAATAACCCAAACCAAAAAAAGTTAGTATCGATTTTAACATATTAGGATGGATACAAACCGACTCTATTAAATCATATTTAACCCGATTTAATTGTAACTTTTATATTTCATCAAAAAGTAAATTTGGTATCTAAAGTAAGGATATAAAGTATGGATCAGTCAAAGAGAGAGAAGCTTTGGCAGTTTGACCATCATTGATTAGAGAGGTCATAATAACAAGGGAGGAGGCCTAAGCATGTGGTCACATGAAGCTAATTTTCATGCCATGTGAACAGCCCTTTCCCCAACCAAACCAAAGATGCATAAAATACCTAAGTGACCATGATACCCTTCGAACTAGTTTGACACTTCTTTGGTACTTTTGTTATTCACCACATATTGGACTGGTTTTCTTGGTATTTGAGGAGATACTTCCAAGTGGCTGATATCATGTCTAGCTCTTAAAAAGCTCTCCTAAAGATTTGGTAGATAGCCATTATATGTGATCTAGACAGCTAATCCGCAGAGGGTAAATCCTTTTCAATCCTAGACATTGGGTGTCACAATTATTTTCAAGCATATTATCATGGGGAATCCTTATATTTTGATCGGTATGGATAGAGGGACGAGGTGTAAATTCAATCGTCTTGAATTCGAATTTGGGTAATTCCTTAGGGTTAGACCATAAGAGATTTATCCGTTGTAAATACTCAAATCGCAACATGAATGACCTGCATTCTACCGGACCAGAGAAGATATTAGTGGAGATGCATGTAAACTAATCCGAATACCGCTCACCATTAAACGAACAAAAAAAAAAGAGAGATGCCAAGGGATAGACTTAATATATGGGTACAAATAATCCGAGCCTAGCCGAATGATAGTTTGCTTGAATTTCGTGTAAAATTTAGTCGAGTGTCAAATAAACTTATAGGCTTGACTCATTTATTTTACATATATATATCGATCTTGCATAAATTTTTGAAGAGTTGAGCTTGTGTAAATTGGCTTTCCACATAATCTTTCGGTGCTAATTGGAATGTTGAGCCAACCATAAAAAGCTTAACGGGAGCTTAAAAATTTGTTCATACGTAACTTATTTATTACACAAATCAGTCTTGAACGAGTCGATGTTGAGCGAGTTTAAAGTCTCATAACTGTCATGCAGTTTTATATATATGTGCAAGTAAATGTTGTTAAGAAACCTTGAAGAACATGGCATCTTCTGACGGTTGTGCTGAAGATTATGAGACCAAACAACAGTAAAATGGATGGATACGCAATATGGACTTAATTATTACATTGATTCAGTGAATTTAGTAATGCACTGATGAAGACTAGGGACAACATAGCTGAAGGCTAAAACTCATGTAATGATAGGTGAGAGAAAGAAGGGCGGGGGAGGAGGACCATTCTATTATTGTTGTATTGTAATAATTTGTATAAAGGGGTTGTTGGCCAGGTTTCATGCAAAGTCTAGCTGTTAACGTGAACCCTTGCTTTTAAATTCTTCCACTGTTATCTGAATAGCTGGTTGTCTTTTTTTTTTTGTGTGTGTGTGTGTGTGAGAGAGAGAGAGAGGGATGTTGACTGTAAATGGCTTATATCTTCACCAAATTGTTACAATATGCTACTGGATGCAGTCACTAGGATTAATCTAATACTCCTAAAAGGAAACGGATGCTAGCTTAGCTAAATTCGTTCTTGAAAAATGTAATGGCATGGTTAGGGACCTCATGATCCCACAAATGAGGGCCTATTGAGGTATTTTTTGGATGCTCTTCTTTGTCTCTGTCCCTTTTTTCGAAAGCCAAAAAAAAAAAAGAGAAAAAGATGTCGTTCATTATGAGAGTAGCGGTTGGCAACTATCCCAATTGTCAAACTTTAAAATTGTGAGTTTAAATCTCATTGTCATTCATTATGCTTTTTGTTTTGTTTCACTAACAAAACAAAAAGCATTATGATGCTAGTAAGACTCGATCATATTTTGTACATGATTGGGTGGATAATTATTTAATCATGCCAAATCCAAAAATTTCAGATATTAAGAATGTCTAAAAGTGATAAATTATTTAATTATAAAATAAGTCATAAAAATTATAAAAATATTTTTTTAAAGTAAAAAATTTTAAAAGTACAACCCTATTTTTTATTTTTTTAATATCATAATCAAGTCTTTAATTTCACATTGTTGTCAACTAGACTAATAGCTAGAATCTCTAGTCGTCGTGACAGATTGTTAATAGGATTCCCCATGCTTGTCCCTAGGGGAGACTACCAGTCTAAAACTACATTTCTGTTTGAACAATGTTAACATGGAATTTAAAATTAAATTTAAAAATTATGCTTGATAATTAAAATTATTGATTTAGGTCTCAATATTTATTGGAATCCACTACCTATTCAATGGTTGAAATTATCAAGTCTAATTTTTAATTTTATCTAGCATTACTCTTTTTGTTTTCCTCCTAAGGTGTCATGGGATGGTAGTGGGAAAAAAACAAAAACAAAAAAAAATATATATATATATATATATATATATATATATATAACAAGTGCATTATAATATTTGGATGTTGGTTTTTGCTCTTACAAGGGTGGAGTGTAGTTATAGCTCCTGCAACTTTTGAAAACCTTCCTATTCGATCATTGTTTGAAAAATATTGACTCGTTGGTTATGACTTTTTATGTTAAAATTATATATTTGAAATGAGAAGTTATAATTTTTCAAGGGAAAGTTGTGATCGATTATAAATACCTATGATCGATCACAGACACTCGGTATCGATTTCAACCTTCCATAATTGATCATGCATTTATGTCCCGTAAAGTAATAACTTACACCTCAAAAAAATTATAATTTAACCTTAAAAATTTATAATTTTTTGATGACAATATTACAGGCTTATTCTTAGTAGAGTGATCTATGTCAGAACTTTAGATGATTCTTGGCTCCATCTCCGTGTGCATAAGATTGTAACACTCATAACAAAAGATTACATGACATACCCAGTTCGTCGAGAGCGGTGTTAATTACGGCGGATTTCAGTTACCATGTAAAAAGAACATAAGACCCTATTTCAGCTATGACCTTTAGATCATTTTTGAAACATCTTTTCAGTTACGTTTCGATTTTAGGTTTAATTTGTAATTGTGCTTATTACGCTATGTGGTGTAAGTAATTTCGGACTACTATAATTTCCTTGAATAATTATTAAGAATCAACAAAATCATTGCCAATTTCTAACTTGGTACTATATGTGATAATCAACATGCTACAGTTTGTATATTATGCCGAATTTTATCTATTCACACTCCATGCAACTGTTAGCTACAACAAACAATCTACAAGTACACATGCATCATTAGGGTTGCAGCTCTAATTAAAAAGAAACTAGGCTTAACTATAGAGTTAAGCAAGGACTAGTTGGTGATCTCTCAACACAATTTGAAACTTCATTGCTAAAAGATTAAAAAAAAAAAAAAAAACCCGACTACTTAGGCCAGAAGCCCGATAACTGTCGCATGCCGAATTGTGACCATATAGGGTTAAGTCAGATGGACATGCGAGACTTCATCAATTGACACATTCTTACAAATATAAATTCCAAAAAAAATCTAATCTCTTCGATTAGTTAATGATAATTAACAAATTATAAGTAAATCCCTAAATACAGAAGTCTATAAGATTAAACATACCAAATCTCAAAGAGCAATGGTACGGGGGCCTTATTTAAGAATTTAATGATATAACTTTAATACAACCATTATATTAACTGTGAATTATTAAATAAAATCGAAATAGTATTTCCCAATCTCAAAATACAACTTGCATTAATTAAATGAAGTCTCTTGCCTAGCTAGTCTTCCAAGACAATACTAATAAAAAATACAAACCTTGGAAAAGCAATGTTGCATGAACTTAAAAATTAAACTTGATAATTATAATCATTTATTTCACTGTAGGTCCCAGCCCAGTATTTATTGGGATCTACTATTTATTTAATGATTGTGATTATAAAATCTAGTTTTTAAACCTATTTTTAAAGTTCATGTAACATTACTCACCTTGGAAACGCTGGTTATGCACTTTCCCAGATATTTGTCAATCTCTACTGTTGAGGATTTGAAGGGAAAAAAAAATATTAATTAAAGTTGAATAAATTAGACGCTCGTAAGTAACAATTTAAGTATGCACATCAAAATCATTTCAAAATTTTTAGAAGCAGTCAATCAAAAGTTCACCGATGCTTCAAACACTCAAGTAATTTGCAACGCAATGACATTACAAATCATGCATTTCATAACTAAAAATTCCTCAATCACTTTAAGCATATTCACCAGTGAAAATATCTGACATTAGCTGCATTTCATATATATATATATATCTGACATTGGCGACTTGTTCGATAGATCACATTAACCCCTTTGATATCAAGTTTGCCACCAATATTGTCACTTCAACCTGTTACAGGTGTGGAACAAGTTCTATATCGGTTAGTAATGAGAGGGTTTTGAGTCATATAGGGAGCGGATCACTCCACCTATTAAGTGTGTTTTTTAGGTTAGAAACTCATGTCCAACAAGTGACATCAAAGTCATGTTTAAACCACCGTGGGGACTCAACTCTTTGTGCCGGATTAGAGAGCAATAATGGTCATCTATTGTAAGTTTCATTCGAGAGGAAAATTGTTAAGGTGTCAAATGAGTCTCATATTAATTGATAATGAAAAGGTCTTGAGCCATATAAAGAAGTGGGTCACTCCACCTACTAGGTGCACCTTTTGAACTAGAAACTCATGTCTAACAAGTTATATTAGAGCCAAGTTCAAACCATTATGTACACTCAGCTCTTTGTATTGGATTAGAGAAAAATGATAGTGTCATCCATTGTAAGTCTCATTTGAAAAAGGCATTGTTGAAGCATCGAAAGATCACTATTGGGAAGGGTTTATCCATGATTAGAATGATCATTTATGAATAAAAATGCATCTCTTTGAATTAGGTGTGAGTATGCACTACTAAAGTTCTCCTTAAACTTAGTTGAACCAAACAATATTGGAGCACAACTCCGAGGTCCTAAGCAAGTTAGGCTGTTCATTCTGAAGAGCTTCATTGGTCTATAGGTTCAAGCTTAGATTCTTCCTCAACCTCGAGTAAATTTTTGCATAAAATGCTTATCTTCGGCTTGGCTTGAATCATTTTTTATTACAGTCTCGAACTCGAGAGATCCGGCACGTGCAAATTCAAAAAAATATATACATATAAGCCCGATAAAACTCGAATCAAATTGTAATATTTCCAACCCAAAACAATAATATCCGGATGAGAATGAAAAGCATAAGCCTTTGCCCACATGGAATCAAAATGTGAAGCAAAGTTAAACCCATCTATAAAGTGATCAAATGACCAACTGAACTCGTTCTTGTTCATAGAATTATACCAATGAGGGTGGTGAAGAGTGAAAATACTCAGCTCTGGACCATTAAACAAAGCATAGAGGAAAACCCCGTTCTGTACTTCAATGCATTCTGATTTAAAAAAAAACCTGCTACAAAACGAGCCAGAGGGAGATCAATGTCTGAACCCTATCAGTTTTGGTCACCTCTCTGTTGATGAAAATTCTGATCAGGTGGCCGGTTGAAGAGAGCTTGACTAGTGATGTATAGAGGTAAACAGATTGGACCCAGGTTGAATGTAGAACATCTTTGTGTATATAAAACTTTGATTTTGTCCACCTCTTTGTCTCCGAAGAAAATAAGATCAACTTGCCGGATAGTCTATGTTTCTGAATAAGACCAACCTTGTAGTGAATGGACTTAGATGGATTGAATGCTAGAGACCCATTTACAGAATGGGTATCAATAGTTTTCCCAGAATTTTTACTGATTCACAAGTATTAGGGTTACAAATGAAGTACCGAGGAGGTGTATTAGGGTTCGAGTCACGAAAGAGCAACAACCCATTACAGCAATCAAGCAACTCTCTCCTGACCTCACAATGGGACGGCCATGGCAGTGTCTTGATGATTATCATGATGATTAGTAACTTTATCATCGTCTTCATCACCACGATCAATGTTGAGATTACTAGTAATATCTTCAATCATCGCCTTTTTTGATTCTACTAGTTGCAGAAGGGAAAGAAGCGATCTTGTTTGGCTTATCGTTCTCATGAATGTATTTCTTGGTGATTTTGAAGATGCCAACCATACCCCATACCATGACTAAAGCATAATTGCGCAGATCTTCCATGACAGCTGATCAAGTTCTGCAACAGACAGTGTTTTTAGTTGATTTATTTACAACGATTGTAGTCTGTAGAATTCAATACCTAAGCCGAACCCTAGTTTTTTCTTTTAACGATAAACCCTAGAATCTCTTATGGCATCTACTTATGGAGAAAATATTAATTGCAACGGTGATACATTAACCACTAGAACAATGTTATTGAGATATAATTTATAGACATAATGAATTATCACCAATGATGTGATAATGAATTCATTTAATGTTACAATGAGACTTATCATTAAATATATTTCACTATCATTTCATTAGTGACAACTCATTATTTCTCTAAATTATATCCCAATAGCATTAATATAGTCAATAATATCAAAATAAATAAACAAATAGACCCCACTAAAATTTATAACTAACCCTCTACGTAAACAACTCTTTCTCCATGTAAGTAGACTAGGGGTAACATGGTGATGGATTTGGAAGAGGGGGGAAATTCAATGTTAATGATTTTAAAAGTGATATTGGTGGCCGTTAGATGAATTTATTTGAAATCGTTGTGTGAACTTATTAAAATCTATCATATTTTATACTATAAATTATAGATAACTGCTCAAATAGGTTCACCGTGCCTACTTAATATTTTATTATTAATTAGTGATACCGCATCAATATTACAGACATGATATCACTATTGCATTCAATATTTACTCCTATATATTCCTTTACTCGATGAACAAGTTGTTTTGACTGGGGCCAAGTAAATTCAATTTTTAAGGCTAAGATAATTTTTTGGAGTAATGTTATTTGCATTTAAAAATGTGACTTAATTTATCGATCTAACGGTATTGTTTCATTCTCACCATTGGATTAACATTAAATTTTAATGTCTTATGGGGCCCAAAATTAATCCAACGATTATAATAGATTAGATCACAATTACGTTATTTGGACATAATTTGAAAACCTAATTTATTGTAACACTTGAATTGACTATGAGTCTCATTAAATATTAAAATTTGGTGTTAATCCAATAGTTAGAATAAAACACATTATTATGTTAATAATTTAAGTCAAAATTTTAAATCAAAATAACATTACTCTTTCTTTATTATTATTATGATTGTAAAGTGAATAGATTGTTGTAATACATTGAGAAACGGTATAAGAGATTTGTAAAATCAGACGTTATCAGTTTAAATCTTAATAATTCATTGGGATAGATTATGATAAATTTATCCTTCATGAATATCAAAATCTAGATGTAGATGTCCTGCTTTTGATTAAATTAGTATGCGTAAACTAATCCGAACATCCTTGACTGTTAACAAAAAAATTAATAATAATAATAATACGGTGCTAACTTTGTTGTAGTTTGGTCTTATTTTTATTTATTTAAGATTTGAATTATAGAAACTATATGGGCACGACATAATAATTGGTTTGAGTTCTAATCACTCATCCGACAGAGTGGGTAGACTTTGCACACATCTAACTTTCGACACAAAATTATTGTATTAAGTTTTGAACCCAATATTGTATTTCGTAGTAATCTTAAATTTAGTGTTAATTAGCAGGTTTTGATGGTAAATTAGTGGACTCGTTAAACTCATTAAATAAATAAATCGATACAAACTCTGCATAACATGAATGATAAAAACTGGTTAAACACAATTCATATAATGCACGAGTATGATACTATATAAAGCGAGCTATGCACAACAACAAAGGGATCAACTATAAGTTGAATAGATT
>CAUOFW020002555.1:0-47135 GCA_963454935.2 Ilex paraguariensis
TTCTCTATTTGCAGGGTGAGGTTGTGTACATCTACCTTCCCTAGACTTTGCAGTGACAGGAGCCTTGTGTATTGGACTGCCCTTTTTTATTGTATAGGAAGGTCTACTGTTCAACTTTTGTTCCCATTTTGCCATGAAGGCTTGGGTATTTACATATGGATTCGGTTAAGAGGGGCCTCGAAAGAGGCTAAGGGATGTATTTATGGCAGCTGAAACGTCGATATGCGGGAAGTAGACTTGCCATATCATCAGAGGATAGACGCTTTTTTCCCTTTGCTTGCCTGGCTTCATTCCCTTGACATGGAGAAGGTTAAGAGGGGCCTTCGAGAAAAAAAGGGAAGATGTATACTCCCTTTAACTCGAGTGCTATTAGGTCCATTTCTGAGATGGAGAACATGGGTGGAATGGAAGATACTAATGCGGGAAACATTGGTTTGACAATTGAGGGATGAGGGTGATGTTAGCTGAAGCGTGTGTAGAATGATTGTCTATCTATCCTAGTTCTGAACTAGGTCATGGCATAGTGCCTCAAATTGGAACTCTCAGGTCATGACGGATCCCTTATTTCAATGTACCAAGCCACTCGCTTTCTAGGTACTTAGAGGGTACGTATTGATTGGTGGCTACAATGACCTTGTGGAGATATTTTGGTTTCTACTTTTTGAGGCCAGGGACACCAATTTATCTGACCATGAGTCACATTTTTGTAAGGATGGTTAGTGGAGACATAGTTATCAGAATTTCACTAAATCTCTGATGACCCCTGATCTGAGTACACCGATCCTAAAAGGGGCTGGTTCGCAATCCAATCACAAATATGTATGATCCCAAATTATAATATTAATCCTAAATTGATTTGGTTTGGACCATGTTGTACAAATATAAAATACATATTAATTGATTTCGTGAATATTGATTTATAATTATATATTATTTTAGATAATAGAAAATCAGCACAAATGTAAAATAAATTTTAACTAATTTAGTGTTTATGGATATTTTATGATATGATTTTATATAGTAGTGAAAATGATCTAACTAAGAGTTCCAAAAACGAATTGCAAACCAAAACACTGTATCAGCTAAGCTTACATCCATTTTACCGCGTACCTAATAAAGTGTTTTATCACGTAGTTGTATCCATACCACGTACTAAAGTAATCTACGATCCTGGTAACATTGAGTGGAGGGCCACGTACTAATTGTTGCACAATGACTACCCCAGACAATAGATGACCGCGTAGTAGTGTTTCATACAACCAAACAAGGATATAGGATTACATTGGATATTCGTTCAATAATATGGCAGATAGTGAGAAGCCACTCAAGATTGCCTTATCACACTACACCATTCTGATTTCAGTGTGGAGCCTCAGAAGGTGTCCCATGAAGGAGAGCAAGAGCAGAGGGCAATCTACATAGTTGTAGTGTACTGTAGCCTCGTGCCATTTTGTAGTGTGGTCAGGCCACATTTAAGAATCTTTGAGAATTCCTAGGTCTTACGATGTAGATGATCTTAGAGTCCCATTTTCATCATGCAAGATATTCCTAGATGGTCACTAATCATTCTAGGACTAGAGCCATTGTTGAGTTGCGATAACTATGCCATATTTGATATATGCATGACTCTGACCGGCAATTGGTAATTTTAAGATCCTCTTTGTGGTTGTCATCTTTATTTGGAAGTTGGGCACCTCAAATGCCTAAATGGTGCATTCCCTAGGAGACGCATTGGATTTCCCTTTGCATTTCGCCCCTTTCAGTATTGTCTTTTCCTTAAAATTAATTTCACCATCATCTTTATTTGATGAATCTCTTTTTCACTTGCCTTTTATCATGACAACACTGTCAGTACAAGTGCATTATTGAGATAAACTAGTCAGAAAAAAATAATATTTGTGTTTCTTTTCTTTTATTGTTTTACCAGGGTCCCATGTAGATCTGGTATATGTACAACTCCTATGCAGTTCACGTCTTCCCAGTTGATTGCAAGTGAGATCTTTCCTGTTTCTGTTGTGAAGGCACTTCTCTACCCTGGGGCCATTGCAAGTGGCCTCATTCATAACATGACTGTTCCAAGCTGGGGTAATCTTTTAAATATCTATAATTTGACTGAAGTGAAGGAGGCCCCTGCAGTAACTGATCTACAGCGTTTGGAGGTTTGGTTTTGTAACATCTCCCTCTTCCTTGTTTTTGCTCCAATCTGATTAAATGTTCTGATATATAATTTGACCTCGTCATTTACTGTTACTATCAGTTGGCAACTATTTTTGGACCTGACAAATAGTCACACTAATATGGCTAGAGTTGAATATGTATTAGATAATTTTGAGCTGGCAGCATCTGTGCTATTGTCATATAATTTTCACTCCTATTAGCCATTGATTTCTACCTGTGCTTGCATTTTCATTTATATTTAATATCTGAATCAGTAGTAAAATTGTTTTTCGATTTATTGTTATCATTGGTTTGTCAATTCTTATATCCCATAAATCTTTTGCTCCATTAGCTCGCAAGACTTTAAATATATCAGGTCTGAACAATACCCTGAGAGATCTCGAAATATACACTGATTATAATTCCTAGTTTGGAGTTAGGTTGTTTAACCTAGTTTAGGTGAACTTGTAGCTACTGGGATATAAATGCAACATCCTTTTAGTAATTTCAAGAAAGCATACTTCAGAATTAGTTACTATGCACATCTCTCTTTTAAAATTTGCTTTTCTTTAAGTTTGGGCTGCCAAAATTTACATGTGAACATAACATGTTTCCATGACCATTATTAAGAAATCCAAAATCATCTAAAGATTCAAAATGGCAGCTATCCCTTTTTAGTATCATTTTGTACATCATTTTATAGGACCCTAGATTCTTCCAAAACGCTTCTCTTGGACGACTTTTTTTTTTGCTTATGCTTATGGTGCCATTGAGTCCTGCTTCTATTTTCCGTTTTCTAGATTCTGCATTTTGATTCATTCTCCAAATAATTTCAGTTGCTTTTTACTTGTTATGCTTTTGCTCCCCCCTTACCTTGTATGAATGATGCTGAATGATTGGAAGTCACTTACAAATATTTGATATTGTTGTGCCTTATAGGCTTGGGAAATCATACCTGTCAAACTTGTGAACACTGTTTTTTTATTTGCTCGAAACTTGAAATCTTGATTGTTTACTGATTGTTGGTTTCGAGATAGTGTTCTTGTGCATGGTGGTCCCTTTGTGCACTTGTTCTGATTTTATCCATCACTAATCGTGTTCGTTTGACCAGGTTCTTGCAGGAAGCTACTTCTCTGTGGCAGGAGCAATAATTGGAATTCTAAAACCTGGGAGGATGAGCATGTTTGGGACACTACTGATTATTTGGGGCCTTGTCAAGGAAGGGATCCTTGGAAAGCCAGTGAATACTGACACTTCCAAATCTGTTTTCGTCTACCCAACAATGCTGATTGCCCTGGTGTGTGCCTTAACTTCTGTAAAGTACGACGTGAAGAAGGTTATGAGAAGTGCTCCAGCCAGACCCATTGCAAAACCTCTGCAGAGCTCTTCAAAATCTAAGCTGAAATGAGTATGGTTATGACACTTAAAGACTAGAAATGAATCTCATTCCTGATCTTTTTCCGTATTGTCAGGGATAGTGAGTTCAAGCTGTGTATGTTCTTCCAAAATTTACTCCAATACTTACTGATTTCCAGCAGAAACAGAAAATCATACAATTTGTCTTGAGTTTACACTTTGATCGGTTGGGGTTTGGTAAAACTTTTTGTTATCTGGTATGCAAAGCTTCCGTCTTGCCATTTTGTGAATCATCAAGGCTCTAGAAACTTTTGGAGACAAATCTTAGTAACTAGGATTGAAGTCTTACACTCCCATCCTCGGCAAGTTAACAAAATGGTGCTCAAACTAAATGATGGACCACTCATACTTTATTTCATTTGTTGAAATTTTTACCCTTATACCCGTTATAGTGGGCACATATATTAATTGAATGACCAGACATAAAACATTTGCGGTTTATTGCTACCAAGCAAAATTTGTGTTGTTGTACACTTGTATGACATAATTTATTGTACTGAAAGAGAATTGTGTCTATTCCTTAATGTCGCAAAACAATGAAGGGGTTCAAAAACATGCATGCAGTTTTGACTTAAGCAGGTTCACCATTGGTGAATGCATCACCACACAGCCAACAATCTCCATTGATGAGATGTTCTTATCTCACAGACTAATATCATGTACAAAGTACACATTTCCTCTATATGTCAGTGACCTGTTCTTAGCCCCAACACACCACAAATGGCCTTGCAGCTCCAAAACTCCTTTCATTCCAGCCATTTCCCACACAAACTTGAAGAGCACAAGAGCCTTGTTCAATTGCTTCACCCCACACCAAACCATATTCTCCTGATCTGATGTCAAAATTTTCCCCATACACAAACAAAAACCATTCCCTCGACCACACTCATAAACCCCACCACAAAGTTCAACTTCAATATCTCTAACACTGCCATAGAGATAGTACAACAGAAGTGTAAACAAGCATCTAGAAGAGTGACCCAATGTCTTTGTGAGCTTCTTCTGCACTAAACTCTCTTGATGCCTATTCTCCCTGTACCCAATATTTTTATCTATCAAAACATCCTTGATCTGGGAAAGCCCTTCTTTGATCACCTCGAGCTTCGAAACAAATAAAAGAAACTCCTTTTCATCTCTCAAGCAATTTATAAGGTCATTGAACATCTCAAGAACATCTTCCCATTTAGGGGAAGCGGGTGAATCTGCAACTTTTGCAGGTGCAAGGCGCATCCATGACACTGAATCAGGGTCATAAGAAATTGCCTTGTCTAAGAATTTTAGACAACTAGTGACAATTTGCTGACCCATTATAATCCCTTTTGGCGGGCACGGGTGATTTAGAGAATCCATGTTAGATTTCAATCCATTTAATACCTCTTCAAGTGCACCAGTCCATACCCGATGCTGTGTAACCTGAGGGCAAATTGTGAGACGAACTAACTTCCTCTGTTGAGCAGAAACATTCAAAAAGTTACTCACTTTGGTGAGTGAATTCACAGACATTGGTTCTCTTTCGCTTGATCTACTGAAGCAGAGAGGTGGTCTGCATTTTGCATCAGCAAATGAAGCTGAAATATTCTTCTTGAGTGTTTCCTGCACCGATGGACACCCAATAAAGTCCCTGGCAAAGGACTTAAACGTGTGCATTTTGAGCTCAAGACGCTCATCGGCGACTGTCGAATGATCATTTATATTAATTAGCCTTCCATCAATCAAGTCCACATCTTTTAACAAGAGGGTTAATTTTGCTAGCTTTGGAAATGCCTTTTGGTACCATTCGAAAGGTAAAGGGTCTTCATGAGATTCTTCTGAGCAGTGATAGGACACCATACTCAAACCAAAAACTCTGTTTTGATTGGATCTCAGATTCTTTGATCCACAGGGGAAGTATTGCACACGTCTATAGGCCATTATTAACACGCCAAAGCAACCAAAAATTGTGCGACTCCCATCAGCAAATCTTCTCAGTGCTTGCTTCTCAGATTCCTGCAAGTGGGTTTTCAGTTTTCCAGTCTGAAACTAATCCTGCAACATCAAAGCCCAAATTAAAGGTTAACGCGTCGGGGCTGTGATTCTTTGATACATTTTATCAAACACATGTTGGGCATTTTCTTCTCCAAATAATTGAAACCATTGATAAAGCCAAGGGAGAATGAAAGTCACAGATCATACTGCCAGCTTTATTTATTTTTTTTGGGTACTCTGGATATGTGCCAGTCCACAGACTCCCAGGAGTATTCCTCCTCAATACCGCACAACTACTTGGCAGGTATTTACGTTGGGGTCGAAACTAAGGGGTTCTTTGGGCGTTGAAGACTAGATTTAGCCCCTACGACGTATAATAATTATGGAGGCTCAAACCCATGCATTAAAAGAGAGAATTTGAGTTCTTACCCACCGGCCCAACAGGTCGTTGGTGCCAGCTTTATTTCTGCAACTGAAAAAAGCGTCTATGCAAGCACAAAGAAGGTCTGTTGGACGAATTGCTTATGAAGTTCTGGTTGGGTTAATTTCTTAATGAAAATTAAAGCAAGAGTGGTTGGTTTTTTTTGATGGACAAACAAGAAATGTAGAGCTATAGAGATAGCACATGGAGGGCACTTGCCTTAGCTCAACATTCGTTTCCTGAATGTATTGGGCGTTGGCAATGCGTGCTGTTGCTAAATTCTATTGTTTAAATTTTGGGGTGAGTTATTAAACGTTCCTGCCATTGGCTTGTGGGTTAGACTCATAATTGAGTCGAATTACTTCAAATCGTCTTAATAAGGCTCGATTTGAACTCGAACAATTTTTGTTTGAGCTCGAGCTCGCAAAACTCAGCTCATTTATATTTAAAATAGTCGAATTACTCGGGCTCGACTTGAGTTCAATTTATTTTGGGCTCAGTTCAGGTTCAGCTAATTTTCTAAACTAGTCAGAGCTTAAATAATTTTTTAAATTCATTTAAAAAAATAAGCTCGACAAATTTGGTTGATTCAAACTCACAAAACTCGACTCGATTATAAACCCTAGTCACAAATTCCTAACAAATTAAGGCTATGATGTTCTCTCTCATAGAGCATGAGGCTATTTACGTAATTTAGACACCATCAAATGTATAAGCCACGATTTCCTTTCTTTTTTTGGGGGAGGTTTGACATGTTAATTAAGAGTGTCAATTCAATTGTAGAGTGGTGCAATCATCATGAATATTTATCAATGTTGATCAAATCTATTTAATCAATAGTGTTTGATGTCTTCGCACTTGTTCAATCTATTTATTAATTGTGTTACATTTGGATTAAATTGTATACTTTTGAGTGGGGGATAGGACTTGACGTGCTAATTAAGAGAGTTAATTGAGTTTATATTATATTCGAATTGTGTTGAATATTAATTAACTTTAATTCATAAAATTAATTAATCTTATCAGTTATATTGAGATTAATTAGACATGTTCATTACTTATTTCACATTCGGATAGAAATACATAGTTTGTGAATCTGAAAATTGAAAACTCTCCTTAATCTCTCAACCAAATTCTCCACTCATATTCCCCTTGCAAAAATAACTATTCGCTCGATTCAAGCACAAGCAAATGAAGTGAAATTTTTTTCTAACTCTACAAGGACTCTTACGATATTGGTATTAAGATAAAAAAAAAAAAAAAAAGAAAAAAATATAAATTTTCTCCATAGAACATTACTAATACAGACTAGTCATGCATGTATTGTATTATTTATGCTTTTAAATCTACTCGTTTATTGTTTTATTTTTAGATTAGATTTTCACGTAAAAAACTCCATAAGAATGTCATAGTGATATCCGAACCACTAAGGATACCTTGGTAATTTTACCAAAAAACTCAGAGTTAGTGCAATTTATGAGTTATTTTGGTAATTTTCTCCCAATGCATGTCCAATTGTCATAGCACACTTTTTTTTCCTCCTACAAGGCTCTATGGTCGATTGTTCTCCTTTAAATAATGTGTCTCGACTCCCCCTTCGAGATTAGCTCAAACTCGACTCCATTTTAATCTCACAAGAATCTAGGTTTGAATAAGTTTTTTGTTTGTAAAAATAATTCTTATTTTATTGTTAGAAAAAAACCCATATTTAAAAGATGAACAACTCAAACTTATTCTCAAATAACTCCAAATCATGTACACTTTTATTTCTCTCATCTCTTTTCTTGTAGGTTTTTGATAAATTTGAACTTCTAGGATTTGATTTGATGGTGGATTATACGAATTTTGGAATATTTTTGCTGAGAAAATTATTGTTTTAGAATTGATAATTAAATTCTAGTGTTTAGTATAAAATTTTTGCACAAAAAATTGATTGATTTTAGCTCGAATACTCATAAGTTTCTTTTGAGCTGAGCTGAGTTTAGGCAAAACTTTCAACTTGGAAGTTGAACTCATTTGGAGTTCAAACTCGATTACTTACAAACCAAACCCATAATCTAGTGCGACAAGTCTGACCCGATTAACACCCTTGTTGATCAAACGCAACTTATAGTCTCAAAAAGGCACTGTGAAAACAGAAAAACAAGCTAATTAATAACAAAAATTATGGTGCAAATGCTAGAAGAGCTAAAAAAAATTAAGCATTGTGATATGACCAACCATCAAACCTCAAATATATGCAAGCCACACCTTTTTAGAGGATTGCACAACCTTCGCAGTGGCAAAATCGCCGACTGTACTTGTGAAATCCGAGCATGCATATATAGTATGTAAATAAAAATTTATTTATTTTTTAAAAAATATTAAAATTAAAATTTTGAATTTAAGATAATTACAGAAATGCCATTGCACATTTCTTCTAAGCAGCTGCCAGGCAGTGGGAGAAGGTTTCCCATCATTCTTTAACACTCCAGAAGGCTTGAAGGGCTGCTGAAGGCCTCTATTGAGTATTTGGATCAGATATAATCGTTTGGAGGAGAGAGAAAGTGAGGAGAGAATTTAGAGAGAGAGAGAGAAAGTGTGAAGATCAAATTTTATAAGAAAGAATTCGAGTATCATGGCGTAAGCTTCTAGCCTAATTAGGGTGCTAAGAGTCCATTTATGATGATTAAAACGAGTTTTGATCATTGTTTGAGCATGCATTTTTATTTTTAAATTTTTGGGTTTTAGTTGGTATAGAAACAGATATGAGTTTTGGTTTAGTTTTAACTTGGATTGAGGTTTGGGAATGGTACCAGGGTGTTTAATACGAAGTTTAGTGGTGGTTTGAAGGGTGGCCGTGATTGGTGGTGGTGGTTCGAAGAAGGGGAAGTTCATGGCAAGGATTTGAGTTTCTTGAAAATTAAAAGTTTAAATCTTGAGTTTTTAAAACGTAAGGTGCGTTGGGTTAGACTAAAACCAATTCTAGGAATCCCTTGGTACCCTAAGAAATTGATTTAGAGTTCGTTTGGTGGGTAAAAAGACAGTTGCGGATTTGATCCCAAGTTAAAAAACCTTATTTTTTTTTTCAAACTTTGGTTCAATCTTTGGATGTGTTAAAGTTTGATTTGAACGGTCTCACCTATGGTGATATGAAGAGGGCCATAAGGAGAATACATACGCTCTGAAAACAAGTCTAAAGGTGCTATGTGGAGTTAGTTATAGGAGTAAAAAGAAGGATTCCTAAAACAGAATTTTGACGCTTTGAGGTTGAAGATGAAGTGAACCAAGAGGGCCACTAGACACCAACGATGCGTGAGGGCACGTCCAGTGTCCAATAGACCTTTGGTCAATTCCCGAAGTTCCGTAATATCTGTGTGGAGGTCTCGGTAAAATTTGAGGTCAATTCGATACCCGGATTAATATATGATATAAAATGTCTATTTTGCCCTTGGGGGCAATTTGACCCAATTTTTGGCTTATTTTCACCAAAAAAAATTTATATTCATTCTTAGGAAGGTTAATTGAGTATGAATATGAAATTTCATTGAAAAATAATATCATTTTATTTTTGGCAATTCTGGATCGAAATGCAGTGCATAGGGTTTCTTAATTTCGGATCAGACAAACCATGTCAAATTCATTTCTAAATTATGTCTTGCAGTATTTTTTAACCGTTACTATATTTTAAAATTATATGATTGGGCATTTGAACTCAAATTTGAAAATATAGATTCGAAGTAGGGTTTTGAGTGTGATAACGCACAATGGTTCGAAACGATTGATTTGACTGTTTGAAATAAGATACCGGAGTCCTTTTAAACTAAACATAAGTACATAAAAATCGAGTGACAAAAAGATTTACATCCCAATTTGAAGGTGTAGAGGAAACTCATAGAGATGGGGTATGACAGTGTCTTCTTCTCTTTTGGTTTATCTCCGAAGCTCTTGAGTGCCACGCTTGGTTTGTCCGATAAGAATGATTTCATAATAAGCTGGATATATTTATATGCAAGTTTTTATAATTCAGAATGCTTTGTCATTTTATGTTATGACCCTTATTTTTTTTCTTCATATTTTTCAGAATGACTCAATATTTTAAAATACAATGACCCTTATTTTTATACAATAATAGAAGGATCAGGTTATTTTATTAAAAAAAAAAAATAACCACAATGTATCACATATTTATAACTTTTTAGATGTAAGTTTATACGAAAGTGATAGCTTGGGCACAATCAAAATACTCAAGGGATGTTTGGTTTGTGTATTTAAATACTAGTCATTATCCGTCCCTGAAGACACTATATAATACAAAAAATTACAAGTAATTGCCCAACTTGAAATAGAAAATAGCCCAAAAATACTCATTTCAATTCGTTTAAAATGACTTGAAATATACTGTCGACCATATCTTCCATATATAGAACTATCACAAAAAATGTATAAAAAATTCTCCAAAACAACACCACATATACAAATATTTTAGAAAAAAATACTAACTGAACCTAATAAAATTTATAATTTTTAAGTAATAAATAAAATTTTGCTCATTTATAAGACATGAATTTATCACCATTGTCACCATTTAATCCAATAACACAAGATCATTATAAACTCAATCACCAAATTTGCAATCCACCATGTAATAAATACATGAGGAAAAACAAACAAATATTAACAAAACATACCACTAATAAATAAAATTCATCACTAATGAAATAAAAATTGCAACCATCTATAAAATAAAACTAAGTTTACAAATATTGTGGAAAAAAAAAAAATTTACTATCTCAAATTCCACCAACTTCCAAAATGTATACAGCCTGTAAAAAAAAATCTAAAAAATTTATATTTCTCATTATCTAAAAACATACATATTTTTTAATTCATCCACATTCAAATAATAAAAAGAGATATGATAGAGTGTGTGTTTAAGAGATAGGAGAGAGAGAGATAGTTATATGAGAGATGAACATTAGAGTTAAGTCCAATTTAAAAGAGATGAGAGAGAGATAGGAGAGAGAGAGAGAGAAAGAGAGTGTTATATGAGAGATATTTATGGTGTGTGTTTAAAAGAGATATGAGAGAAAGAAAAAGATGAGTGAGTTTGTGTTTAAGAGATAAAATAGAGAGTTATATGAGAGACGAGATTGTTAGAGTTAAGTCCTATTAAGATCGTTGGATCAATAATCGTCAAGAGATCTGAGTTGTCAAAAATTAAAGACAATAAAATCTAGCTATTTTATTATATAAATATTATATTATAGGTATAATTTGTCAAAAGTATTTGAAGGTGTACCGGGGACCATCCTGGTCCAAGGTTGGCTCCGCCCATGCCGATGCTTCATAGAGACTGAACTAAAAGAAAAGCAAACTAAAGGGCAAAAGAATGTGATGGCCCATCTCAGGGAGACCATGCGAAGAAAGCCCCTTCTCATCCCTCCAATGTGCTTTTCCACTATGTATATCACGAGCCTATGCTCTAACTTAATGAATCTGCTATACAATTGGAATTGTGTAAATTATATTTCAATCAACCGTATCATTAACTTGATAAATAATCAAAATTATTGTAGCACGGTTGGCTAATTAAGTACGACTTGAAGTCTAAATGAACGCCACTAGCCATTCATTAGCATTTGACTCTCTACATTTGTGCCACTCTTCGAGGTGTTCAAATTGATACTTATCGACCAAAATGAAGCCATTCATCATTGGATGTCACATCACCTTTATTTCTTTTTATCTTTCTCTTGAGGTTTGACGGAGAAGACAAAACAAAAAATCAATTTTTCTAATTTTACCCAAATCAACGTAGAATAGATTGTTCAATAGCTATTTCAAGAACATCTAAATCATTTTGAAGTGATGTTTGAGTTTAATCTCAGAGTCTTAGGTTGTTCGTCGATTGTCATGTCTTTTTCTTTTATTACTTTCTCATTAACCCAAAAAAAAAAATTTTTCATTATATGAGTAAGAAACATACGGACAACTTTTTTGAATGTATGTATAAAACATCACCTTATTAATTATACTCTTGTGTCTCTTTTCTATGGAGGCTTAATCAACAAGACTAGGCGAATTTACAAGCTTTAAGTTAAATAGAACAAATACTTGTCTTGGAATGATGTTTAAGCATAAAGAAGCCCTTTATGGTGACTGTATATATTACTAGTTCTCTTGAATTGTTTACTTACACTTGCTAGATCACACTAGACTTGGCATAGAAAGGTCCTTAAACAAGTGAGTTTTCCAGTTTTTTTATTTAATTTTGAGTTTTGATTTGCTTTGTCTTTAATGGGTTGGTTTATATACTTCAATATGGACTTCTATACCTGGTTTTAATGGGCTCTTTTATTCTATGCTTGGGGTTGTTACTAGCTGTTGGGGGTATTAAAGCCCATAATTGTTAAAATTTTCTACATGCTATATAAGCAAACTAATGGGTACTACTGCTACTAACGTAGCTTTATATCTTAAACAAAGTTCTGCTAATTTTCTACCATGGACAATTATGATTCGAGTTAGGTACACCCTTATATTGGCGTAACTAGTGAATAAAAGTTATTATGAGTGTTTGGGTTTAATTTTGGAGTTGTGCACTTTCATTCGTGAGAAAGCTCACTTGGTTTAATATAGTGATTATACGTTTCTCGGACTCGGAGGTTAGCTTATTTTATTTTATTCAAATTGTTATATTATTTTCCATTATATTTTTAATTTAGTTTGAAGTACTTGTCAACTTATCATTTTTGCTACCGTTTATATTGCAGAATGGTGTTACAACAACTATTGTTCACTTATACCAACTGTTCATTGTGATATAGCATGTATTCTATTCTGTTATCTTCATTTTATTGCTTGCTCAAAATTGTAAAAATTCCATAACAGCTCCTTATCCTTTTTGCTGTTTTAATTTGTTACTTGAGATCTACCTGTTCTAGAGTTTCTTGTTTAATCATCAGAACTTCACACAAGTTCAGTGATGAGTATATACATACACAAGAGTGCGAGGTTGAGAAGGGTTATACATGGGTTAATTTAAGAGATCGAGTTTTGGGATACAAAGTTGAGCGATTAGCTTGCATGTATTGATATTTTCAATTTCTATCATAGTCGATTAAGTTACACCCCCTGGACGGAAGCAAGGTTTTTTGTCGAACCACATAAGTGTGCTTTAGAGGCCATCACTTCTTTTCAGAGAAGTCATGGGATTTTCTATAAGATAAATGACAACTCCTCGAGTTTAAAAGTTTGAGATTTAGGCGGTATGAGTTAGAGGTTTGGATTGTATTTGGATTGAACATTTTCAAATTTGGGTTAATCTTTTAATTTGCACGGTTCGTCGGAGTTGCATCCAAACTCAGTAAAGTTTGATTCAAACTCATTAATTTCATGTAGGATTTGTTGGTGGTTTTTAGAATTGTTAGACTTGCTCACCAACTTTTCTAGAGCCCATTACTGGTGAGTATGCCTCACAAATATAAATATGGTGCGAAAATTCAACAAAAAAATTAGATTGAGATTTAGTTTTAAGGACTCGGGTGGCAAAAGGTGGACATGTTGGACCTGCGAATAATGGGCCGACATGAGCTAGGCAAACAAGATACAAATCTAGCGTAATACGGTTTATAAATTACACAAATCGATACGATACGAATCTAATTATACATAATTATAAACGGATCAAATATGAGTTGAATAAATTTTGTCCATTTGATTGCAACTAATCATGAAGGAAGAATGTGTTGATTGTGTCTTCTTTCTTCTCCAAAACGTCACCATCAGGTACCAGAAAAAGAGAGGATCAAAAGAATGGAAAAAGATCAATGCATTGCAGAAGCAATGGAAAACCCCCATATTCCATTGGTAGATTCAATTGAGAATGATATACTTGACTTACCTTCTTTATCCCCTGAATGTTGTATTTATAGAGTTCCAATACGAATTCGAGAACGAAATCCAAAAGCTTATACACCCCGGATGGTTTCAATCGGCCCTCTACACCATGGAGAAAAGGAGTTGCTAGGCATGGAAGAGTTCAAATTAAGGTGCTTGAAAGCATTCCGCGATCGTACTTCCATCAGTTTGGATGAGTGTCTAAGCATGATAAAAGAGCAGGAACAGGGAGTTCGCAATTGTTATGCAGAAAGATTTGATAAGCTTAATAGTGATAGCTTTGTGAAAATGATCCTTCTGGATTGTTGTTTCATCATTCTGGTGTTTTTGAATATTGGATATGCAGATGGTCATGAGCTAGAACTAGAAGGCACAATATTTCTTGACCAACAAAGTGATAAATGGGTGATTTTTCATGTGTTACCAGACATAATATTACTTGAAAATCAGCTTCCATTCTTTATAATAGAGGGTCTATTCAACATAGCATTCCATTCAAACCCAGACCACCACCTGCCCTCTTTCCTCCAGCTTTCCTTAGTTTGCATCCGAACCTTCGTTCCAATGGAGGACATTGCACCGGATATATCAAATACTCAAGTGAAGCATTTTGTTAATTTGCTAAGGGAATGGTTCTTACCGTCAAGACCGCGGACACTGAGGCCACCGAAAGGGAAGAAGATGATATGCCACAGGCAACGGAGATGCAAGAGGCAGGAATGATTGTGAGGGCATCATCGTCAAGACATCGGTTACTTGACATTACATATACAAATGGAGTGTTACAAGTCCCTAAATTATTTGTAGACCGCCAGACAGAAGAATTATTTAGAAACCTTGTTGCTTTGGAGGTATGTCATTATTTCCCCAATACTTACATAATTGATTATGTTATTTTCATGGATAGGCTTATTAACTCTGCTCAAGATGTGAAGTTACTCATCAAGAGTGGAGCTATTTTTAGCTTGTTAGACGACAGCTCTGAAGTGGCGACTCTCTTCAATAACCTTTGCGCTGGTGCTGCACGTGGACCATACTATTATCGTGACATATGTGAGGACGTGAATAAATATTGCAATGTGCCACGACACAAATGGAAGGCAACTCTGAAACGTGATTATTTTAGTACTCCTTGGAGAACTGCTTCTACTATTGCTGCAGTTATATTGCTTGTGCTTACCTTTATTCAAACCATCGAGGCTTTTTTCTGAACAGAAAAGAAAAACATCAAGACTTTTTAATTCTCCAATGAGAAGTTATACTTGTTAGCAAGTTTCTATCTAAATACTCTGTACTCATCGTATTTGTACTTTTGAACATTCAATAGGTATCATGGTTTGAAGCTTCAATTACCTGTTGTCATATGATTTACTTAAATTAATGTCTTTAACTGGAAAGGTGAAGAGAAGGAAGCAATGCCAAGTAAATTAGAGATCTTCTTGCTGGTCAGGTTCGAAGGATTATGGCCGGAATCCAAATTATTCAACTTTTGATGGAATATGTATATCGGGTGTATATATATAGTAGCGCGGTAATAGAAACTATGCCCCACAATCTACGGTGGGCACTTTTCACGTGAATAGTTAGATCGCAATCTAAGGGTCACTAACTCGTCACGGAAACTATACACTAAGCCGTCATAGAAACTATGCATTGTATAATTTGATAAGATCTTAGAGAAGGGCACCGACCCAACTACAACCAATGAATGCTCATTTGTACAAACCATGGTGGATCTAGGAAAAGAAACCGAAGAACGTCAGCTGGCTACTGAGGATCTCCGCCAAAAGGATACCCTCGATCAAAATAACCAATCTCCTATTTCCAACCCAAATGACTATATTTCTTCAAAGCTTAATCACCCCTTTGACCCCAGCCAACCTAAACCACAAGACCAAAGTAACCCCAACCCAAGACCCACTTGGAGCCAAATCGTGAAATCCGGAAATGTTCAAGGAACTACAGTTTAAACTTAGGTGATGAAACTCAAGTACTATGAGCCTAGAAGGGAAAAGGAAAGGGTGGTTGTTCAACCCCCTAGAGAGGTAGGAGAAAAGGGTAGTCTGGAATGACAACATTGTCTGGTTGGATATTTCATCGAAAGGAAACTTCCCTACTCCTTTGTTAATTTTATTGCTCACAGAAATTGGGACAAGCTGGGGCTTCTTGAAGTTCTAGCATATGACAGGGGGCTTTATTTCTTCAAGTTCACGAGCGAAGAAACAAAAAACTCTGTGTTTAAAGCTGGGCCTTGGTTATTCTATGGAAGACCTTTGACTTTGAAAAACTGGCATCCAGAGCTTACCCTCTCCAAAGAGAACCACTCCTCTATTCCCCTATGGATTAAGCTTTTCAATGTTCTATTACAATTTTGGACTGATGAGGGTTTAAGCCACATATCCAGCGCATTTGCGCACCCTATTCATGCTGACTCTCTCACTTCCTCCAAACGTAGATTGCACTTTGCTAGAATTTGTGTGGAAGTTAGTGCAAACTCCCAGCTCATTGATTCTTTCGACCTTCAAATGGAGATCAATGGCAATATTGAAAAGGTTGAAATTGTTGTTGAATACCAATGGAGGCCAAAAACTTGCCACTCGTGCAAGGTCTTTGGGCACTCCGACTCCAATTGTCCCAAGTTGGCTATTGCTTCCGCTTGGAAACCTAAAAACCTCCCAAAAAAGCCTGAAGATTCCAGAAGTGAGAAGGGGAAATCCTTTATTTCCACAGTGGAGTTTGTTTCTCTTGATCTACCTACAATTTGTGCTGTTCCAGATGCCAATCCCATAACCTTTGTACAATCTCAAGAGCAACATATCACTCAAAATCCCCCAGAGGCTTTGCTTCCACCCCAAAATCAACAAGATTCCCAGGTAAACTCTATACTTGAAACTTCTTGCTTGCTTCCAACTCAACCGTCACGCCAGTCTCCAAATAGATTTGAAAGCCTTCAAGTTCAAGAAGGCCAACTAGTAATTGATATTAGCCCTACAACTAGTAAGCAGTCCATTGAACCCCATCAATCGAATACAAAAGGAAATGTTATTAAGAAGAAGAAGGCTAATAAAAAGCCTCCTTCTACAAGGAGGTTGAGGATGTTTTGGGCTTTTGAATCTCAGTTTTTTTTTTGTTTCCTTATGTTTAACATTGTTGTTTGGAATATTAGGGGACTAAATGACCCCTTAAAGCAAGTTGAAGTGAAAAAGCTCATTTTTGAAAACCATCTAAACATGTTGGGCATTGTTCAGACCAGAGTTAGAAATATTAATAAAGAAGCCATTAGAAGAAATGTTTTCACTAATTGGGCCTTTTTTGCAAACTATGATTGCCACCCTCTTGGTAGGATCTGAGTTGGATGGAATAATGCTACATTAACTGTCAATATTGTTTCCCACAAGGACCAAGTGATTCACTGTGAGGTGGTCCACAATGATAGTAGGACAAGAGTTATTGTCTCTTTCATTTATGGTGCTAATGATGACTATAAGAGAAGAAGACTTTGGAGTGATCTAAGATTCCATTCTAGTTCTTTTAGCTCCCTTCCTTGGTTGCTCGTTGGTGATTTCAATGCCTTGAGAAGTATCCAGGAACATCAAGGACACGACATTAGATGGAATCAATCTATTAAGGACTTTAATGACTTGGTGAGCGATGTTGAGCTTCTAGAATTGAGGTTTTCTGGAATCCTCTATACTTGGTCTAACAAAAGAGACAGAGAAGATTTCATTGCTAGAAAGCTTGACAGGGCCTTGGGTAATGATGCTTGGATTCACAATATGGAAAAAACAGTGGTTGAGTTCCTCCCCCCAGGATTTTCTGACCACACTCCTGTTTTTATAAAAATTGGAAACCCCCACAAAAAGAAGAACAACCATTTTAAATTCTTCAATTTCCTGGCAGAAAGATAAGATTTTATTCCTACTATTGCTTCTATATGGAGTGTAAATTTGCAGGGATCTTATCAATACAAAGTAAGCAACAAACTAAGGTTGCTCAAATCTGCCTTCAAAGCCAAAGGCAAAGAAATTGGGGATTTGTCCAGCCTAGTGAAAGAAAAGAAAGCTGCACTTGATCATTGCTAGAGGAAGCTTGACATGAATCCTTTAGACTTCCTCACAAGGCAAGAGGAAAAAGCTTTTCTTGCAAAAAATGCCCAAGCAGCCAGAAATGAAGAATCCATCCTCAAGCAAAAATCTAGAGTCCTATGGCTCAAAGAGGGGAACACAATTTAGCCTTTTTCTTCAAAACTATGACCAGTAGAAGGAATAGGAAAAGAATTTTGTGACTTCATACTTTTAATGGCTCCACAGTTGAAGGGGAAGAAGCTGTGGGCAACGAGGCTATCAAATTCTATAAGAATCTTTTGGGGAAAACTAGAGGCACCATTCCCATTCAAGAAAGGAAATCCTTCTTTGAAATTCTAGATCTTGACAAGCTTACTGATCTTCAAGGGATTCATTTGGTTAGGGATATTGAATTTGTCGAAATCAAAGAGGTCTTCTTTTTCTTCAATGACATGAAAGCCCCTGGTCCAGATGGTTTTAATGCTTATTTCTTTAAGAAGGCTTGGCCCATCATTGGAGATGAAATCACTGAAACTGTCAAGGAATTCTTCATACATGGTAAACTCCTTAGGGAACTTAATTCCACCATTCTTGCTCTTGTCCCTAAGATTCCAACCCCACATCTATGGGAAATTTTAGGCCAATTTCTTGTTGCAACTTGCTCTACAAAGCTATCTCCAAAATCATGGCCAATAGAGTTAGAGAAATCCTTCCAGAGATTATCAGCCACAACCAAACCACTTTCATTCATGGGAGGAAAATTGGGGATAACATCATGCTTGCTTAGGAACTCCTCAAAAACTACCACAAAAATGATGGGGGCCCTAGGTGTGCAATCAAGGTCGACATCATGATGACCTTTGATTCTTTGGACTAGGGCTTTTTGCTTGATGCCCTTGAATTCCCTGAAAAGCTAAGAAAATAGATTCATTTTTGCATTTCCCCCTCTTTATCTATCAGTATTAATGGTGGTATTGTAGGTAATTTCCCAAGCTGCAGAGGTCTTAGGCAGGGTGATTCTCTTTCACCTTACCTCTTTGTCATTGCCATGACGATTCTCAATGCAATTATGCAACAAGAAACATGCTCTAACCCTAAATTCAAATTTCATGGAGATGCAAGAAATTGAAGCGAATTCAACTTTCCTTTGCTGATGACCTCCTTCTCCTCTACAAAGGTTGTTTTCATTATGTCAAAATTCTTAAGGAAGATTTTGATCTTTTTCAGAAAATATCAGGTCTCCAAGCTAACCCCTCTAAAAGTGAGATCTTCATGACAACCATTCCCCAAGATACTAGGTTTCATATTATTCAGCTATTGGGCTTCTCTGAAGGCTAACTCCTGGTTAGATATCTTGGAGTTCCTCTTGTCTCAACCAAACTCAAAGCTACTCACTGCTCCCCATTGATCGAGAAGACTGTTGCAAAGGTTAAGTGCTGGATCAATAAGTCCCTTTCTTTTATAGGAAGACTTTAGTTGATTCAGTTTGTCCTTTCTAGCATCCAAATCTTATGGGCTTCCAACCTTTTTATTCCACAACAAGTCCTTGATTCCATTGAAAAAATTTTGAGGCCTTTTTTATGGAAAGGTACTGATTTGAAATCTACTGGGGCCAAGATTGCATGAGATGATGTTTGTAAGCCTAAGAATGAAGCGGGCTTGGGAATCAAGAAACTTAAGGACTTGAATTCTGGCCTTATGTGCAAATACATTTGGCTCCTCTTTATCGATAATCAAAGTCTCTAGGTCAAGTGGATTCATTCATATCATCTCAAAGGAGGAAGAAAAAACATTTGGGAGGTAAAGCCTCCCCAAACATACTCATGGAACTGGCTTAACTTACTTAAGCTAAGAGATACTCTTAGACCCCACATCTACCATGTTATTGGGAATGGAGCATACATTCACTTGTGGTTTGACAATTGGCACTCCCAAGGATCTCTTCATTCCATATGTAATGCTAATGTTGTGGAGGATTTTGTCACTCTTCATCTGAGTCACATACCCACCTTTTCTTTGAATGCTTTTTCTCTCATTCTATCTGGGCCCAGTTGCTATTCCTTAGTGGGCTGCAAATGCAAAGCATGTCATGGTAGGGGATCATCAACTATGCAAGCCAACATTGGAAAGGTAATTCTATGTGCACCACCCTCCTAAAGCTCAGCCTTGCTGTATCAATCTATTACATTTGGTTGGAAATAAACATTAGAATTCACCAAGGCAAGTCTAGGGACCACTCCTCCCTCCTCAGCCTCATTGTCTAAACCATTAAAGAAAAAGCTGCTTCTCTCAGATTCAAGCCCACCAACAGAAACCTGTGTCTCACTCAATCGTGGTAGATCCCCAATAGTTGTTTGGGCTAATCTCTTCACTAGTGCATTTTGTTGGAAGTCTGGACAACCATCCTCACTTTCCCCAGAATTCAATAGTTTGGCTCTTAAATAGATTATTCCTATTGTTTGTAAGGAATTCTTCTTGTTGTTAAATAGGTGATTCCTATTGTTAGTAAGGAAATTCACCCTGCAGTATCTTGTCCTTTTTGTATAAATAGAATCAATTTACTTTCCCCCAAAAAAAGAAAAAAAAAGATTTTTTATGTGAGCCAATAAATTATGATCTAATGGTCACCACTTAAAAACGCTTGGAACTAAATGGTAAAACTTACCAAATTTGTTTATTGACTAAACAGGAAATTTGAAATTCATGTTAATGGTAATTCTAATCTTATTTGGAAAGTACATTAAAATTTTTTAATTAATCATTTAAAATTAAGATTTTTTTTTTACTCTTTTCAAATATCGGGAAATAGATCAAACTAGTGATTCGAACCAATTTATTGAGACTCACTATCTATTCATTGGTTATGATTGATCAAGTTAGCATTTTAAGTCCATACAACATTTTTCTTTATTTATACTTGAGGATTATCAACTAGTCGTTACCAATCACCAGATTAATCTTAATGACCACCAATATTTCCTCAACTCTTTGCCATTAAAGTAGGCTAAAATGCTCCAAGTATGATTTAACTATCTTGACCTAGATTTTCATTATTTGATGGTCCCTCTAGCAAAGTCACTTATGCTGATTAGAATATATGAATGTATGCATTATTAAAAAATAATAGTTAATACATAATAATTTTATAAAAAATGCATCTATAATATATAATATATCACATATGACATAATTTTTCCCCTTGTATAGTGAATACATTGACCTATTGAAGGTCAATATTTTTAACAGCCTGGAAAAGGAAATTTCACAAAATCTATACACCCTTTATATGCCTTAATGCACCAAGAATCATTTTGGTTCAATGATTTGAGATATTTGATTTCATATATTTCTAATTAGTAACAACTTTAAGGACAAAATTGTGGTGACAAGTTAGAACATTTTTTGTTGCTTTCGCAAAATTTGAAAAGGATTTAACAAAAAAATTGCTTGTTCAATTCCTCGGGCACAAAAAAGATGATAAGGTAAAAAGTTTCAGTCTATGAGAAGGATTGTATAACCCTATAGGTTATAGGAATGTACAACAGTAATTTCATATAAATAATGTCAAAGAATATGTACATATCTAATTTGTCCCTCCTAATATCCTTGATTTAGGAAAATTAATGTAAATGAAAAATCTCCAAAAAAAAAAAAGGAACATAGAACGACTTCTATCCATTTATTGTGAATTTGGTTAAATAACTTACATTCACACAAAATTAAGAAATGTTATTGCTCCCAGAAATAAAATTTGTGGTGTTGTACACTTATACAACATATAATTTATTGTACTGAAAGAGAATTGGGTCGATTGCTTAATATCACAAAACCATGAAGGGTTCAAAAACATGCATGCAGTTTTGAGTAGGGCAAGGTCACCATTGGTGAATGCATCACCACACAAAGCCAACAATCTCCCTTGATTTGATGCTCTTTTCTCATAGACTAATATCATGTACAAATAACACATTTCCTCTCTATGCCAGTGACCTGTTCTCAACCCCAACACACCATAAATGGCCTTGCAGCGACAAAACTCCTTTCATTCCAGTCATTTACCACACAAACTTGAAGAGCACAAGAGCCTTGTCCAATTGCTTCACCCCACACCAAACCATATTCTCCTAATCTGATGTCAAAATTTTTCCCATACACAAAAAGAACCCATTCCCTTGATTGCTCTCATAAACCCCACCACAACGTTCAACATCAATATCTCCAACACTGCTATAGAGATAATATAGTAGAAGTGCAAACAAGCATCTAGATGAGTGACCCCATATCTTTATGAGCTTCTTCTGCACTAAACTCTCTTGATGCCTAGTCTCCCTGTACCCAATATTTTTATCTATCAAAACATCCTTGATCTGGGAAAGCCTTTCTTTCATCACCTTGAGCTTCGAAACATATAAAAGAAACTCCTTTTCATCTCTCAAGCAATTTATAAGGTCATTAAACATCTGAAGAATATCTTTCCATTTAGGGGAAGCGGGTGAATTCATAACTTTTGCAGGTGCAAGACGCATCCATGATATTGAATCAGGGTCATAAGAAATTTCCATGTCTATGAATTTTAGACAACTAGTGACCATTTGCTGACCCATTATAATCCCTTTAGGTGCGCATCGACGATTCGGAAAACCCATGTCAGATTTCAATCCATTTCATACCTCCTCAAGTGCACCAGTCCATACCCAATGCGGCGTAACCTGAGGGCAAATTGTGAGACGAACTTACTTCCTTTGTTGAGCAGAAACATTCAAAAAGTTACTCACTTTTTTGAGTGAATTCACAGACATTGGTTCTCTTTCGCTTGATCTACTGAAGCAGAGAGGTGGTCTGCATTTTGCATTAGCAAATGAAGCTGAAATATTCTTCTTGAGTGTTTCCTGCACCGATGGACACCCAATAAAGCCCCTGGCAAAGTACTTAAACGTGTGCATTTTGAGCTCAAGGCGTTCACCGGCGACTGTCGAATGATCATTTATATTTACCTGCCTTCCATCAATCAAGTCCACATCTTTTAACAAGAGGGTTAATTTTGCTAGCTTTGGAAATGCCTTTTGGTACCACTCGGAAGGTAAAGGCTCTTCATGAGATTTTTCTGAGTAGTGATAGTACCCACACTCAAACCAAAAACTCTGTTTTGCTTGGTCCTTAGATTCTTTGGTCCATAGAGGAAGAACTGTAAATGCCTATAGGCCATTATTGACACGGCAAAGCTACCATAAATTGTGCGAATCCCATCAGGAAATCCACTTAGTGCTTGCTTCTCAGATTCCTGCAAGTGGGTTTTTCAATTTTCTAGTGTGAAACTAATCTTGCAACATCAAAGCCCAAATTAAATGTTAATGCATCAGGGGTTGTGATTCTTTAATACATTTTATCAAACACATGTTGGGCATTTTCTTCTCCAAATAATAACAACCATTGACAAAGCCATGGGACAATGGAATGACAAATCATGCTGGCCAGCTTTATTTCTACAACTAAAACAAGCTTATATGCAACCACAAAGACGATTTGTTGGATGAATTGCTAATAATGTTTTGGCTGGGTTAATTTCTTAATAGGAATTAAAGAAAGAATAGTTGTTTGTTTTGGAAGAAAATAAAAGAAGTTAGATTTTGTATCCAAATGATTTTTGGGGATGGATAAACAATAAATGCAGAGCTATAGGGGGTAGCACATGGAGGGCACGTGCCTTATCTTAACCTTCTTTTTTGTCTTCTTTAATCATTGAGCAATGCTATGATTAAGTCATTAAATGCATTCCATTATTATTCCATTGGTCATAATCCATTATATCAACAAATTATGTTTCTCAATTATATTTCAATAACATTAGTATTAATCATTTTGGAGTAAGTTATAAGACATTCTTGCCCTTGGCTTTTGGTAACTCAAATTTTTATTTAAATTTAAGTGAAAAATTTAATTTGATACAAAATATTTCAATGAACAGCCCCAAATGTAAAAGAATGTAAAATATAACTATTACATATTTAAAATCTAACTATAAAAGAATTTAATCTTTCTTGTTGATCACAACTGAACCCATACTCAAGTTTACAAACCTGGCTCAATTAACACCCTTGTTGATCAATCATCTATTTGGAATTTACATTTGTTTATCATGGGTTTTTGATTTTAGTTTCTTTTGGAAAGCAGTATCTGAAGAGCATTAGGGTTACCCATGCTTCATAGAGACTGAACTAAAAGAAAAGCAAACTAAAGGGCAAAAGAAAGTGATGGCCCATCTCTGGGAGATCATGTGAAGAAAGCCCCTTCTCATCCTTCCTTTGTGCTCTTCCACTACGGGATTGCTATATCATGAACCTATGCTCTGCCTTAATGAATCTGCTATACAATTAGAATTTTATAGAAGCATATTTCAATCAACCATACCATTAACTTGATAAATAATCAAAATTATTGTAGCAGTATTGGTTAAGTAAGAATGCCCCTAGCCATTCATTTGCATGCCTCGTTACGTGCCACTCTTTCGAGGTGTTTGTGTTGGTACTTGTCGACCAAAATGAAGCCATTCATCATTGAATGTTGCATCACCTTTATTTCTTTTTATTTTCGAATGTTGCATTGATTTTTTTTTTTTAATCTTTCTCTTAAGGTTTGATGGAGAACACAAAACAAAGAATTAAAATTTTCTAATTTTAGCCATATCGACATAGAATAGAATGTTCAATAACTATTTCAAGAAAATCTAAACCATTTTGAAGTGATGTTTGAGTTTATTCTCGGAATTTTAATTTGTTTGTCAATTGTCGTGTCTTTTCCTTTTATTAATTTATCATTAACAAAAACTAAAGAAGCCTTCATTATATGAGAAAGAAAGAGTACGAACAACTTTTTTGAATGTATGTAAGACGCATCACCTTATTAATTATACTCTTGTGTCTCTTTTCTACAAAGGCTTAATCAATAAGACTAAGCAAATTAAATAGTCAAATTTACAAGCTTTAGTAAGATAAATAGAACAAATACTCGTCTTAGAATGATGTTTAAGCATAAAGAAGCCCTTTATGGTGCCTATATATATTACTAGTTCTCTTGAATTGTTTACTTACACTTGCTAGATCACACTGGACGTGGCATAGGGAGGTCCTTAAACAAGTGAGTTGAATTGTATTCCAGTTTTTTTTTTATTTACTTTTGAGTTTTGATTTGCTTTGTCTCTTTAATGGGTTGGTATATATCTATATAATAAAGTAACTACATTGTTTGTGATGAACTTTTTACAGCTCAGATCGTTTTGATCCGATAGTTATAGTTGAACTTTCATTATTTTTACACCTCTAAGACTCTCATCTCTCTCATACTATTATTTTTTTTGCCTATGTTGTTTTTGTGATTATTTACTCTATCAAATAGATGAAACTACATGTTATGCAATTACTTATTTCATGAAATCAATTCAAAAGTTTTTATATATCTAACGACATGTATTTTATCACTTACTTCTTAATTTGTAAATAATACTTGATGTAAATAAAAAATAGCACATTAACTATAAACACCAAATAATATTCAACATGAAATGAACCTTACTTTATAAATTAATATATAATTAAATCAAAAATTTACATTTAATTTTATCCAATTTATATTCAACTATGTCGAATTAATATCAAATTTATTTTTATTGTTATTAAATTAATATTGAAATTCATTTAATCAATTTGTTTGGTACTAAATAATTTTATTAAAATTTTAATTTTTTTGTTAAAATTGTAAAAATAATAATATTTTTTGGGATAAAATTATTAATTCTTGTTAGTGACATTGACAGAAGGGAGATATAGGGGGTCTCTGTACAATGAATTTCAAACGTTAGGGAGTCTCCATGTTATTTATAAAATGTCAAGAGGTGTCCGTCTAATATTGTCAAAACTCAGGAGATATCCGTGATTTTTACGCAATTTTTTAACTAAACATTAATTTATTATTATTTTTTATCTTAAAAACTTGAATTATTGTATTTCTTATAAAAGTAGTTATTGGTTAGGAGAGTTTCTTGATAACCAAAAAAGAAATGTGTGTGAGTGTATTTGTGTACATATTTGTATGTGGAGGATTGACCATTTGGTGATTAAATTTATAATTATATTGTGTCATTTGATGTTGAATGGTGATAATGGTGAAAAATTCGCAAGTTTTATAAATGAGCAAGATTTGAGTGATTTTATTTTTCACTTAAAGATTGTAAATTTAATTGTGTTCTGTTAATTTTTTTTTTTATGCTTGAGGTATTTATTACATGGGGATATGGTGGATTGGAAATATGATGGTTGAGGTTATAATTATGTTGTGTTATTAAATTGAGTGGTAGTAAAAATGATAAATTTGTGAGTCTTATAAATGAGCAATATTTTATTTATTTTGTTTTATTTATTGCTTAAAGATTGTAAATTTCAATGAGTTATGTTAGTATTTTTTTCTTTTTTTCAGAGGAATTTGTATATATGGTGTTATTTTGGAGAGTTTTTATATATTTTTATGACAGTTTTATTAATATGTAAGATACGGTCGACGATATATTTTAAGTCATTTTAAAAGAAGAATTGATATAAATATTTTAGGTCATTCCTTTTTGAATTTGAACAATTGTTGAAAAAAATTTTGTTCATTGTATAGTGCCTCTAGACACATGTTATTAGGAGTGTCAAACGCGTCGGATTAAATGGTTATGTGTCGGGTTAAACGGGTGACAGATGAAAAACATGTAAACTCGTACATGACAATAAATGGGTAAAAAATTTTAATACGAACACGACCCATTTAATAAATGGGTAACACGACATGACCTGTTTAACTTGTTTAATTTTAAAAAAATTATATTAACAAATTTTAATACCCCATTTTTTTTACTGTCAATTGTATTTACCTAAAAAAAAAAGAATTTCTAGTCAAATCTTACATAAAAAACTGACTTGAAGGCTAAAAAAAAATGGCAAGAGGCCACTATCTTTTATAGGTAAGGCAACCTCCCTATCTCCTCTCATTTGCCGATGTGGCACAAAAACAAAAGGGGTTGGTTTACCTTTGTTATAAACTGTTCTCCATCTCCTCTCCTTTGTTGAACTACTACTTTACTTTTTTTTTGGTATTGATTTTTTTACTTTTTTTTTCAGGCTAATTTTTTAAAATAATTATTAATTTACTATTATATTAATTTTATTTAAACGAATAAATGTGTGATAAATGGTTTGACAAGTTTTACCCAAACACAATCCGTTTATTAAACGTGTTTGACGGGTCAACCTGTTTATCACCCGAACCCGTTAAGATCTCACCAAAACCCGCTTAATTTGTGTCAATTTGTATCGATTAATCGTGTCGTGTCGAATTTTATTAGGCATACGGATAATGACTTGTACTTCAATATAGACTTCTATACTTGGTTTTAATGGGCTTTTTTATTCTATGCTTGGGGTTTTAACCTGCTGTTGGGGGTATCAAAGCCCATAATTGTTAAATTTTTCTACATGTTAAATCGGCTCACATGTGACTCGAGTCATTTGGACTTTCTTGACAAATATGCCCTCCACTATAAATCTGTCAAAAATCATGATGTCATGAGCACATGGGGACCATTTAAATTCAAATTGCAAATGTTTGGACTAATATAATGTAATTAATAGATTGAGCAACAAAATGACACAGAATGCATACATTGGGGACCATAAGTGTAATTAACCCTTAATTAAATATGGAGAGTTTCTTTGTCTTCAAATAAATAATAATGGTTGCAATTGCTACCACCCAATATATATGCTGGTTCCAAATTATAGGCTTAATTACATTTGACCTTGTTAGACATCCCAAGTCCTGATGACTTGCTTCCATTACCGTTGGAACAGAACCCATGGTGGTTGGGTAGTGCCTAGTAGAGGCGGCGATGAAGAGAGGGATGAAAGGAGGAAGGAGGAGGGAAGGAAGAGTCACAACTGCAAAAGATTGGGACGAGGGGAAGAAGAAGAAGCAGAAGAAGTGGAGGGTCACATGAGGAGTAGAGAGAGAAAAGAAGTGAAGAAGACGGAAGAGAGAGAGGTATTCTGCTCAGTTGCACTCTTATTTGGCTATATATATAGGGTTCTGCACTCAGTTTGTGCATCTTTTTTTACTCTCAACAGTTCTAGTGTACCTAGAATGATTTTCATTCTTTGGCTAGCCATTAGACTCAAATTGAGTACCTTGGACAGACTACAGTCCTTGGCTACTCATTCAGGGATTGGGTGCATTCTCCGTAGAAATGCAAATGAATCATACCACCACTTAATTTTTCATTATCCTTACTCTGCAACTGTGGGAGGCTTATGCTACATAAGAGTGGCCAACAAGTTCAAGCTAAATGTGAACACTATATGATAAAAATTGATCTATATGAATCTTAGTACACAAATAACACAATTATATATGTGTATTTGCATATTAGCACACGATGTTATTAAGCATTGAAGAATGGAGTAAGCTTGGACTTAATAACATACAAGGGTTTTTGGATGTTTGAACATTTATCAATGCTTCATGAATTTGCATTCTATCAAATGATGCTCTCTCCAAGTGTGATTCATTTGGAAGTACACGTTCAAGGCCTATACTTCTTTTAAAATTCTATTTTGTAGCGTCTCTTTTTGGTTCATGTTTGTATACTTTTTATTACACTAAGTTGAGCCTATTTTATTTACTTAAAGACTTTCCCTCATAGTGTACTGTTTATAGATTATATTTATACATGTTTTATATTTCAAAAAAAAAATAACATATTGAAGGGTCGAACGTAGCATACTCAACTAGTGTATAGTTCTTTTTTGTACTTGTCTACAAAAAACAAAGTCATTCATCATTGAATGAGACAGATCGTGATGTTACAACATCTTTATTTCTTTTGTCTGTTTCAAGATTGAGAACCCTAATCAAAGATTCAGCTAAACTTGTTTTAGCTACTTCGACATGAGCAGGTTTTTACTTACAAAAAAAAAAGGATATGGACAAGATGTTTAATATATTATTCTTAAGGCTCAATCGTATGCCTCCTAGACCTTTTTGAAGTTCTTTGTGTTTAGCATTTAGGCCATAGATTGTGAGTCGACTGTTCGAGTTTGACTTGGTTTGAGTTCATTCAAGTTCGACCGTATTAAACAAATGAATTGAGTGTCATTTAATTTCTAAATATTTCATCTTAGTCCAAAATTGAGTGTCGCTCGATTTGATATGCACAAGCTCTATTCGTTTATGACATATAAATATACACTGCTCGATTTGATATGCTCAAATGCTATTTCTTTATAATGTAAAAATATTTTTTGTGGTGAAGAAATAACAAAATATTAGCTTTATAGATAAGATATAAACTACCTTATCAAACACCCACGACATGGGTGGAACTAAGAAGGGGCCTAAAGGGGCCATGACGCACTCAAATTTTCAAAAATCACTGTAACATCTCATAAGTTTTAGAAAACAAATCCTATGTTTCTCCTTAGGTTCTAAAAAACTTTATGCATAGACAATTTACTTAATGCATTTTGAAAAGACCAATAAATTGATATTTAATAGCTAAATGGGGGATGGAAGGCATGGATGAGTGATGGTTTTATAACCGAAGATATTTGGTTGGACGAGTTTGATAAACATAGTAAGTTAAAAAAATGTAATTTATTTGTAAAAGTAGATTATAAATGTAGTTTATATCAAAAAACAATATGTTGACTCGCAACTCAATTTTATTTTACCGTGTAAAACTATGATTTGTGACAATAAATTATTATCAAGTAATTACATGACATTATAATGTGGAAATGAAAGGAACATGATACCGTCACAAACTAATTTTTAAGATAATAAAGAACTGATTTCGTTGGATTTTATGACCTAAACTAATTTTTACAATTGTATTGTATGAAAGGTAATTTTGATAAATTCTATATAAACTGTTTAACTAGTTAATAAAATTTTTATCTATATCATTGTTAGGTCCCCTTGAAATGAAATCTTGATTTTGTCCCTGCCCACGAACTCTAGCTGAAGTTGAACCAATGATATTCTGTTCGAGTAGAGCCTGAACACACCAATTAAAGTTGGCGAAACTACATATTTTTTATTGACTGCATGTAACGTGGATCACCTTAACTTTATTCTTTTGTCTTTCTCTATTGAAGCTCGATCACCAAGACTAAGCAAATAACAAACTTTACCAATTAGAGTCAGACAAATAGAACAAATACTTTACTTGAAATAATGGTTAAGCGTAAAGAAGTCCTCTATGGTACCCATGTGTTTCTATATATAGTTCTCTTAACTGTTTACACTTGCAAGAGCAAACAAATTGGCACTTAGAGCTCTTTAAAGAAGTAAGTTCAATTAATTTTCAGTTTTATTATGCTTTAATTTCGCGAGAATTCAAATTTTCAATTCATGAATTTGTGCTCTTACTTAGTTATATGTTTATTCATTATTACTAAAATTTTTATAGTAATGCTAGACTGATCAAATTTTAGAACTAAATTTGGAACTCAAATAGTATGACAACATATTATTTAGAGCCTTTATTGGGGTTCAAATGACATAGCAGCAAATAAAGAAGCCCAAGTCAATTGCCATGTTATTTGAATTCTAAATTTGGTCCCAAAATTTGGTCAATGTAGCATTACTGAAATTTTTATTTGAAAAGTACTAACTCATACATAAAGATGTATATCATAGTAGAATGATATTTGTAACTTATAATTACTATTTCAAGACCTTATAACCAATATAAATTTAAAAATTAAATAGCATTCCACATAGTTATGCATGAAATTTAATTTTTTATATTTTATTTTTATGAACTTTTTTGTGTGAATGTTTGTCTTGATGCATCTAGTATGATGCACTCAAAGTGATCCCGCCATAAAATATTTTAAATTTTGTCACTTTTATGCTCTCGCTCTACATGATCTAGGTCACGCTCCGAGAACGTAGGCAAGATTTTTTGCCCAAATCTCAGGAAATAGCTTAAATTGATACAAAGGGCTATGACCAATTTGTTCTTTGAATCAACGGCATGCTTAATATTCATGCGTGAGTTTCTGTGTGTGTTTTCTTCATTTCTATAAGCATTATCTATATCTATAATTATTTCTTCGTGTTTTTCTTTAAAATAGGCCCACGGTTCAAATATTATCTAGTACCTAAACTAATGTGGGTCGCCAATTTGTAACATAACCCGTCAATCAAATGAGAAATAAACATAAATGCAACAAATGTGACTTTAGCCTTTAATGTGTGGATCATTGATGTCATTATCAGTTTGACACGCATCGGACCCACTTAGAAATGGTTGAACCCGACTACACATAACTTGATTCTAACCTAAAATAATTTATACATGATACCAAACCTAACATGAATCATTATCAATCTTATTACAACAATTTGTTAATGTCAGATTAACCTTTTTATTTTTTACCTAAATGTTTCAATTTTTATCGAATTCAGATATTTTTCTTTTACCTTAGTGCCTTTCAGGATAGCATTGAGTTTTTGCAATAAAGAAATATGTCGGAATAGAGAGTGTAATGCTAAATGAGAAGATTGATTGTTGCTTTCCAGTAAACACAGGTGCCCATTAAACTACAAGAATGGACAATATTGGCACAAGCAGAGGAAATTCTCATACAATTGATGTGGGAAAAGCCTGCATTCCACTGGTAAATTCGATGCAAGAGAGCTTAGAAAGTTTGCCACCTCTATCCTCCGAGTGTTGCATCTTCAAGGTCTCCCCGAAACTTCGAAAAAATAATGAAGCAGCCTATACTCCTTTGGCAGTCTCAATCGGTCCGTTTCACCCTGGCAAAGTAGCGTTACAAGCCATGGAAAAACATAAACGGAGGTACCTACACAACTTTCTTGGACGAACCCAAAAGGGGTTGATGGATTTTGTTAAAATACTCAAGGAGAAGGTGAAAACAATACGCCAATGTTTTGGATAAATCATCGACTTTGGAAGTGATGAATTTGTAGAAATGATTCTTGTTGATGCTGCTTTCATGATTGAACTCATGTGGAGCACTCGGTTCTTTTCTACTGTTGATCTGAATGATCCTATATTCCACAAACCATGGACGATTTTTGACATAAACTATGATATAATGTTTTTTGAAAATCAAATTCCATTTTTTGTTCTGGAGGATCTTTTCGACCTCGCAAACTTCGAGGCATACCAGATCCCAGGTGGGACAGCTGAGAGACCATCTTTGGTTGATCTAACCTGCAAATACTTCAAGGAATATTTAGGGATTCTATCGCAAGCAGACTATATACTGGAAATTAGAAACTCTTTACAAGCGAAACATTTGCTTGATTTCCTAAGAAATTGTCTCATACCATCGCAACCTCCGAAGCCACCCAATACGAGAGGTAAATATAGCACCGGAGGTTGCGCAACAAAGCTCCACGAGGCTGGAGTAACGTTTAAGAAGGGAGAAAGCAAGAACTTGTTTGATGTGAAATTTGAAAACGGTGTTTTGGAAATCCCAAATTTACCATTTGATCCTAAAACAGAATGTATCTTACAAAATCTAATTGCCCTCAAGTGGCGTTATTATAATGTTTGTGACATAAGTGACTATATTGTCTTCTTCGATAACCTCATTGACTCTCTGGAGGATGTTGACTTACTTGGTCGCAGCGGAATCATCAAGCCTGTGAATGGGGACAACAAAGATGTATCGAATATGTTCAACAAACTCGGTAAAGACATTGTCATAAACCGTGAGGGCTACTATTTTGCTGGAATTCATAATCAACTGCTTGAATTCATTGGCACAAATGGAGGGCAACCTTGAAATGCGATTATTTTGGGACTCCATGGGCTACACTCTTTATCGTCATAGCTGCGATTCTTCTCCTGCTCACATTCATACAAGCGGTGTGTTCTCTCTGTGACTTGAGAATTCAGAGATGGCTACTTATTGTAATATCCATAAGACTATATTATATTTATCGTGTCATCCTATTTTATGGGAATACTGTTCTTTGCAATAGCTATTGAGGTACTCTTCAACCAAGGCGCCATCCTTTCATCTTTTACTAAACTTATGGCATGGATTGTGAATGAGATGTACGAAGCTTGGGAAAATTAATGATAAGTGAATGCTTTCGCTTCATTTCCTTGCCAATAATTTGTTCCATTATTTCAGTTACAAATATATGTGATGATATTATTGCGAAGACCTTAAGTATTAAAGGTATGTGGATTTAGTAGGCTTTCTTTTCAATTTTCTTTAATATAGTGGTAGATGAGTGACATGCATAAGATTTTAAATTTCAACAGAGAAGATGTTTTTTTATTCATTTTGTTGTTAGTAGAGCGTTAACCATTATAAAGAAATTTTCTCACAAGGAAAATGTTTTGTCCATTGAAATTCAGAATTTTATACATGTTACTTATCTAGCACTATATTAAAAAAAATTGGAAGGAAGGGGTAATGGAGGGGATCTAAATCTACTTTCATTGTGGATACTTAGGTTTCGTTTGACGTAACTTCTCAAAATAAAAACTCATCCTTAAAATGTAATTTTTAAAATAGACTTTTTAAGATGGACTTTTTGAAATATCTAACTATTTGGTAAAAGTATATTTTAGAAGTGTGTTTGAACCAATGTCTATCTACAACTAGTCATGTTTATCTACAACTAACTAGTCATGCCTATTTATAACTAGTGTTCTAATACGATATATCTTTTTTTACTTTCTATCTTATAATATGAGATATGCAAATTATCAATTAAGCAAGGCTATCACACACACACACACACACACACACACACACACACACACACACACACATATATATATATATATATATAATTGCAAAAATTAAGGCTAATTTTGGAAAGCGATGTGAAATTAAATATCACTTACTGTGTAAATAGGATAGTTTTGAGAAGCTTCCCTAATAGACTTCTCTATAATGCGCATTTTGAATATGCACTTTTTTGATTAGTCTAAATTTTTTTAGACACCAAACAATTTTATCTCTTTGAGAAGTGTTTGCATCTATAAGATGGACTTTTGAGTTGTCTTTCAAATAGAACCTTATCCTTTTGGTTTCTTTGTCTTTTGGCATATTATTGTGTTTTTTTTCTTTTTGTTGAAGTATAAATACATAATGTACACTAGCTCTAACAGTTTAAACTTTTAGAATAAATGATTGTTTAATAATCATTTCTCTCTAACAGTTTAAACTTTTCGTTTGGAGGACAAATGTCATTGTATTCCTCAAGTACTTTAACATTAATATATTTTATATATCCTCTCAAAGATAAAATGTATCACACCGCAAAACCTAGGCGATGTCAGTGTTTTATTTTGTAAAAACATAGCAATGGCACTTTACTCTTGAAATTATTTATTGTTTAGACTTCTCAGCACAAAAGTTTATACTATGAGACCAAAAGATGTATCACACCAGAAGATACAATTTTTTAAAGTCAAATTACAACTTTTAGGTGTGCGAGTTAAAACTGCACAAGAAATGGCCGATAATAAAATTTCATGATTTATTGTAAATGTTAAATCTTTTAAAGATCAAGTTATATTTTTTAAAATCAAGTAAAAACTAATTGAGATTATTAATGATCAATAACAACAATTCATGATCGATCACCACTGCCACCGCCCCCCATCATCATTACCACAACCACCACTTATTATTTCCACCGGCGCCCACCGCCACTACCCATCACTATTATCATCTCATTCTTATATTAATTATCACAACCACCATCATTTCACCACCACCGTCACCCACTCCCACCATGCACCCACCATCATCATCGTTGCCCACCACCACCCACTACCACAAACCAGCACCACTCATCGTCACCTACCATCACCGCCAGTCACTATCACCTATACCTACCGCCACCATCCACCACTATCACCATCTCATTCTTATATTTATTATCACTACCACTACCACTGTCACCCACCGCCACCACCCACCATCATCATTGTTGCCCATGACCATCCACTACTACAAACTACCACCACTCGTTGTCACCCACCACCGCTGCCATCCACTGTCGCCATACCTACCACCACCATCATAGTTGCCACCCACAACTGTCACCACTATCACAGTCGTCGGCCCCCACTACAACAATCATTGTCTCCTATCACCACCACTGCCAGCACTCACCCCCATTACAATTGTTGCTTAAATTCCTTTCTCTCTCATTTATATTTGTGATTTAATTTTGGGTGTAAATACAAGTATGTTCATAATTGACAGTTTTTTTTTATTATTTTGTGCCTTCAAGCACGACCAATAACTAATTTTTAATATACCACCAATCCAACAAGAAATAAACATTAAGGCAATATGTGTCACTTTAACTTTACTGGTTTAACATCATTACCAGTTTGACTCATCAGACCCACTTAATAGATGAGTCGATACAAGCCCGACTACACCTAATATGATTATAACCCACATAATTTAGACATGGCACCAAATTTGAAATAATGTATTTGCAGTCATATTATAACAATTCTAGTAATCTCAGATTAATTTTTAAAATTGTATATTTTACCTAAATGTTTATATTATTATCGAATTCGAATTTTCTTCTTCTACATTAATGTTTTTCGCAATAAATACCAAAGAAATCTCTTTTGTTGAGAAGATCTCTATATTGAACAAGTCATTCATATTGAGAATGCTATCAGATACCCAGACTCTTACTGTATTTTTTGCTTACCAAATTCACTTGGATCTGGCAAACAAAATTTCGTAAGGATGTCGTCCGAGTAGCATTGTTGATTTCTATTTGTTGGAATTTGAGAAATAAAGGAACTGAAAATTTCTGTAAATGGGAACCTAGCCTTTGAGATTTAGAAACCCTCTTTAATATGAATGCAGTAGAGTTGAGATTTTATCTCTAATGAGTTTTTTCTAAACTGAGTGTTTCACAGTGGTAGTTCTCTTTGTAGCTAGAAGAGAGTCTTATTTGTGAGCAATGCTACATTGACTTAAAAATTTGCCTTGATTTGTTGACTTAATAAATCATTGTCATTGATTTAATGTGGGTCTTACAATTTATTGGGACTTACTACCTATTCAATGGTTATAATTGATCAAGTCAGCATTTTAAGTCCATATAACATTTTTCCTTATTTATACTTGAGAGTTATCAACTAGTCGTTATTAATCACCTGATTAATCTCAATGACCACCAATATTTCCTCAACTCCCTGCCGTTAAAGTAGGCTAAAATGCTCCAATTATGAATTAACTACCTTGACCTAGTCTTTCATCACTTGATAAGTCTCTCTAGCAAAGTCACTCATGCTGATTAGAAAAGATTCGACCCAAACATCAAATCATATCAATGCATAATATACGTATGTATGCACTATTAAAAAATAATAGTTAATATATAATGATTTTATAAAAAATGCATCTACGATATAGAACATAATTTCCCCCCTTGTATGGTGAACATATTGACCTATTGAAGGCCACTTGTTTTAACAGCCTAGAAAAGGAAATTCCACAAAATCTATATACCCTTTATAAGCCCTGCTGCCCCAAGAATAATTTTGGTTCAATGATTTGAGATATTTGGTTTCATAGATTTCTAATTAGTAACAACTTCAAGGACAAAATTGTGGTGACAAGTTAGAACATCTTTTGTTGCTTTCGCAAAATTTGAAAAGGATTTAACAAAAAAAGTTGCTTGTTCAATTCCTCGGAAACAAACAGATGATAAGATAAAAGTTTTAGTCTGTGAGAAGGAATGTATAACCCTATAGGCTATATGAATGTACAACAATCATTTTCATATATATAATGTCAAAGAATATGTATGTATCTAATTCATCCCTCCTAATATCCTCAATCTAGGAAAATGAATCTTAATGAAAAATCTCCAAAAAAAAAAAAAGGGGAACATAGAACAACATCAATCCATTTATTGTGAATTTGGTTAAATAACTCACATTCACACAGAATTAAGAAATGTTATTTCTACCAGAAATAAAATTTGTGGTTTTGTACACTTATACAACATATAATTTATTGTACTGAAAGAGAATTGAGTCTATCCCTTAATATCACAAAACCATGAAGGGTTCAAAAACATGCATGCAGTTTTGACCAGAGCAGGGTCACCACTGATCAATGCATCACCACACAAAGCCAACAATCTCCATTGATGAGATGCTCTTGTCTCAGAGACTAATATCATGTACAAAGAACACATTTCCTCTATATGCCCGTTCTCAACCCCAACTCACCACAAATGGCCTTGCAGCTCCAAAACTCCTTGCATTCTAGCCATTTTCACACAAACTTGAAGAGCACAAGAGCCTTGTCCAATTGCTTCACCCCACACCAAACCATATTCTCCTGATCTGATGTCAATATTTTCCCCATACACAAACAGAACCCATTCCCTCGACCACTCTCATAAACCCCACCACAAAGTTCAACTTCAATATCTCTAACACTGCCACAGAGATAGTACAACACAAGTGTAAACAAGCATCTATATGAGTGACCCAATGTCTTTGTGAGCTTCTTTTGCACTAAACTCTCTTGATGCCTATTCTCCCTGTACCCAATATTTTTATCTAACAAAGCATCCTTGATCCGGGAAAGCCCTTCTTTCATCACCTCGAGCTTCAAAACATATAAAAGAAACTCCTTTTCATCTCTCAAGCAATTATAAGGTCATTGAACATCTCAAGAACATCTTCCAATTTGGGGAAGCAGGTGAATCCACAACTTTTGCAGGTGCAAGGTGCATCCATGACATTGAATCAGGGTCATAAGAAATAGCATTGACTAAGAATTTTAGGCAACCAGTCACAATTTGCTGACCCATTATAATCCCCTTAGTTGGGCACCAATGACTCAAAGAATCCAGGTCAGATTTCATTCCATTTAGTACTTCCTCGAGTGCACCAGTCCATACCCTGTGCTGCGTAACCTAAGGGCAAATTATGAGACGAACTACCTTCCTTTGTTGAGCAGAAACATTCAAAAATTTACTCACTTTGGTGATTGAATTCATAGACATTAGCTCTCTTTCACTTGGTCTACTGAAGCAGAGAGGTGCTCTACATTTTGCATCAGTAGATGAAGTTGAAATATTCTTCTTGAGTGTTTCCTGCACCGATGGACACCCAATAAGGTTCTAGGCAAAGGACCTAAATGTGTGCATTTTGAGCTCAAGGCGTTCATCGGCGACTGTCGAATGATCATTTATGTTAACTAGCCTTCCATCAATCAAGTCCACATCTTTTAACAAGAGGGTTAATTTTGCTAGCTTTGGAAATGCCTTTTGGTACCATTCGAAAGGTAAAGGGTCTTCATGAGATTCTTCTGAACAGTGATAGAACACCACAGTCAAACCAAAAACTTTGTTTTGCTTGGTCCTCAGATTCTTTGGTCCACAGAGGAAGAATTGCAAATGCCTATAGGCCATTATTAACACGACAAAACTACTATAAATTGTGCGACTCCCATCAGCAAATCTACTCAGTGCTTGCTTCTCAGATTCCTGTAAGTTGGTTTTTCAGTTTTCCAGCCTGAAACTAATCCTGCAACATCAAAGCCCAAATTAAATGTTAATGCGTCAGGGGTTGTGATTCTTTGATACATTTTATCAAACACATGTTGGGCATTTTCTTCTCCAAATAATAGAAACCATTAACAAAGCCAAGGGAGAATGAACGTCACAGATCATGTTGGCCAGCTTTATTATTATTATTTTTTTTGGGTACACTGGATATGTGCTAGTCCACATATCCACAAGGACCAGTGTTTTCGGGTGGAAGTTAACATCCCATCACGTGCTCTGGGTGCTGAAGATTAAGTTTAGCTCTAATTAACTACCATAGTTATTTAACCTCGAACTCAAATATTGAGTGAAAAAATTCAAATTCTTACCCACCGGGTTGTGCCATCTTTATTTTTGCAACTAAAACAAGCTTCTATGCAAGCACAAAAACGGTCTGTTGGACGAATTGCTAATAAAGTTCTAGTTGGGTTAATTTCTTAATGAAGATTAAAGAAAGAATGGTTTTTATTTTTTTTTGATGGACAAACAAGAAATGTAGAGCTATAGAGATAGCACATGGAGGGCATTTGCCTTAGCTCAACATTCGTTTTCTGAATGTATTGGGCGTTGGCAATGCGTGTAGTTGCTAAATTTTCTTGTTTAAATTTTGGAGTGAGTTATTAAACGTTCCTGCCATTGGCTTGTGGGTCAGACTTATAATTGAGTCTAATTATTTGACTGCAAAATAGTCAAATTACTCGGACTCAACTTGAGTTCGAGTTCGGCTCATTTTCTAAATTAGCTGACTTGGGTTCATTTAAAAAAATAAGCTTGTTAAACTCAATTCAAACTCGTAAAATTCAGCTCGATTATGAGCACTAGTCACAAGTTTCTCACAAATTAAGGCTCTGATGTTTTCTCTCATAGAGCATTATTTACGTAATTTAGACACCATCAAATGTATAAGCCACGATTTTCTTTCTTTTTTCTTGGGGAGGTTTGACATGTTAATTAAAAGTGCCAATTCAATTGTAGAGTATTGCAATCATGATGAATACTTATCAATCTTAATCAAATCTATTTAATCAATACTATTTGATGTCTTCATACTTGTTCAATCTATTTATTAATTGTGTTACATTCGTATTAAAACATATAACTTTTGCATGGAGATTCTCCTTAATCTCTCAATCAAATTCTCCACTCATATTCCCCTTGTAAAAATAACTATTCTCGCTCAATTCAAGTGCAAGCAAATGAAGTGAAATTTTTTTCTAATTCTACAAGGATTCTTATGATACTGGTATTAAGAAAAAAGAAAAAAGAAAATAATATAAATTTTCTCCGTATAACATCACTAATACAGACTAGTCATGCCGGAATTTTATTATTTGTGCTTTTAAATCTACTCATTTATTGTTTTATTTTTAGATCAGATTTTCACTTAAAAAACTCCATAAGAATGTCATAGTAATATCTGAACTACTAAGGACACTTGTTTATTTTACCAAAAACTCAGTTAGTGAAATTTATAAGTTATTTTGGTAATTTTCCCAATCCCGATGCATGTCCAATTGTCATAGCACACTTTTTTATTCTCCTACAAGGCTCCATGGCCCATTGTTCTCCTTGGAATAATGTGTCTCGACTCAACCTTCGAGTTTGGCTCGAACTTGACTCCATTTTAGTCTCAGTAAAATTTAAGTTTGAATAAGTTTTTGTTTGTAAAAAAATTCTTATTTTATTGTTAGAAAAAAACCCATATTTAAAAGATGAACAACTCAAACTTATTCTCAAATAACTCCAAATCATGTACACTTTTATTTCTCTAATCTCTTCTCTTGTAGGTTTTTGAAAAACTTGAACTTTTAGGATTTGATTTGATGGAGGATTATACGGATTTTGGAATATTTTTGCTGAGAAAATTATTGTTTTAGAATTGATAATTAAATTTTAGTGTTTAGTATAAAATTTTTGCACAAAAAAATTGATTGATTTTTGCTTGAATACTCATAAGTTTCTTCTGAGCTTAGGCAAAACTTTCAAATTGAAAGTTGAACTCATCTAGAGTTCAAACTCGATTAGTTACAAACCGAACCCATAATCAAGTGCGACAAGTCTGACCTGATTAACACCCTTGTTGATCAAACGCAGCTTATAGTCTCAAAAAAGGCACTGTGAAAACAGGAAAACAAGCTAATTAATAACAAAAATTATGGTGCAAATGCTAGAAGAGCTAAAAGAAATTAAGCATTGTGATATGGCCAACCATCGAACCTCAAATATATGCAAGCTACACCTTTTTAGAGGATTGCACAATCTTCGGAGAGTAGCATAATCGCCAACTGTATTTGTGAAATCTGAGCATGCATATATATAGTATGTAAATAAAAATTTATTTATTTTTTAAAAAATATTAAATTAAAATTTTGAATTTAAGATAATTACAAAAATGTCATTGCACATTTCTTTTAAGTAGTTGGCTGGCAGCAGGAGAAGGTTTCCCATCATTCTTTAACACTCCAAAAGGGTTGAAAGGCTGCTGAAGGCCTCTGCTGAGTGTTTGGATTAGATAGAATCGTTTGGAGGAGAGAGAAAGTGAGGAGAGAAGTTAGAGAGAGAGAGAGAAAGTGTGAAGATCAAATTTTATGAGAAAGAATTCGAGTATCATAGGGTAAGCTTCTAGCCTAATTAGGGTGCTAAGAGTCCATTTATGATGATTAAAATGAGTTTTAGTCATTGTTTGAGCATGCATTTTTATTTTTAAATTTTTGGGTTTTAGTTGGTATAGAAACAAATTGAGTTTTGGTTTAGTTTTAACTTGGATTGAGGTTTGGGAATGGTACCCGGGTGTTTAATATGAAGTTTAGTTGTGATTTGAAGGGTGGCCGTGATCGGTGGTGGTGGTGGTTTGAAGAAGGGAAAGTTCATGGCAAGGATTTGAGTTTCTTGAAAATTAAAGGTTTGAATCTTGAGTTTTTAAAACGTAAGGTGCATTGGGTTAGACTAAAACCAACTCTAGGAATCCCTTGATACCCTTAGAAATTGATTTAGAGTTCGTTTGGTAGGTAAAAAGACAGTTGTAGATCTGATCCCAAGTTGAAAAACTTTTTTTCTTTTTCAAATTTTGGTTCAATCTTTAGGTGTGTTAAAGTTTGATTTGAAGGGTCTCACCTATGGTGATATGAAGAGGGCCATAAGGAGAATACATACGCTTTGAAAACAGGTCTAAATGTGTTATATGGAGTAAGTTATAGGGGTGAAAAGAGGGGTTCTTGAAACAGAATTTTGACGCATAGAGTTTCTTGAGATTGAAGATGAAGTGGACCAAGGGGACCACTAGACACCAACGATGCCTGAGGGCACGTCCAGTGTCCAATGGACCTCTGGTCAGTGCCAGAAGTTCCGTAATGTCTGTGTAGAGGTCTTGGTAAAATTTGAGGTCAATTTGATACCCGGATCAATATATGATATAAAATGTCTATTTTGCCCTCCAGGGGCAATTTGAACCAATTTTTTGCTTATTTTCACCAAAAACAAATTATATTCATTCTTAGGTAGGTTAATTTAGTATGAGTATGAAATTTCATTGAAAAATAATATTATTTTATTTTTAGCAATTCCAGATCGAAAAGCAATGCAGAGTAGGGTTTCTCAATTCCGGATCAAACAAAACATTTTAAATTCATTTCTAAATTATGTCTTATAGTATTTTTTAACTTTTAGTATATTTTAAAATTATATGATTGAGCATTTGAACTCAAACTTGAAATTTCGAATTCGAATTAGGGTTTTGAGTGCGATAACGCACAATGGTTTGAAACAATTGATTTAACTATCTAAAATAAGATATTGGAATCCTTTTAAACTAAACATAAGTGTACAAAAATCAAGTGACAAAAAGATTTACATCCCAGTTTGAAGCTGTATTTAAATACTAGTCATTATCTGTTCTTGAAGGCATTATATAACATAAAAAAATCACAAGTAATTGCCCAACTTGAAAAAGAAAATAGCTCAAAAATATTCATTCCAATTCTTTTAAAATGACCTGAAGTATTCTGTCGACCATAAACTCCATATATAGAACTATCACAAAAATGTATAAAAAATTCTGCAAAATAATACCACATATACAAATACTTCAGAAAAAAAATACTAACGGGATTTATCACCATTGTCACCATTTAACCTAATAACACAACATCATTATAAACTCAATCACCAAATTTGCAATCCACCCCATGAAATAAATACCTAAGCAAAAACAAACAAATACTAACAAAACATACAACTACTAAATAAAATTCAGCACTAATGAAATAAAAATTGCAACAATCTATATAATAAAACTAAGTTCACAAATACTGTAAAAAAAAAAAATAATTTACTATCTCAAATTCCACCGACTTCCAAAATAATGTATATAGCGTGTAAAAAAATCTAAAAATATTATATTTCTCATTATCTAAAAACATACAATTTTTTAATTCATCCACATTCAAATAATAAAAAGAGATATGAGAGAGTGCGTTAAAGAGATAGGAGAGAGAGAGAAAGAGAGATAGTTATATGAGAGATGATCGTTAGAGTTAAGTCCAATTTAAAAGAGATATGAGATGGAGAGAGAGAGAATTATATGAGAGATATATATGGTGTGTGTTTAAAAGAGATAAGAGAGAGAGAAAAAGATGAGTGAGTTTGTGTTTAAAATGTTTAAGAGATAGGAGAGAGAAAGTTATATGAGAGACGAGATTGTTAGAGTTAAGTCCAATTAATATCGTCGAATCAATAATCGTCAAGAGATCTGAGCCACCAAAAATTAAAGATAAAAAAATTTAACTACTTTATTGTATAAATATTATATTATAGGTATAATTTATCAATAGTATTTGAGGGTGGACCGGGGACCACCCTGGTCCAAGGTTGGCTCCGCCCATGCATATGCTTCATAGAGACTGAACAAAAAGAAAAGCAAACTAAAGGGTAAAAGAATGTGCTGGCCCATCTCAGGGAGACCATGTGAAGAAAGCTCCTTCTCATCCCTCCAATCTGCTTTTTCACTATGTGTATCATGAGCCTATGCTCTACGTTAATGAATCTGCTATACAATTGGAATTGTGTAGAATTATATTTCAATCAACCGTGTCATTAACTTGATAAATAATCAAAATTATTGCAGCACGGTTGGTTAATTAAGTACGACATGAAATCTAAATGATCGCCCCTAGCCGTTCATTAGCATTTGACTCTGTACATTTGTGCCACTCTTTCGAGGTGTTCAAGTTGGTACTCCTTGTCCAAAATGAAGCCATTCGTCATTGAATGTCACATCACCTTTATTTCTTTTTATCTTCGAATGTTGTATTACTTTTGTTTCTTTTTAATCTTTCTCTTGAGGTTTGATGGAGAAGACAAAACAAAGAATCAACTTTTCTAAATTTAACCATATCGACATATAATAGAATGTTCAATAACTATTTCAAGAATGTCTAAACTATTCTGAAGTGATGTTTGAGTTTAGTCTCAAAATTTTAAGTTGTTTGTCGATTATCGTGTCTTTTCCTTTTATTAATTTGTCATTAACAAAAACAAAAAAAACCTTCATTATATGAGTAAGAAAGAGTATGGACAACTTTTTTGAATGTATGTAAGACGCATCACCTTATTATTAATTATCCTCTTGTGTCTCTTTTCTATAGAGGCTTAATCAACAAGACAAAATTTACAAGCTTTAGTAAGATAAATAGAACAAATACTTGTCTTAGAATGGTGTTTAAGCATAAAGAAGCCCTTTTTGGTGACTATATATATTACTAGTTCTCTTGAATTGTTTACTTACATTCGCTAGATCATACTGGACGTGGTATAGAGAGGTCCTTAAACAAGTGAATTGAATTGGATTCTAGTTTTTTTTATGTAATTTCGAGTTTTGATTTGTTTTGTCTCTTTAATGGGTTGGCTTATATACTTTAATGGACTTCTATATCTGGTTTTAATGGGCTCTTTTATTCTATGCTTGGGGTTGTTACTAGCTGTTGGGGTTATTAAAGCCCATAATTGTTAAATTTTTCTACATGCTATATAAGCAAACTAATGGGAACTACTGCTATTACTATTTCCCAAGTTGTTGATATAATCTTAAACAACGTTATGCTAATTTTCTACATTTCGAGTTTCATGGGCAATTACAATTTGAGTTAGGTTCACACTTGTATAGGCGTGACTGGTGAATAAATGTTACTATGAGTGTTTGGGTTTAATTTTGGAGTTGCTAATGTCCATTAGCACTCTCATGTGCGGGGAAGCACAGTTTAAGACTGTGATACATATCTCTCGGACTCAGATTAAGCTCAGTTTATTTTATTCAAATTGTTATATTATTTTCTATTATATTTTAAATTTAGTTTTGAAGTACATGTTAACTTATCATTTTTGCTACTGTTTATATTGTAGAATGATATTACAACAACTATTGTTCACTTAGACCACTTGTTCAACATAATGTGAACACAAGAACTATTAACATGCCAATCTGTGCATTTAATTGCCAACTAATATGAAGGAAGCATAAGTAGTTGATTATGTCTCTTTTTCTTTTGTAAATGAGGCCAGGAAAAGAAAAGAGAGGATCAAAAGAATGGACAATGATGATTCCATTGCAGATGCAGTGGAAGATCGTCATATTTTATTGGCAGATTCCTTTAGGGAGCAAAAACTTGACTTACCTTTCCTCTCGCCTGACTGTTCTATCTATAGAGTTCCAAGACCAATTCGAGAACAGAATGAAAAAGCTTACACACCCCAGATAGTTTCCATTGGCCCTCTACACCATGGAAAAAAGGAGTTGCTAGGCATGGAAGAGTTCAAATTATGGTGCTTGCATGAATTTCTCAATCGTACCCGCCTCTCTCTCTTTGGAGGGTTGTATAAGAGTGATAGAGAAATGGGAAAAAAGAGCTCTTAGATGTTATGCAGAAAGAAGTGAGCTTAATACTGATGCCTTTGTGAAAATGATCGTATTGGATAGTTGTTTCATCATTGAGGTGATGTTAAGTGATGAAAGAATGAATACAGATTCTGATTATTCGAGCAAGATTCGGGTAATGCTTCATGTGCAAAACGACCTGATATTACTTGAAAATCAGATTCCATTCTTTATAATTGAAGGTTTATTCAACCATGCTTGCCATTCTAATCCACACCTCCCGTCCTCTTTCCTCGACCTTTCGATCTTGTACTTCTCAAACTTATTGCCATTCAATGAGATTCCAGAGTCTATACAAAGTACTGAAGTGAAGCATTTTGTTGATTTGCTAAGGATATGTCACTTGCTGTCATCGTTACAGTCACCACGAGCAGACATGGAATTTATAACAATACGAAAAACAACTAAGATCCAAGAGGCAGGAATGATTATAAGGGGCTCAAGCTGTCGTCTACTTGACATAAAACATACAAGGGGAGTGTCAGAAATTCCAACATTAAAAGTAGAAGACAGGACAGAATTAGTACTTAGAAACCTTATTGCACTGGAGGTAAGCCATTATTATCCTAAGACTTACATTATTGATTATCTCTTCTTCATGGATAATCTCATTGACTCTGCTAAAGATGTGGAGCTACTCATCCAGAATGGAGTTATCCATAGCGTAATTGGAGATAGCTATGTAGTGGCGACCCTCTTCAATAGCCTTTGCAAAAATGTTCCATTAAGACACTACTACTATAATGACATATCTAAATATGTGAATGCATATTACCAAGTCCCTTGGCACAGGTGGAAGGCAATCTTGAGACGTGATTATTTCAGTACTCCCTGGAAAATCGCTTCTACTGTCGCTGCAGGAATATTACTTGTGCTTACCCTAATCCAAACCATCAAGACTTTTTAATTCTCGAATAAAGAATTGTGCTTCTTTGCATTTTTATCTACTTTCTAAACATTTTGAGCTAATGTTATTTGTACTTTTGAACGTTCTATGTATATCATGGTTGAAGCTTGATTGCTTGTTGAAGCAATTAAGTCCATCCAGTAGTTAACAAAATTGGAACACGTGTGTGGAATGAGTGCTTTCAGTAGAAAAAAAAAAAAACAATTGACCTGTATTTCTCTTTTGTTTTTACCCTTCATGTTCTATTCTATCTGATCTCCCTCCCTAACAACTTCACATGTCCTCTATAGTGCACCCCTACATCACCATTAAGTATTGAATGATAGAATTCCTTTTAGAGTTATCAAGTAGACCTTTCTGAGATTCAGATTAATTAATGAAATCTATTTTTCCGTAATTCTATTATTGGGGTTGATTTCTGGAAATACCTTTTTTTATTTCATTCCTAAGTAATAACGAGATCGTTATAATGAAAGCTAGCGAGCATATATTGGTGCCTACTTATTTTTAAGCAAAACATTTGTCCTCTTAAGCACTAAAAGGTGTTATTCAAGAGAGATCCGCTAATGGTTCAAACTATATTTTCAAAACACAAATTGTTTAGAAAATTTTTTTTATTTCAAAACACCTAAAGAGCCATATTCGGATTACTTCCAATTCCATTTAACTTAATCATCCTAAGTTATAAATAACTAAGGGTTCATCTTAGGCATTTAAGTCATTACCTTTGTTTTAAGCATGAAGGTTCATGAGGAGTTTCAA
>CAUOFW020002556.1:0-47134 GCA_963454935.2 Ilex paraguariensis
TCTCCATCAGGTGCGGAGTTACTAACTGTGACCACCAAAGTTTCCCAGCTTTCGGGAAGTGAACTAAGAAGTAACAAAGCTTGCAACTCATCATCAAAAGTAATTTTCATGACGGCCAACTGATCACAATGCTCTTAATCTCATTCAAATGCTCTGCAATAGAAGTACCTCCTTATATTTAGAGTTCACAAGCTTTCGAAATAAAAAGGCTTATTTCACTGCCGTCTTTCTATCATACAAACTCTCCAATTTGGTCCAAAGACCATGTGCAGATTTTTCTGTAGAGACATGATGAAAGACACTATCATCAATCCATTGCCGAATAAAACCGACAGCTTTCCGGTCTAGCTTTTTCCACTCGTCATCTTTCATCCCTTCCGGTTTGCCACTATCACCCTCTATGGGTCCATTTAAATCTTTACAAAATAAAAGATCTTCCATTTTAGTTTTCCAAGTCACCCAATTTGTGCCATTGAAACTAACCATACGTCCAACGTTGCCGTCCATAATTCACACACAGAATATAACGAATCGAAACCGAATTAACCAATTGCTCTGATACCAGATGTTGGGAAAATAGACTTTCCCACAAGTGTAAATCAATGGAAGCAATATAAATAAAATAACAGAAAATAAATAAGCACACAAGATTTACGTGGTTCCCTCAAATAACTTGAGGTACATCCACGACGACCGGTAGGATGATTCCCGCCAGTGTCGACTTTTGGCGGGAATGGTCGAATCCTCCACATAAGTCGGGAGGGGGAGAATTGTTGGGTTTCCCTCCTTTGTGGGACTCATCAATTTGCTAATTTTTTGGTGGCCTATCCGTGTAGGACTCTTATCCAAGACTTGGTTTGGAGTCTTCTAGTTAAAAAAGAATTTGGCAACCACCAAAGACTATAAGTTTTGTCCTTTTCTTTGGTTTATCTTTTCTCGGTTGGTTTTGGCAAGAAGACATATTTTTCGGCAGTCTTTGGTTCAACAAAAATTCAGCCTTCTTCTTCTCCTTTTTTGGTGCCAGAAAAATCTGCAAATTTGTTCTTCAAGTGGGTAATATTTCTTCACTTGATATTTGGGTTTCTTGCGGTTTGTTCTTGGAGATTTGGTTCACTTATTTTGTGAGGTATTTTCCTCTTGTGATTTACACCTTGGTGTGTTTGTAAGGCTTATGCCTTTTGGCCACTTTGTAATCTGATTTGGTGATAGTGGAAGAAACTGACCTACCGGTCGTCGTGGATGTACCTCAAGTTATTTGAGGGAACCACGTAAATCTTGTGTGCTTATTTATTTTCTGTTATTTTATTTATATTGCTTCCATTGATTTACACTTGTGGGAAAGCCTATTTTCCCAACAGAAAGTGCCGATGCAAAAGAACCGAAGCAAAAGAAATAAGTTGGGATCGACTTTTGCGTCAGCACTGTTTGTTACCAACACAAAAAATGAAGGTGGGAGGAGGACTGCGATGAATATATTGAAGTTGTTTGGTTCATTGAAGTTAATTTTAATTTCAAATCAAGATTGACCTAATAAATTTTAAGAAAACACAGGGATAGAAGAGCGGGAGGAGGACTGCGATGGATTCTATGTGGGTGGATTGTGGACAGAAAAAACAAGGGTTTGGATTTGGACGAGAAAATTAGGGTTTAGATTGAAGAGTTGTCTAATGAAGGTGGGAGGGATGCAGGGTGGTGGCAGACGGCGGCGGTCGAGTCGAAGGTTGAGAAACATTTTTTGTTTTTGTTTTTGGATTTAAAAAACGACGTCGTTTTAAGTATGTAAGTAGAGAAACGACATCCTTTCGTAGAAGCATTTTTTGCCTCAGCTTCGCCTCCCGATGCAAAATCATTTTTTTGCCTATACGTACAAAAACAGCTTTTTTCTTGAGTAATTTGCCAATGCAATTGGGCAATTTTTGTCTGTTTTCATTTTAATTTTTTAGTGTGGGCACTTTTGGGACGCAAATATTATTATTATTTTTTTGCTTCAGCAACCAATTCTAACACAAAAACTGAGTATTTGCATCAGCATTTAGCAGATGCAAAAAACTACTACAAACCCACCCCCTGCAACTCCTCCACCCCAACAAAATACAAATCAAACATCCACTACTACAAAAAAAGTTGTAAACAAATCAATCAACAGTTGTAAGCCTTGTTGGATTGTCCATAGTTCTGCTATATGGCTCCTTTCATATTGTCTATTTTCCATCTCCGCCCACTAACAATCATCTCCACCTCTAACCATCTAACTCCACCATTTACACCTTCATGAGTCCCCTAATCCCTGATTTGTTAAAACCCTACAACATAATATCAATATATATATGCAATAATTAAGATGAGATATTGCTCTGAATCAGTCAAAATCAACTTCAACACTAACCAAATAAAACCAATTTTCTAGTTTATGGTCAAATACCAAACCACTCGAATACAGTTACATCATCTAATGAAAGAGAAGCATTTCTACCTAGTTTGGACTGTTTAGCCAATCTATCCACCATAACTGAATATATCCCATTATTATATAACCATGTCAACCAATATCCCAAAACTCAAGAAACTAGACATCTTTCTTCAAACCCATTATAATCATCACACAAAGAAAATATTATTCAACATCATCAAGCTTTCGTTTCAGATCCCTGACTAAAAGAGATACCTTAAAGTGTTGTTCTAGATCACTATCGAAATCAATGGCCTCCAAAAAACGTCAAAACAGACGAAATGAGGAGTGTATAAATGGATCTTAAACCTTCACCCTACCTGCAACTCCTCCACCCTAACAAAATACAAATCAAACATCCACTACTACAAACCCACCCCTTACAACTCCTACACCCCACTCGAAACTCCCCCAATAAAATCAATATAGATTTATTTTGGTTGTTGTTCAAGAAATTTAACAACAAAATAATCACAGATAGTTTGAGAAATCAAAATCGCAAAAGGTAACAAATTAACATAGATGATTTATTTTAGTTATTGATTCTGGGAATGCATTTGGGTTTAATTCGGAGGGTTTGATTCAGGGTTTTCACTGATCACTCACGCACACGCACACACACACACACAAACACAAATTTTTTGGGTTTTAACAGAGAACGAGAGTGAAACAGAGAGAGATAGATCGTCTGAGGTATCGATCTAAGTTCTTCATGGTTTGTCGTTTGAGTTCGACAAAGAGAGATCATCTAAGTTCTTCATCGTTTGTGAGAGCGAGACAAAGAGAGAACGACAAATCGATCTTTGTCTGAGGTATCGATCTGCGTCGTTTGTGAGTTCTTTGTCGTCTGAGGTATCGATATTCATCTGTGAGAGAGAGAGAGAGAGAGAATAGAGCGAAGAAAAAAGGAAAAAAAACCCTTCAAAGGGTATTTATAGTAAATACAAAAAAAACTCTTTTTTTGTTGCTGATGGAATTTGAATGGAAGATCTCATTAAATAGGCTATGGAGCGCGCGCGCGTTTCCAAAACACATGATTCTTAGAACATTTTTTTTTGTTTCAATTTTTTTGTTTTTTTCTCCAATGCAACTAATACAAAACAAAAACAAAAACAAAAACAACTAACAAACATATTTTTATTTTTATTTTTGACAAAAATTAAAAACAAAAATAATTATCAAAGGCCCTAAGTTTTTAGTTTGAATCCTGTAATAATATTCCTCATAGCTCTCTGGAAGAATAATGATTATGAATTGTCAAAGGATCAGAGGTGCAAGACGTAAACCATAAAAGAGGAAAGAGAGAGATAGAGCGTTCAAGTTCATAAAGAAGATTAATCGAGATGTATGTAAATTCATAGAAGTATGTGTAAATTGATGAGATTGTTTAATATTAAAAAATATATTTATTAAGTTGTCTGACATTAAGAATCATGTGGAGAAGTTGATCATAAGGGATTTATCCTTAATGCATATCCTAATCGCAGTGTAGATGACCTGCATTTGACCAGACCAATAAGAGAATTAGTCGAAATGCGCATAAGTTAATCTGAACACCTTTGACCGTTGAACCAACAAAATATATATAAAAATTGTCAACGATGCAATTGTGTGTGTATCAACAGGGGTGATAATTTCTGACACAACATGAAAATATGACTAAAAATTAACACGAAATTAACGAGTTAAAGTTGATCATTTTTGACACGAACTCGTATATGAAACAATCCGTTAACATGAATAATAAATGAGTTTGACTAGTTTTAAATACGAAATTGACACAATTAACACGTTAAAGTAGTATTATAAAAATAAAATATTGATTTTTTATTACATATTTATCAAGTATTGAACTAATTCTTGTATAATAAAAAATATTTTTTTCTTAGTTTTATTATTATGTTTATTATATAATTTTTAGTTTATAAAAAAATATAAATATTCAATTAAGTGATAATAAAATTTAAATATAAAATTAAGCTCTAAATTTTTAATTGATAAGTTGTATGAGTGAACACAAACATAAATATAAAAATAAATATATCGATAGGACAAGATATAATTATAATTAATTAAATATAAGATTCGACCTGTCATACGATGGATTGTACGTAGATTTCGATGGTCAGTCAGGCTTGACTTTGGGGGTGTAATAGACGGCTGAAATTCAACCATTCAAAGCGCTGAAGTATGATCAATTATTGCCATTAAAATATCTGAAGTCTGGGAGAGAGAATGATACGGTACCTCAAAATAATTTCTTTATAATATAGTGCCATTAAATATTAAAATTTTATTTTTTCTATACATTTTCTATTGCTTAGAACAAAATTAATATTTATTGAATAATTAAATAAAATTCAAATCAATATTTTTAAAATAAATTTAAATTTAAACAAATCGAAGTTCTTACTATTTTGACATTCAAAATTTTGACTAAGTTGCCACGTGATGGTCTCTTCTCTTCCTGGTAAACACATCATGCTATGTGCATCTACCCCTCCCTCCCTCCCTCCCTCGTAAGTCTAAAAAATATGAGGTGTCTATCATTATGCCACGTCATATTGATCTTATCATATTTTTGTATTTATATTCTATTTATATCGATTAAAAATTATGTATATCTTTTGTAATATCTATCAAATAGATTATTTATGTTATGCCTAGAAGTAATTGCTTAATTTATTTTATTGTATTCAATTTCGTATATAGCATTCGTAAAACTAAGTTTATCCAGATGAGGGATCCACTAATAAGTTATGGGTCCCAATCGTATTAATGATAAATGATTTATAATTAAATTAAAATATAATAGAAAAGACTTAAATCCATGCTCAAGTCTTAAAACGAACAGTGTGGTGTTTTATGACATGTGAAATATCACTAGCAACCCAACTTGTGGAAAAGGGAATTGAAATTGGACCATGTTACTAAAAGTCCACGTGGTGGAACCAATCTAGGCATGGCCTAAACCAATAACATATGAGAATGTATTCAATGCTGTCGTTCCTACAGGAAACATGTTGTTCCCTACGTTCATTGTCAAAATATGTTTTCAATGCAAAATGTTGTCCCTTACAATGATTGCCAATGTGGCTGAGGCTAAGGCATCAAATGCCGATATTGAAATTTTGATTTAAATTATTGATAATTAGAGAAAGATTATGTTACCGATTTTAAATATTATAAAAAAAATTTATAATTTTTTAAGATTAAATTATATATTTTTTAAAAATAGAAGTTATAACTAAAAAAGTGGTGCAAAGTATAATTTTTAAAAGCAAAGTTATTATACTTTTTGAAGTGTTTTTTAAAGGTAAAATTGTTATTTTTTTAAGTCAAGTTACATTTTTGAAATGTAAAGTTACAACTGATCAAGAAATATTTATGCTCGACCAAAATATTAATATTTCATGATCGATAATGAAATTACTTCAAACAATTTCAACTTCATCTTAAAAAAATGTGAGGATCATCAATGGTTTAATGGCCTTCCTAATCGACCGTTAGGTTGTTGGTTCAAATCTCACCAACTACCTCCCATTTGTAAAATTTTAAATAGTGACAAAAAAAAATCTTTCAAAAATACAATTTGACTTCAAAAAGTATTAATTTTTGGTAAGATACAAAAATAAATTTATAATTATCAAAATTTTTTTAGTTAAAAATGTAAAAGTACTAAAACCCTGCCACCATAATTTGACAAATGAGATTGTCAAATCTGATTCGTTAATATGAATTCGATACATACGATTATAAAATTGACATAATTATTAAATATGTATAATAAATAATTGAAACTAATGTTTAATATTCATAACACGCTAAATAAATATTTTTTTTTTATAAATTTTGATACAAATAACAATGATACAACACAAAAATATATTAACACAACCGAATGCAAAATGGTGTGGGATTAGGTATGTGAAATCAAGTACATCATGAGGCGAAGAAGACATCACTAAGGTGAAGAATAATAGTCCTTTGTAGACAAATGATCGTTCTTAATCTTCTGTCGCTATAGTCAAAAACTGAACAGAGAACATTTTTGGCGAGGTCAAAACAATTATTAGACAATCTCTTTTAACGTTATTGCGAACTTGGCGGACAGAGGAGGATGACTTGAAGGACAAAATAGTTCTAGAAACCATGGTACTACTTTCTGTAATTGCAACATACCACAAGTGCTGTTACTATAATTTACCATTCAAACTATATTTTATTTCAGGGGAAGGTTATGGTACCGTCTGTACTAAAAGTTACAAATTTTTAAAGCTTAAGTTATAATTTTTGAAGTGTAAGTTAAGCCTTGTAAAATATATGATCAATTAAAAAAAATTGGGATCAATACCTGATGGTGGTCGGAATTTATGGCCCAAGCCCAATTAAGATAGGATGGTGTTATGAAATGGTTTTTGGAGGTTATGGATTAATCTTAAATAATCAGTTAGACTAGGAATATAAGTGGTTTATCTTAACAAAAAGACAAATGCTACATCTACTATCAACGGAGTCTCTTGCTCGCTGGGTTTTTATATTCATCGGCTAGCAAAGTGCCTCCTGTAACTTGGGACTCGGAGTCCGCTTACAAAGGATGAGTATCCAGGTATCCTCTCTCAGCTTTTTACGTTCTTAGGCTCTCTAATGCTCTCCCAACTTTTTTCTGGGGAAGATCCTCCTTTTGTCTAGGCTATCGTTATCTATTTATATTAGCCCCTCTTAAGGACTTCAACTGTCCTTTCCTCTGACCCCCTCCTGCTTCTTCTACCACCACGATCACTGTTCATCCGGCGTCCCTGTTTATCCGGCGCTACAGTCGCCATGATCTTTGGCGGCTTGGTGCTCCACCTTCTCTGAGATTGTCGTAGGTGTCAGGGGTGATCCCCCTGGATGCGTGGTCCCCTCTGCCCATCCAAAAATAGCTTGAACTGGGCTTTTATTCTCCAAACAACTTTATGGTTGGGGCTGGCCCTGGACTGCTAGGTTATAGGCTTTTTGCCAATGCTAAGTCCTCCTTCTCTGCTTCGGGCCTCTTAGGCTGGTCAGGCTTCTGGGCCATCAAAGCCCTGGCCGTGAATTTTGTCCGTATCAGTTGCCCCCAGCCCCAGGTCATGGAGATGTTATCATTTATAGCCTAGGGTTAAAAATGACTTTTCTGGGCGTGCTATGGGCTTTCGAAGTAATTACTGTGTCCGACTATTGGTTCTGACCAGGATTGGGCCATGCCTCTGTTTGCTGGCGATGATGGGATGGTGATGTACACGTGTTACCATCGGGTGAGCTTGTGGATACGACTTTTGTGGCGTGTCCTGTCATGAATATAATGCTCCATACATACATATACGTCCCTCAAAAAGAGGGGGGAAAGGTCTCTTGGCTTTTTGCTCTGTGGTTCCCAGTTCCACTCTTTTTCGTGCTCCCTTCCCTTTCTGTGCATTCGAAGTGTTTTGATCCGGACTCTTGGGCGACTTATGACATCCTCGTCTCTGGTTCTCCTCTTCCTCTAGTGTTTCACTAGATACGTCCTTCTTCCTTTCTCCTTGTTATTTTGACCTGGATCCATTTAACCCTCCCTGGTGGGATTTTGGGTTCCGCTTTGTGATCTGAAGGTTTAGTTATTTCAGAGAACACTCCGACGACCTTTCTTTTCTTTCGCGATTCGTAGACCATTCTTCAGTGGCGAGGGTATCCTTACTTAGGGCCTGGTGTCTGAAACTTTTATTTTTGGCAGATTGTGCCTTGCATTCCCTTTCCCTTCATTCCAGTGTGAGATCCAACCTTTTGATGGGGAAATTTTTCGTTTCTTTCTCTTCCGAATTGGAATCCGTTAGTGGGGAGGCTGAGGATACCACCACAACTTCCTCTAGTAGCCGTTCTCTTTTCGCCGGTAGCAGAGCCCCTGAGCCACTCCCAGAACTTCATCCTTGGTGCCTTCAGTAGAGGTTGTACCTCTTTCTGCCCTTCCTCCTGGTTCCCTAGCTCAACCAAAGATGAGGAAAATCGGGCCGACTCTCCCCCTGTTCCTAAAAAATGAATTCGTCGTGAGCCATCTGACCTGACCTGTTGTGTAGAGGGGACCTCTAATTGCCTTGGTGATGAGGATTTGGAGGAATTGAGGCGTGAGGATCGCTTTCCTGATTTCGTAGAATTACATTCCCCTGGGGAGCATGCGAGGTGTAATTCTATTCTCTCTGGATTCACTTACTTCTTCGAGTCTACATTCCGGGCTGGTCTTCGATTTCCTATCCATCCTTCTATCCAGAATGTTCTTGAATTCTATAATGTATGTCCGGCCTAGCTATCTCCCAATGGTTGGGGCCTCTTGTTGGTTTTCTTGTCCATTGGTTCGAGAGTGGGAACATTCCCCTTCCCTCTATACGAGAATTTGTTTTCCTTTTTTAGTTGAAGTCTTCTCCCTCCTCAAGTTTTTTGTATTTTGCTAAACGGCTAAAGGTGAAGACTATGATTTTTGGGCTTCCGTCTTCCAATAAAGGGTGGAAACCAAGGTTCTTTTTTGCTAGGGACGATTCTTGGGAGTTCTCAGGGGAGCCCGGTGACGTCCCTCGTGTTCCAAAATCTTGGGGGTCCCAAGGAACACTCGTAAGGCTAATCTACCGGTTGTGTTCCCCTTTGTTATCTTCTTTTCTCTCCTCATTTTTTTTGTTTCTAACTTTTGATCTGATTTACAGAATTCTGCCTGGTACTCAGCACGGAGGAGGCGACCTGAATTGCTAGAATTAAAGCCTTTGGGTTGAAGGATTTCTTTGACTTAGTGACTGACGAAAGCCTAGCTAAACACGGACTAGGACCGCCCATTATCCAAGCTTCAGAGGTTGCACCACCTTCTGCCTCCCAGTCGGGTAACATAGACCAAGATCTGATCATGGCGGTGTTCTCAAATACTGAGCAATCGAGAAGAGGAGGAGATTAGCGAAAGGAAGCCAACTGCCACCCAAAGAGGTGTTGGCTACTAGGCCCATTCCTACTTCTTTGGAAAAGAAAAAGTGAAGTCGTTCCTTCCCGAGAGGATGCTATCGTGCCCTCGCCTTCTTTTGCACTTTCCAAGGGCGACACCAGTTCAGAGGGAGCTTCAACGAACAAGCTCGACTTTTTGGCCCCCCATTCTGCCTCACCTGAGATGGTTCCTCCGAATGGTGAGAAAGAGGGGCTGGCCCCCTTCTAAGTTTAAGGTGTGTGGGGGCGGCTTCCTTCGTGATCCCAAAGCCGTAGTGGCTGCTCTATCAGAGTTGACCTCCACGTCAGATCCTCAGTCGACGATGGAGGTTCCCTTTAAAAAGAAGATCTAGCATACCATCCAAGACCTGGCCGAGGTACCTTATTGTTCCGTTTATTCACTCAGTCATTCTTGAATTCTTTTCCTTCTTCCTGTGTTGACCGATCTCCTTTTTCTCGATTTCTAGTCGTTCCCCTGCGTGAAGAAGTTGGACATCCATCATGAGCGGGATCTCCAGAAGGCCAAGGACGTTCTCAATGTCATGACGGTCAGCAAGGAGGTTACCAAGGGAAAGCTGCAGGTTTTGATTTCGAGGTCGCCGAATTGAAGAAGATCAACGATGAGCTGGACTCCCGCTATCAGAACCATATCGTGCTCAAAGAGTCGCAGATCGGGGGATTTGGAGGCCAAGCTCAAGGCTAAAGATGCAGATCTGAAGGCCAAGGATTTCGAGTTGTCGTCTTTATGGGCCCGGGTGTCCGAGCTGTTGAAAAAGGGCATCTCTGCCTTTGTAAAAAGGTTTCTGAACTGTAGGGACCAGATCGAGAATACTCATCCTGACCTCGACCTGCATTCCTTTGTGTTGCAGCTTAAGTACAAGAAGGGGTCTGCGAGTGCTGAAGAGGTTATGGTGCCAGGTGCTAAGGGGGCTTCTGTTTCTGAGGAGCCTGATGTCCCTGCCAAAATAATTGATTTTTTTTTTCACACAATTTCTCAGTAATTGTTTAGTAATCGTGTGTGTCGGTCAATTTGTTTTGGGTGAAGATACGTTAGTATTTGCATCTATTCACGTGTTATTATGTTACGGGTCGTTAACTTATCAAAAAATAGTCATGAGAGATAATTGTCCATATACTTTATAAAAAATTAAAAAAAAAGTATATGAAATAACTAATGTATTGTTTTTGCACGACTAGTGGACTCCTCAAAACATTTTTGTTAACTCCAAGAGTAATTCAAGTGGTAACAGGAATGAACTATAAAGTCAGACGTCTTGAATTCGAATCTTGACAATTCTTTAGGGCTAAGATATAAAGGATTTATCCTTTATGAATACTCTAATCCTACCGTGATTGGTCTGCCTTTTATTGGACTAGAGAAGAAATTAGTCGAGGTACGTATAAGTTGACCTGAACACTTCTGACCGTTGAACCAAACCCAAAAAAAAAATGCGGTTCATGAACAACATTGTCCTAATAAATTGCATGCTCCCAAATGTTTTTTACCCACTCGATTTTTTCCCTTCAAAATGTCCTAAGAAATAACAACCCTACCCCAAATTTTTGTCCTCCTTCCGAATCCAACGTAGCTAAAAATGAATAATCTTGTTCTCATTAACTTAGGGTCAGCTCGCTAAAAATTGGGGACCGATCTAAGCAAAAGTTTTAAATATGGCCTTTCCAAAATTTGATTATAAATATATAGTACAACAAATTATATTTTGCACTTTAAAAGATTTAAGAATTCTTATTTTGTACTTTCAAAGATTAAATTTTCCATATTATATCCTCAATGTAAATTGTGGTCCTTCTATTAACTTTCATTGCTCGTTACATTGACATGAATGGGGTGATTTTTCACAAAATGAGTAATTTTTTTTTTTTTGTTGGATTGGGTAAAAAAATTGGTGAGAGTAGCTCTTCAACCCCAGCTGTACTGAAACTGGGCTTGATTTACTCTCTTTCAGGTTTTGTCTTCTATGGGCTATATAGCCCTTAGGCCCAAAGGCTAAAACCTGGACCTGTGTCGAACTTGATCTCAATTCCGAGTGAGAGCACCCATCTAGATCCACAGACTTATCATAAAAAAATTTTTGAAAGTCGGTATACCTAATTAGACTTATTTAGCAAAAAATATATAGAATAAAATGTGAGTTAAAAAGACATAAATGCCCATTTTAGGGTCATTTAATTCAAAATCTTTTATCTTTAATGCACCTTGATTCATGTGTGTTTGTTAATACATATAAATACGTATTTAATGCACCTTAAGTCATGTGTATTTGTTAATACATGTATATGTGTGTATATATATACTTATTTATATATAAAGTGATTTTGTTTTCAAATTATATTCAATGCACCTTGATTCAAGTGTTTGTTTTTTTTAAAAAAAAATAATTTTATTTTTAAATTAATTTAATATCCGAATAACGTAATAGTATAATAATAACAATTTAACAAAAACACTGTAACAAAAACAGTGTAACAAATACACTATAACAAAAACAGTGTTCAGTAGTTTTGTATATATGGTAACAAATTCAAAACGGAGATAAACTATTTTGAATGAAATTATATGGAACTATATGTTTGACAAAATGTAATAATACAATATTTTGTGTAAATAATTTGTTACATTATTATTGTTATATTGTTACATTGTTAGTGTTATACTGTTACATTTTTATTATTATACTATTATTGTTACATTGTTACACTTTTATTGTTACACTGTTATTGTTACACTATTATACTATTCGGATATTAAATTAATTTAAAAATAAAACTACTTTCTAAAAAAAAATGCATGAATCAAGGGACATTAAAAGATAATTCAAAATTTAGATAAAAGATTTAACAACAAGTATATACATACATACATACATAAGTATTTATATATACATAAATATTTATGTATATATAAAAATATGTATCTATGTATATAAAAAAAACGTATATATATGTGTATGTATTAAAGTTTTTCCATAAAACTATGAGATGTTTAATGCATAATTTTTCAAAGAAAAGTGGTGCATTAAATACACATGGATTAATAGAGGGTAAAAATGTTACAATAAAAATAGATAAATTCAAATTATGTATTTTGATACAAATAAGTATCAAAATTAAGTACTTAATAATCTTACAATTTTTAGTGTGTATTTTTTACCAAATAAATCTAATTTGGTGTACCCCTTTACAATTTACCTTATTCATAACCATTACTCCGGACTTTGTTTATTTATTTTGAACAGTAGATAGAGGGATGATGAGGTTCGAAATCGTGAGTTTAAGATTAGACAAAATATTTGTTCATTTATCAACCGAACCAAACTCCTCCTCAGTTTATTGTTCATTTAATGAAGCTGTTGAATCAAAACAATGATTTGTTCAGTTCATTAAACTTGTGAATAAATACATTTAGTGTTTAATAAATTTATATTTAAACAAGCCGAGTTTGTTCTTGAATTCAATTGGTAATAACTTGAACAGATAATTGACCTTAGTTCATTGAAATAATCGGGTGAAGCTCGAGATTAGACAAAAAAAATTGACAGGCCGAGTTCAAATAAGATATATGAAGCTTGTCACAAGCTCAAGTCAAGCCCAAACGATGTTCGTTTGCCAATCTTAAGAATCAAGGGATTGGCTCGATTTAGTTCATTTGAGCCCCTACTACTACCTAACCATTGCTCTTGGACCAAAGGGGTACATAATTTGTCTCATTGGTTGGTCTGTTGGACCTCTATGGTATGTGCCTGAAAATATGGTATTAGTCTTCGAGCCGCTACTAGGAGGGCCAGCACGAGATTCTCCATCATCGGGTACCTTTCCTCCGTTCCCCGGAGTGTTTTGCTGCAGAAGTAAACTGGTTGTTGGACTCATTCCTCATCCTTTATAAGAGTTGCGCTGACTGAAAAGTCCGAGATTGCTAAGTAAAGCGTCAAAACTTCTCCTTCTCGAGGGCTAACCAGCATCGGCGGTGAGGCTAGATAAGCTTTGAGAGCTCGAAAAACCTCTTCGCACTTGTCATCCCGTTGGAAAGCGGCCTTTAGGACTTTGAAGAATGGTTGGCATTTGTCGCTGGAGCATGAGACAAAGTGATTGAGCGCGGCGATTCTTCTGGTTAGGCGCTGTATTTCGCGGGTGCTAGAGGGAGATTTCATCTCGATGACGGCTTTTACTTTGTCGGGGTTTGCCTCGATACCTCGGCTGTTGATGATGAAGCCTAGGAATTTTTCCGCTGATACTCCGAATGCGCATTTCATCGGGTTCAGTTTCAATCTGTATTGTCGCATGATGTCGAACGCCTCGCTGAGGTGTTGGACGTGTGGACCCGCTCGGAGTGATTTTACTAGCATGTCGTCTATATATACTTTCATGGTTGAGCCCAGCTTTTCTCTGAACATTCTATTAACCAACCTTTGGTAGGTGGCTCCGGCATTTTTTAATCCGAACAGCATCACTTGGTAGTAGAATGTTCCTTGCTCTGTGACGAATGAGGTCTTTTCCTGATCGCTCAGATCCATCCTGATCTGGTTGTATCCTAAGAAGGCATCCATAAAGCTGAGGAGCTCATGCCCAGCCATGGTGTCAACTATGAGGTCGATCCGTGGAAGGGGGAAGCTGTCCTTGAAACATGTCCGGTTCAGGTCGGTGAAGTCGATGCAGAGTCCACATTTGTCGTTGACCTTCTTTACGAGGACAACATTGGCCAACCAGGTCGGGTAATCAACTTCCCGTATTGTTTTGGCTTGCAGCAGTTTAGCCACCTCTTCGTTGATTGCTTTTTGCTGGTCTGGTGCAAAGCTTCTCCTTTTCTGTCGCACCGACTTGTAGTTCGGATCAACGTCGAGATGGTGCACGATCACAGCGGGATCTATCCCTTCCATATCCTCTTGCCTCCATGCGAAAGCAACGATGTTCGTCTTCAACAATGCGATGAGCTTATCTTTGATGGCTGGGAGTAGCATTGAACCTACGAAGACTACGTGCTCGGGGACCTCGTCTAGCTGGAATGGCTCCAGCTGTTCTGTGGGAGTTGGCCGAGTTCCCAGTTCATCCTTCATATCTAGGTCTTCCACGTGCACCAACTCCATCTCTCTTTGTCTCATCAACGCCATGTAACATTCCCTGGTGAGGCGTTGATCTCCTCTGACCATACTAACCCTGTTCTTGGTTGAGAATTTCATCACTAGATGGTAGGCCAAAGGTATTGCCTTGATGGCGTTAAGAGACGGTCTCTCTAACAGGGCGTTGTAGGCAGAAGGCGCGTCGACTACAAGGAATCGAATGGTGGTTGTGACTTGACAAGGCTGGTCTCCTATTGTGAGTAGGAGTTAAATGGACCCGATGGGGAGGACTTTTTCACCCAAAAAATCTAAGAGGTGGGTTTTCACGGGCTCGAGCCTTGATCTCTCTATTCCGAGTTGATCAAATACAGAGAGGAAAATAATGTCCACCGAGCTGCCGTTGTCAACGAGCACTCGGTGCATGGCTTTGTTTGCGTTTATTGCCTTTATGACCAGGGGGTCATTGTGTGGGTGTTGGCACCCCTCTAAATCCGCGTCTAAAAATGTGATCTCCGTATCTCGGCGCGGTGCTTTGTTAATGGCTTGGACTTCATCGAAATCTTCTGATTGGATTTTCCTGTCGTGTGTCTTCCTGGCTGAGCTGGACTCTTCGCCCCCTGCAAATCCCCCAGAAATGACTCGGATTTCGCCGAGGACTTGTTGAGGGGGTTCTGTTGTAGCTCGGTCTTCTCGGATTCTTCGTTAGATATTCCAAAAAATCGTTGTTCAACTTATAGATCTCAACCTCACTGGCAAGGAATACACGTCAATCACTTTTATTTCACTCTTGGATGGAGAGAGGGAGAGAGAGATATGTGCACAGTGAAGACTAAATTGAGAGAGGTCGATTCCTATGGTGGTGGATGATGACGGTCGATTCCAACAATAGATGATGGTGGCGATCGATTCCTACGGTTGAGTCTTGCGCTCGCACGCATAGAGGGTAATATTTTTTTATTTTTTTTGTGAGACTATTTTATTTTCTCATTTATGTTCGATGTTCAAAAATGTCCGTCACTATCGTCATATACTTAGCACATGAGATTTTTCTTCACTTTTTTTTGACGGAAGTTAGCGTGGGACAACAATAGCTGCATGTGTGAACATGGAGGATTGAATTGACAAAATTAAAACTTTGATAACCAAAGTGTAACCAACATTAAACCTCAGGCACTATAGATGCAATTTATCAAAAATTCAATCCAAACACGTGTGAAGAAGATGTGGTTTTCAGTACAAACTCCACCAACTACAAAGCGAGAGGAGAACTTACTGTCCAATTAGGGAGGGAAGTAAGGAGATGGGTAGTAATAATACTAAAAAATAATGAGTAATGATACAGGTATCTAATTTTGTTATAGGTACTAAAAAATAATTAGTAAAGTTACTTAATTTGTCGCAGTTATTGAATTAGTCGAGAGTTTTAATATTAAATCAAATTTATTTTTAATCTAATAATTGTATTGAATTAACTTCTTCTTTTTTTTGGGTGGGGGGGTAGGGGAGGGAAATGAGGCTTGAACCTCTGACCTCAAGAAAATAAAATCTTCACAAGGTAAGGAGTATCATTGGACCAAAGATCCATTGGTAGTTGTATTGAATTAATTCTCCAAATTAAATATATATAGTATTTTCCAAAATAATTTGTGCCAAAAATTTATAGTTTATTCACTAATTAGCAATAAGTCGTGCTTAAAGACACTTAACACAAATAAATCAAACATTAGTATAAATATATAAAATGATAATGTAGTTTTTCTTCAGTTTACGCAATTCAAAAAGTATGAGATGAGTGAAATTTTCAATTTTGGGAGAATCTAGTCTTGATTAGCGTGAAGGAGTATGGGTTGAGTGAGATTTTCAAGTTTGGGAGAGAAATTATTTGATAATAATTTTAAGGCATTGGATTGAATAAATCTCGGTCACTCTTGTGTTAAGCCAAGTTTAAGAATTGAAAATACATCATGTTCTATAATATAGATAGTCATTGCTCAAGAGAATAATAAAGTAATAAAAATAATAAACAAAAGAACTTTGTTAAATATTAATGGGCTGGATTTATCTGATAATTATGAACACGACATATTATTTGGGATGAAAATTTTAGTATAGGATTTGGTTAGAGTAGAATTACCCACACAAAAAAATATATCCCATTTCCTAAGAATCCAAATCAACTCACATTATATTTTTCTTTAATTTTCTTCAAGTGATATCAATCACTAATTTATGTAGAAACCATTAATAATGAGTGAACCACTCGACCATATATGATGGATAATTTACCCTTAAATAAAATTGAAAGCGAATCCTTCGACCAAACGAATATTTCATAGAGAGTGGAGAAGGAATTCCATTAATAATTGGGCGTTTTGATTCTATAGAACAACTTTATGAATTTAGTAGATCAGGCTCGAATGACCATAGATCGAATCTAACCAATTTTTACTGTGCAATAGTTGTATTAAAAAAATATCTCACTCCATGTTCCACATAACACATTATTGAAATAATCATTTTTAACTACAAGCTTTAATATTTTATTCTTTCAATTGATACAAATAAAATTACATATTTAAATTTATTTTTATCATAATTAACACAGAAATTTAGTAAACGCAGAGGACCAATTGGGGTGTACCCCTTTAAACCTCGGAGTCTAATTTGATAAATAAGTATATTTTGCTGTACCAACTTTCGTTTTGTCCTCACCTACAAAATGGAACAACACTGCAGACTCAATTTCTAAATTTCGTCAAAATATTGGGTTATGGGCTTGAAGTCATCTTGTGCACAAAACATGATGGATTGTACGTCATATCTATTATTAAAATAAATTTTCAATTATAGAAAACTGTGAATTTTGATCACTACTTTAACGATTGATTTTTTTTTTGACACAATTTTTCAGTAATTGTTTAGTAATCATGTGTGTCGGTCAATTTGTTTTGGGTGAAGATACCTTAGTATTTGCATCTATTCACGTGTTATTATGTTACAGGTCGTTAACTTATCAAAAAATAGTCATGAGAGATAATTGTCCATATACTTTATAAAAAATTAAAAAAAAAGTATATGAAATAACTAATGTATTGTTTTTGCACGACTAGTTGACTCCTCAAAACATTTTTGTTAACTCCAAGAGTAATTCAAGTGGTAACAGGAATGAACTATAAAGTCAGACGTCTTGAATTTGAATCTTGACAATTCTTTAGGGCTAAGATATAAGAGATTTATCCTTTATGAATACTCTAGTCCTAGCGTGATTGGTCTGCCTTTTATTGGACCAGAGAAGAAATTAGTCGAGGTACGCATAAGTTGACCTGAACACTTCTGACCGTTGAACCAAACCCAAAAAAAAAAATGCGGTTCATGAACAACATTGTCCTAATAAATTGCATGCTCCCAAATGTTTTTTACCCACTCGATTTTTTCCCTTCAAAATGTCCTAAGAAATATCAACCCTACCCCAAATTTTTGTCCTCCTTCCGAATCCAACGTAGCTAAAAATGAATAATCTTGTTCTTAACTTAGGGCCAGCTCGCTAAAAATTGGGGACCGATCTAAGCAAAAGTTTTAAATATGGCCTTTCCAAAATTTGATTATAAATATATAGTACAACAAATTATATTTTGCACTTTGAAAGATTTAAAAATTATTATTTTGTACTCTCAAAGATTAAATTTTTCATATTATATCTTCAATGTAAATTGTGGTCCTTCTATTAACTTTCATTGCTCGTTACATTGACATGAATGGGGTGATTTTTCACAAAATGAGTAATTTTTTTTTTTTGTTGGATTGGGTAAAAAAATTGGTGAGAGTAGCTCTTCAACCCCAGCTGTACTGAAACTGGGCTTGATTTACTCTCTTTCAGGTTTTGTCTTCTATGGGCTATATAGCCCTTAGGCCCAAAGGCTAAAACCTGGACCTGTGTCGAACTTGATCTCAATTCCGAGTGAGAGCACCCATCTAGATCCACAGACTTATTCATAAGAATTTTTTTGAAAGTCGGTACACCTAATTAGACTTATTTAGCAAAAATATATAGAATAAAATGTGAGTTAAAAAGACATAAATGCCCATTTTAGAGTCATTTAATTCAAAATCTTTTATCTTTAATGCACCTTGATTCATGTGTGTTTGTTAATACATATAAATACGTATTTAATGCACCTTAAGTCATGTGTATTTGTTAATACATGTATATGTGTGTATATATATACTTATTTATATATAAAGTGATTTTGTTTTCAAATTATATTCAATGCACCTTGATTCAAGTGTTTGCTTTTTTTTTGAAAAATAATTTTATTTTCAAATTAATTTAATATCCGAATAATGTAATAGTATAATAATAACAGTTTAACAAAAACACTGTAACAAAGACAGTGTAACAAATACACTGTAACAAAAAAAGTGTTCAGTAGTTTTGTATATATGGTAACAAATTCAAAACGGAGATAAACTATTTTGAATGAAATTATATGGAACTATATGTTTGACAAAATCTAATAATACAATATTTTGTGTAAATAACTTGTTACACTATTATTGTTATACTGTTGCATTGTTAGTGTTATACTGTTACATTTTTATTATTATACTATTATTGTTACATTGTTACACTGTTATTGTTACACTATTATACTATTCGGATATTAAATTAATTTGAAAATAAAACTACTTTCTAAAAAAAAATGCATGAATCAAGGGGCATTAAAAGATGATTCAAAATTTAGATAAAAGATTTAACAACAAGTATATACATACATACATACATAATTATTTATATATACATAAATATTTATGTATATATAAATATATATAAAAATATGTATCTATGTATATAAAAAACGTATATATATATGTGTATGTATTAAAGTTTTTCCATAAAACTAGGAGATGTTTAATGCATAACTTTTCAAAAAAAAATAGTGCATTAAATACACATGGATTAATAGAGGGCAAAAATGTTACAATAAAAATAGACAAATTCAAATTATGTATTTTGATACAAATAAGTATCAAAATTAAGTACTTAATAACCTTACATTTTTTAGTGTGTATTTTTTACCAAATAAATCTAATTTGGTGTACTCCTTTACAATTTACCTTATTCATAACCATTACTCCGGACTTTGTTTATTTATTTTGAACAGTAGATAGAGAGATGATGAGGTTCGAAATCATGAGTTTAAGATTGGACAAAATATTTGTCCATTTATCAACTGAACCAAACTCCTCCTCAGTTTATTGTTCATTTAATGAAGCTGTTGAATCAAAACAATGATTTGTTCAGTTCATTAAACTCGTGAATAAATATATTTAGTGTTTAATAAATTTATATCTAAACAAGTCGAGTTTGTTCTTGAATTCAATTGGTAATAACTTAAACAGATAATTGACCTTAGTTCATTGAAATAATCGGGTGAAGCTCGAGATTAGACAAAAAAAATTGACAGGCCGAGTTCAAATAAGATATATGAAGCTTGTCACAAGCTCAAGTCAAGCCCAAACGATGTTCGTTTGCCAATCTTAAGAATCAAGGGATTGGCTCGATTTAGTTCATTTGAGCCCCTACTACTACCTAACCATTGCTCTTGGACCAAAGGGGTATTTGACCCCACCCCTCCCGGAATGAACAGCGTGACGTGTTTCAAGGGAAATTACTACATCCACCGAAAAGTTCGCCTTGATTTGGCTCAATTATTAATCCTATTAATGAGTATCTACATATACTCGATTCGTTTATTTATATTTATATCTATATAATAAAGTATAATATAATTTAAATATCAAAAAATAAATAAAATAATTTTTACTATTCACGGTTGAGATTGATTTAAATTTTACTTTAAACTTAATCTAACGACTAATATTAATAACTCAAATTTTGATAGAAAAAATAAGTCACTAAATGTGTATTTGAAGTGACTTTTTAAAAATTATTTTTTATAAATACTTTAAAAAAAATAGTGTTACCGCCCCACCACTACATCTACCACCACCACTTTCACCGCTCCACCGCCATCACCACTACCACCATCACCACTCTCACCCCACCACCATCACTACCATCACACTACCACACCCACCACCACCACCGCCGTTGTCATCACCATCACAACTTTCATTGCCCCATCACCACCATAACCACTACCATCACCATCACCATCCCACCATTATCACTATCACTACCACCACCAATACTTTCACCGCCCCAGCACCACTGTTGTCGCACCTTACTACCACTGCTACTGTCTTACCATCACCCCCATGACCATCACCATCGCTAACCCACTATCGTCACCCACCACCGATTACTACCATCGTCGTCCATGCACACCACCCACCTTCATCTTCATTTTATTCTTATATTTATTATCATTACCACTATCATCTCACTACCACCGTCACCCACTGTCACACCCACCACCACCCATCGTCCCCTATCATCGCCACCAGCCATTTTCACCTATCCCACCACACCTACGACCACCAACCACCATCATATGTCATCACCCACCATTTATTACCATTATCACCATCATCACCACGAACTTTTCCAACTGTTAAAGAAGACTTCAAACGATTTTGAGGGGTTTTTTTAGCTCTGCTTTTTTTATAGAACTTTTTAAACTACAACTTTTAATCTAAAAAAATCAGCCCCAAATGGATCCAATATATGTTATAAAATAGAGTGATGATCTAACGAAATTAAGTCAAAATTATGATGTAATTAATTAAAATAAAGTTCGAATTAAGTTACTCAGGTCAAAAAGAATTTTTTTACAAAAATAGATATAAATTATAAAAAAGAGATCTGTCGAAATAATCAACTTAGATTCAGATCAAAGTTTCTAGAACATATTCCAAATTCAAATTCGTCAATTTCCACCTGTTAACTGTCTTCCTTGACCAACCCTTGTACAGCAACTGCCCTTGATTGTCCGGTCACATGCATGTGTCAATCATATGCCTTCAATTCAGAAATCAAACTTTGCTCACGAGCCATCAAGCATGGAGAGTCCAACTTTAATACGAACTCGTCTCATTCAACACAATTAATTGACCTAATGATAAGTGCATCTCCCATCCCCCGGAAGCCAAATATATTTGTGATGTCAATCGAGTAAATATTATGTCGTAATCAAGATGTATTATTTGTATTAATAAATATATAATTCATTTTCTGACCACTCCAACCCACTCACACCCCACCCAAGTCCCAACCATTTTAATGCATGTGGTCTTAAAGTGTGGGATGGAGAGAATATGACGATTACCCAGCCGGGAAGGCGGTGTATGTTCAATCCTATGGTGTCAATTATTCCTCACATCCATTGCCATTCAAGTCACAGAATTTTTCAAAAATTCCACTAACCCCCTAGGTTTTGAAAATTTTATGCTCCCCCTTCGGTTTGAAAAATCTTATTATATACAGGTATTGTCACTTAATGTATGCAAAAACAAAAAAAAAACCTATAATATTTTTATATTTAATGACCAAATAAAGAATAAAATAAAATACAAGATTGTTACTTTTACAAACAAAGACACTAACACACTTACTTGGATTAGTATGTATGATCACCAGTGGAAAACCAAGTAAAATTTTCACAAAATTCAGTTACAAAAGTGATTTATCTGGACATCATTATCTTTTTTCTTTTTCTTTTTTTTTTTTTGAATTGTAACGACGTCATTATCACAAACTAATTCTTGCAATGGAAGAGATGGAATCAGCATCTTTATCTTCGAAGGGCCAACTTGCAAATATGGTAAGGATCAAGAACTTTTTTTTTTCTGTAAGTCATTTTTAGCTAATATATAAAACTTAGTAAAATCAACTTCTACACATTGAAAAAAAAAAAAAAACCTTCTACCCATTTCATTTATCTACAATAAATTAAAATATTAATTCAAACTCGTCAAATTTTATGTAAAAAATTTCACAAAAATAAAGATTTTATAAAATAAAATTCATCGAATAATCAAATTAGATGGAAGTTTTTAAATCTGTCAACTTCGGCCTCTATGTTGCACATATGTAACATGCTAACCCATCCACCCCTCATCTCCCGTCAATTTCAAGCTTTTGTTTTTTTTTTTGGGGGGGGGGGTAAGTTGCCTAGAGACTTGATGGTGTTTGATCCTAGTCACACATCATGCATGGTAGGTGTTAGTAACACATAATTCCCATCCCTCATAAATCTAACGAATTTGAAGTGTAAATCGAGTGATGTTATGTCGTATTCAGATTGTGTTTTTTGAATTTTTGTTGTGTTTGTGTCATATTTGTATTAGTAACATACAATTCATTTTCAAATTAAACGTGCATTAAAGTGAAATTCATTATATATAAGTGGGTCCCTTATTTATTTATGGTGAACAATAAACCAAAAATAAAATTAAAGAAAGAATTAATGTACTGTAGAGGATCTGAATCTATCCCAACCAACTTAATGCATGTGGTCCAAACATTTGGGAACGAAATTGCGGTTACTTCACACTTAAGCTGGTTTGTTTCCTTCTCTATAATAACGACTTAAAAAAAAAGTACAATCGGTTACATAGATGGAGTCTTTCCCACCAACTTTGATCGGTTTGTGCCCAATCTCAGTTTCAACAAATGAATTGACGAGCGACAGGTTGCACCAAATCCTGCAATCTTTCACTTATTGTTGAAGTCTCTATGCCAATTCTTGAATACAAAGCCTGCGAAATATTAATCCAACAAGTGATATTAATATTTATGAACACACATTATTAAATAAATGTATGAATTGCAATGTGGAACTGGCAGCTGAAACGATTTTAATTTTTGATTCAGGCAATGTGAAGTAATTCAAGTAGTTAAGAGGATAACGTAAAAATTTTAATAATTCAAGGAATAAAGTAAAATCGATACCAAAGTGTGATTTATCCTCCTATTTATTTCATGCACACTTTACTATGATGAAATAGTAGTCATGAAGATTAATTTCGATGAGGTTGTTTTTGATTGGGGGGAATTATTGGAATTAGGGTTGTAATCATGAATGAATACGGGTGTTTTGTGATGACTTTGTCCAAGAAAGACACATCTTTTGCAAGGACACACGGTTGTAAGGACATTTTTTTGGAAGGAGACTACCACTGTTATGAAGCTGATATCAGAGGCCGTGGGAAATTTCAATCCTATGGGCAGCGACAAAAGAGTCACTTCTCAAAGTTTCAAAACTTCTCTGTTCCTAGAATCCGGCACATTGGTAATAGAGTGGCTCATCTGCTTGCTCGTAATGTTCTTACTATTGATAACATATATGTACGGGAGAAGATGACACTTTGATTTCTTAATGCCTCTTCACTTCTGTGATATTTATAATCTATAACATTATATCATGGCTTAAAAAAAAAATTGTAGTTTTGAAATTGTTAAGGATTATTCAATGACTGAGCTTGATCTTTGATAACTCAGAAGTCTCATTTTCAATATTTTTCAACCCCCAAAAGAACAATCACCATTGTTCTTTGGGAGACATGTTCTAAACCCGTTATGGTTACAATGGCTAATATATGAACTCAAAAAAGTAGTCGGCGCAAAGCTGTACAACTTTTAGTAAAAAATAATAGCAGTCATGATAAGGAATACTGGAAGAGAGGATAAACAGACCTGTGAATAAATGGAATAGAATGTCCTTGAACCCACAGTTGAGCAGCTAGCAGTCAGAACTTCAGCACCTTCTTCACGAAGAACACTGAAAATTTCATACAATAGGCAGTTCTGATTCACCCCAGTTATCAAATTTATCTCCAAAGCTGAACCCACCTCTCTAATTGCAAGTACTGGTAACATCAAGCCATCCCTCTGTTCTTCAATGACAGCTCTATCACCTTGGAGTTTTTCCCTTCTTTTCCTTAGTTCTTCCAAGCGCTGTTTCAGTTGCCTTATGTAAGAAGTGGATTGATCCAACAACGAAGGTAATGCCAGTCTCTCCTGAAATTCATACAGAGATCAATGCATACATATACATATAAATATAAGATTATGGTTTTGGAGGGAGAAAAAAGAAGTTTCTAGTACCAATAATCGAGAGGGATTTTCGATTCATGCATAAATGTGAGGAGAGTTATCGCACATTGAAAAATTATTTAAGTATCACTCTATACATCGTTAATTTGTTTTATGTTGAATGCTCTAACATAGTATTAGAGCTAGTGAAATTTTTTGGTCTCTTTATTTATCTATTCAGTTTTCATCCAATTTATTCGTTTGTCAATTTCACTTGTTTTTTTGTCCACGTGTGAGTTTGAATCGCGCGTAAAGAACATTGTGAATAGGGTTATCCCGCATTGAATAAAAATATAATGCTAAAAAATTACTTTTCATTACTCTATGTAGCTACACCCTACATATAAACATGTGCCTGTATATACTAAAACACACACTCACAAACAAAAAGATATCCTAGAGTTGGAAGGTTGGGTTAATCACTTTGGTAGGTATGAGAGAGGCAAGCCTTGAAAAATGAGCTTTCATCTGCATTCTTCGTCCTCTTTCTATTTCATTTCGCCCAACTCTAGAAGCCCTCTGCCCCGGCTGCATATCTTCCCTAGCGTTTGTGTGGCTTCCTTATTTAGACAATGCAAATGTAAAAATACAAGGAAACTTTGTGTGAAGAGGAGGTCACTTGTGTCTACTATATATATATGCCACCACATGGCTCCACACACACACACACACAGAGTTGACATGACATACAAGTAAGGTTCATGGTATTGAGTAGGAACTTGGTGCATGAGAGTCAAAGCAATGACTACTAGAACGAACCAATTAAATAAATGCGATAGATCATACTGAGGTGGGGTTTGAAATCCTCTCTCTCTCTCTCTCTCTCTCTCAAATCGCAACATCTATGACTATGGACTCACGCTAACTTTGTCGTTGATTGATTGCCACTGCACCCTAACCACGACCAAGAAAGTTGTTTTCATGTTACAACGATCACACAAATATCTGATGATTTAAATATCTCATAATTAAACATCGGATGATTTAAACATCTCATAATTAAACTGCTGAAGAGATGTCATTTCTAACTCAAATCATAAGTTCTAGTAAATAAGTTAATAAGATAAACCCCTTTATTTATTTTACTTCACTGCAAGAAGAAACAATTTTTGTACAGGCACCATGCCAACGCAAAATTTTTTTGCATCGGCAACTAGACTATTTGAGTTAGTAAAAGGGCGAAGTAAATAATGGGTGATGCAAAAAGTCGATTTGGATTAATTACCAACACAAAAGGGTTTTAGCATCAAGAAATTGCCGATACAAAAGATCCGAAGCAAAAAAAAATAAGTTGGGATCAGTTTTTGCGTCAGCACTGTTACCCATGCAAAAAATTAGTATTTGTTTCAACAATTTGCCAGTGCGAATACCCTCTCTCTCTTTTTTGCATTAGTGTTGTGCTGAGGCAAGTAATCTTTTTGCTTTTGCATTTTGTAGATGCAAATATTTTTTTTTTTTGAAAAAAAAAAAAATTAATTGCGTTTTCTTTTACCCTATTGATACAACTAATTCTTGTACAATAAAAAATATTTTTTTTCTCAGTTTTACAATTATATTTATTATATAATTTTTAGTGTATAAAAAATATAAACATAAATTCAATTAAGTGATAATAAAATTTTAAATATAAAATTAAGCTCTAAATTTTTTATTAATAAGTTATATGAGTGAACACAAACATAAATATAAAAATAAATATATCGACAGAACAAGATATAATTAATTAAATATAAGATTCGACTTGACATAATTGGCACGTTACGTATCACAATTCACATGGGTCCTTGTCATACGTTGGATTGTACCTAGATTTCGATGGTCAGGCAGGCTTGACTTTGGGGGTTTAATAGAACGGCTGAAATTCAACCATTCAAAGCGCCGAAGTATGATCAATTATTGCCATTAAAATATCTGAAGACTGGGCGAGAGAATGATGCTGTACCCCAAAATAAAATATACTAATAGAAAAGACTTAAATCCATGCACAAGTCTTAAAACGAACAGTCTGGTGTTTTTAAGACATGTGAAAAATCACTAGCAACCTAACTTGTGGGAAAGGGTATTGAAATTGGACCATGGTACTAAATGTCCACGTGGTGGAACGAAACAAAACGAATATAGGCATGGCCTAAACCAATCACATTCGAGAATGTATTCAATGCTGTCGTTTCAACAGTAAACATGTCGTTCCCTACCTTCATTGTCACAATATGTATTCAATGCCAAATGTTGTCCCCTACGATCATTGCCAATGTGGCTGTGGCTGTGGCCGTGGCCGTGGCTGTGGCTGAGGCATCAAAAATGCCGATATTGAAATTTTGATTTAAATTATTTATAATTAGAGAAAGATTATGTTACCGATTTTAAATATTATATAAAAATTTATAATTTTTTAAGATTAAATTATATATTTTTTTAAAATAGAAGTTATAACTAAAAAAGTGATACAAATTATAATTTTTAAAAACAAAGTTATTACTTTTTGAAGTGTTTTTTAAAGGTAAAATTATTATTTTTTTAAGTTAAGTTACAATTGATCAAGATGTATTTATGATCGACCAAAATATTTCAGGATCGATCATAAAATTACTTCAAACAGTTCTAACTTCATCGTAAAAAAAATGTGAGGATCAACAATGGTTGAATGGCTCTGCTGTGATGGCTTGATGGCTCTGCCGTCTTAAGCTTCAAATTCTCTCAGGTCACCCCTAGCTTACCCCGATTTGGTTGATTATTGTGAGAAGAATAAATTTTACTCCAAAGAGTATTGTGATAAGTATCACTTTCATGTGATCATCAGTACTCGACATGCACATTTGGAAGTTGATAACATTATGATGAATCTAATCATACTTTTTAGCTGTTTTTTAATATAGGAAGATGGGAATTAGGAAAGAGTTTATTATAGGGGAAGATGGGGGTGTTTTGCCCCTGTTCAGATTGAACCATAATCAAGAACAATGATGAATCTGGTTGACACCATCATGATATGTCACTCGTGATCTGATGGTGCATTTTAACGTGGATGAGCTTAAGGTGAAGTAACATGAGATGAGCGTGGATCATAACTTCGAAGCTCGTGTATGATATTTTAATAAAATATTGAGGGGATTAAAAGGGTGTACACAGTGAAAATATAGTGGTTCACCAACTCGGGAGCTCGGCTAATCCACTATTCAATGGAGATTCTTTCTCCTTCCTTCACTATTTACTATACCAAAAGGTTTACAGAATGTAAGATGTGATACTTGGGTTCTGCCCTTCTGTTGGGGGCGTTACAGAGTATTTATAGGGGTGACCTTTAATCTATGGGATCTGATCCATGATCCTCGCCATCTATCCGAGATTGTTGCCCTTATTTCGTGGGCTTCTCCTTAATTCTAGGAGAAGATCTTTGTTGGTTGAGATTGGATGCCTTGATTACAGCTTCCTAACGCTTTAGGATTCTCTCATGGTTATCCAGCTGTTATCTTGCCTTAAGAGACACTCGGCCCTTACCCTCTAACCTCTGCTAATGTGTCTGACCTCCTGGTCCGAGCTGACCTCCTAAGCTTAGCACTTGAAATTTATTTTGGGTATCATCAGTTGCCCCCCAGCTCTTAGTCAAGTTGGCTTGGGCAAGGGCTGAGCTTAAGATGTAGTAGAATGGTTTCCCAATCAGCGACTTCGAAGTTTGCACGGGAATTTTGTTTTTCTTTTTTTGCATGTGGGTGCTCCTGACCTGAACCTGCTTGAATTGATAAGGGTGGAACAAATGACCCAAGCTGAGCCCATGTCTTTTCCTCATCTCATGACGCCAGATAATCTGTTTTTGTTTAGCGTCGCTGCAACTGAACAGGACTTTCCCTCTTTTTTTTCCTAAATTTGATCTCTCTTCTACCTGGTCTGATGAGAGCGAGGATGATGGGACTCATATCAAGAAACGCAAGAGGGATGGTTCATCCTTTCCTTCATCCAGATCTTTCCTGGGGGAAGTTCTGTTTTCCTCTGCTGGGCAAAAATTGATGGATCTATTGTCAGCGACTGAGAAGGAGAGGGATGAGCTGAAGGAGGAGAACCTGCGTTTGAAAGAGAGGATAGCCGAACGGCAAAGACGACTAGGAATTTTGCTTTGACTGATTTTTTTGTAATCTTTGATGTTCTTGAAACCTTGATTTTCCCTTTCCATGTTGGTCGCTTCTTATACACAATTTGTGCCTTTGAGAATCTGGAAGTTGATCTTCCATGTCGTTTCCTAGCTTGTGGACCAAAGAGCCCCATTTTTCCTTTTTGTAATGGATAGAAGCTGTGAAGCTTTCCTTTTATTCTACGTGCTGCAGGTCTTGCTTTTAGTTCTTCTGGACCGGGAAGCGCATTCTGAGCTGCTGCGTTTGCTTTAGGGACAGAAGAACTCGTCCTGAGCTACTAAGCTATTTTTATGGACTGATAAGTTTAATGTGAGCTCCAGAGCTCTTTTTATGAACTAACGAGTTCATCATGAGCTCTAAGGCTCTTATCACAGACTAACGAGTTTGTCATGAGCTTCAAGGCTCTTTTTATGAACTAACGAGTTCGTCGTGAGCTCCAGGGCTCTTTTTATGACCTAACAAGTTCGTCGTGAGTTCTAAGGCTCTTACTACGGATTAATGAGTTCGTCGTAAGCTCCAGGACTCTTTTTATGAACTAACGAGTTCATCGTGAGCTCCCGAGCTCTTTTTTATGAACTAAGGAGTTCGTCGTTTGCTTCGGAGCTCTTTTTATGAATTAATGAGTTCGTCGTGAGCTCCCAAACTCTTTTTATGAACTAACGAGTTCGTCGTGAGCTCCAAGACTCTTTTTATGAACTAACAAGTTCGTCATTAGCTCCAGGGCTCTTTTTATGAACTAAGGAGTTCATCGTGAGCTGCAGGGCTCTTTTTATGAACTAACGAGTTCATTGCGAGCTCCCGAGCTCTTTTTATGAACTAACGAGTTCCTCATGAGCTCTAGGGCTCTTTTAATGAACTAACGAGGTCATCGTGAGCTCCCGAGCTCTTTTTATGAGTGAATGAACCACAGACTTGCTGCTTTATTAATAATCATATTACATGACAAACTTACTGAAAAAATTTTCCTTAGATGTTCTGCATTCCAGGAGTGGCGTAAAATTTTTGTCGGGTCTGCTTTCATCCAGGGTGGCCACCTCAGGAATTTTTTATTTTGTATCTCATACAAGATTTGCGATATTATTGCGGTGAGTGGAGGGACCTGCCGAGGTGTTTACTTCGACTACAACTCTGGATGACTTAGTCCCAAACGATCTCTGACGTCTCCCCTTCTTTTGAGGAATCGATCTCTGTCTCTCCTTGGGGACCTATCTCGTCCTCTTTCTCTTCTAAGACTTCGATCCCTCTTTTTCTCTTCTTTTCTTTTGTCTTTTTGCATGGATGAGCTCCCCACTTTTGAGAGGAGAACTTCTTCGTTGTTTATGTACTTTTCTGCCTTAGCCAGTACTTTGGTCATGCTGGCCTAGGGATTTTTCGAAATAGAAAACATCATGTCTTTAGATTGTACGCCTAAACCAGCTATGAATGCAATAATGACAAATTTTTCATCTGGGACATCCACTTTTAGTGATTCAAAGTTGAACCTCTGAACATAGGATCTGAGGTTCTCTTGGGGTCCCTGCTTCACATTCAACAGGTGGTAACTCGGCTTTATGTATGTTCGAGCTCCTATGAAGTGAGATACAAAGGATATGGACAGCTCCTTAAAGGACGAAATTGAGGTAGGGGTGAGTCTATTGAACCATGTCAGGGCTAAGCCTTTCAGCGTGATGACAAAAGCTCTGCAGTGCACTGGATCCTGGTATCCATGCAACTCCATCTGGTTCTTGTAGGTGTTGAGGTGATCTACGGGATCCTTTGTTCCATCGAAAGCGTCTATTTGTTGTATTCTGAATTTCATAGGGAGGGAAAAATGCAGCACCCCAGTGATGAATGTGGATTCAACCTGCTGTACCAAGACATCCATGGTAACTGGAGCCCTACCTCTCACGACTTCTTTCATGTGGTTGAGCTCTTGCTGGATACCCTGGAAGTGCTGCTCCCAGTATTGTTCTCTCATTTCCTGTTGATAAGGGAAAAAATCGTTTCACTCACCTCCTTCGTTCTGACTCTGTCCTTCGTCGTTGTGGCTATTCTTTGGGGGTATGCGAGGTTCTAGCCTCATGGTTTGGTTGTTTTTTCCTTCTTTGTTAACTTCTCTAAGGGGATCGAGGTGTGGTTGTTCCCTAGGTGGGAGGTTGTTCTGGCCTTTTTGAGCCTGTTGTGCCTCCTGTGGGCGTTGTAAGAGCTTTAAAAGTTCTTCATTTTGTTTTAGCAAGCGTTGATTGGAGAGGTGAAGAGCCTCCATCTCGTTATTCATGGGGAGACCCCCCACTGGAAGATTGGTCTCTTGGACGCTCTTGGGTTGTCTACTATTAGCAACTTCTTGTTGATCTTGCACCCGTGGTAGATTTGTTTGACTTCGGTTCATGTTTCGCGTTGATACCATCAGTCACTGAAAAATCAGTTTGTTTAATAATAGGAACAGTCATTCCCACAAACGGCACCAAATTGATGGTGTATTTCAACGTGGATGAGCTTGAGGTGCAAGTAACGTGAGATGAGCGTGGATCAGAGCTTCAAGGCTCGTGTATGATGCTACAATAAAATATTGAGGGGATTAAAGGGGTGTACACAGTAAAAATATAGTGGTTCACCAACTCAGGAGCTCGGCTAATCCGTTCTTCAATTGAGATTCTTGCTCCTTCCTTCACTATTTACTATACCAAAAGATTTATAGAATGTAAGATGTGATACTCGGGTTCTGCCCTTCTGTTGGGGGCGTTACATAGTATTTATAGGGGTGGCTCTTAATCTATGGGATCTGATCCGTGATCCACGCCATCTATCCGAGATTTTTGCCCTTATTTCGCGTGCTTCTCTTTAATTCTAAGAGAAGATCTTGGTTGGTTGAGATTGAATACCTTGGTTAAAGCTTCCTAATGCTTTAGAATCCTATCGTGGTTATCCGGATGTTATCTTGCATTAAGAAACACTCGGCCCTTACCCTCTAACCTCTGCTAATGTGCCTAACCTCCTGGTCCGAGCTAACCTCCTGAGCTTAGCACTTGAAATTTATTTTAGGTATCATCATGATCTAACATGATTGACTCAAGTTTTATATCGACGTACTTGATCATTTTTGAAGGGATTAGCCCTCATGATGGTACGTGTTATTGCATTAAATAAACTTACGTGATCTTGACAAGACCAGTCATGTGACAAGGACATTCACTTAGTCGTGAGGATCGAGCCGAACTGATCAGTTCATTTGACAAACAAAGAAAGAGTTAGGTTCTCTTTATGATCAAGTTCATCAATCTGTTTGACTATGTAAGAAGCGAGCTCGGCTTGTACCAAGTCGAGTTCTCAAAACTGATCGGGAAAGCAATTGAAAAGATCAGTTTGTGTCAAACCAAGTCTCTAAACCGTTCGACAAATGTCAAATGTTCTCGGCACTCGATATGTCCAAGCTGTTCAAAACGATAGATGGAAAGTTAAATATTCCCCTAAAATCTAGACAATCAGATATACGAAATCCTTAAGACTGAAGATATCAAGAGAAATTGTTGGAGAAGTATCAGTAACTTTCCAAACTCAACTACTGAAATAAAGGAAGGTGTGCCACCTTGAACCTAAATTCATGGAAACCCTAAAGGGATAATGATCAATAAAAATCAAAAGGAGCCAAGAAGAAAGGTACGCTAAACTCTCCCTGCCTTGGTGTAATTCTTTCTGTTCCATTACTGACTTAAGCATCGAATTATCTTTGATTGAAGCACTTCGATCTTGGACAATTTGTTCGTTTTGTAGGAAAGAGATTGGAAGATTGTTCAGACTTCATTCCCATAAATCATATCACAAATTCACGTATAAAGGTATTACCAATTTTTTGTTTCTACATCTTAGCGCCATTTGTGGGAATATATTCATCTTTCAGAACAAAAAGCTACGATATCAAGACTCATAAGTGCAATTGGATCACTCGTAGGCAGTTTTGCCCTGGAAAACACTGATCCTGCGTCTCTTCCTTCTGATAACGACGCAAGGTTGCATGCAGTCAGAAGCCCCTCCATAATTCATGAAGGTGACGAGGTATCCTCTACGAGTTTCAAGCCCTCGAAAAACCAGAACCAGCAAAGCAAGGATCATAGTAAATCCCTCCATGCTGAGGGGGAATACCACTCCTTGGCAAAGTTGGTCCAGTCCCTGCAGGATCGACTTGATGCTCATGATAAGCTGTTCAAGAAATCATATGCAAGGGAGAAAGATCTGATCAAAGAAAACAAAGAGTTCAAAGCCAAGTTGAAAGAGATAACCAGAAGGGAAAAGCGGGTGAGAGATGATCGGCATGAAAGTCCGAGAAGGAAGTCCAGCAGAATTAAAATTATCGATGAAAAAGATTACGGACAGAAGAAGCCTCGAAAATAGGAGGAGGACACGTGAAAGCAGTATATCAACGAAGAGCTCAACATTCGCTTGAAAAGACTAAAACAAAGGTCGACAAGGGACCTAGCCAGAAGAACAACAGGGGAGTACGGAGACTGTTTGGAGTCATCCCCATTCATTTCCTAGGTTAAAAAAGGCATGAATCCCGAGCAAGTTTGTCGTCCCGAACTTCAAGTTATACGACGGAAAGACTGACCCAACCTCACATATCAGGCACTTCTGACAACTGATGACCATTCACCGAAGAAACGAGCCACTTCTTTGCATTATCTTCCCTAGCAGTCTTGGGGAGTCTGTCATGAAATGGTTCGACAGCTTACCGAAATGAACGATTAACGAGTGGTCTCAGTTAGCCGAGCAGTTCACATCTCGATTCATCACAAGCAGTAAACAGCCAAAGGATGTTAGGGATCTACTAATGCTGAAAAAAAAGAGTAACGAAAGTTTGCGAGAATATGCACATCGCTATTGGGAAACTATGAATGAAGTCGAAGGGTGCAATCCAGAGATTACAGTTGCATCCTTCAAGATCGGTTTGCCGAAAGAAAACCCTTTATACCAATCGCTCACGAGGAGACCTGCTACTGACCTAGAATAATTGATGGCTAAAATTGAAAAGTATGTCAATGTTGATAACAACTTATCCAGGGAAATGGTTAAAGAACATCTGAGTAGGAGACAATTAGGTAGAAACAAGCAAACAGAGCCGAATAAAGAGGGAGGGAAGAAGTTTGAGAAGGAGGGATATCCCCAGAGGTCCCCTTTTCTAGGGGTAAATACATTGTTCAAGGAACCAATATACAAGGTTCTAAGTCAAATCAAAGGCAAGCCATTCTTCAAGTGATCGAACAAGTTAATAGGTGATTCATTTAAAAGGAATCCAAACTTTAGGTACTCGTATCATAGGTATATAGGTCATATGACTGAGATTGTCGATCTCTCAAGCAGCACCTAGAGGAGTTAGTCCAGGTTGGACATCTTGCAGAGTTCATTGAAAGTGAGCAAAAAACCAAAAGGGGGAGAACCAAGTCAAAAGGGGACCACAACACTTCAATTGTGGTAATTGATGTGATCCATGCAGCCACCAACCCTCAGATGTCTACAAACAACTCTGCTCGGGCTTATATTCAGAAAACAGCCAAAGAGAGATAAGTGTACGAGTTAAGGATGACCTCGGAGGTCTCCAATAAAAGAATCAAGATGGAGGATATAGCCGAAGTGATCTGTTTCACCGAGCAGGACTTAGTCGGTGTTCACCAATCGCACAACGATGCCTTGGTCGTCACACTTCGAATTGCGAATTTTGATGTGAGAAGGGTCCTGATTGATCGGGGAAATTCATCAGAAATCATGTATATGGATCTATTCGAAAAGCTCAGTCTCAAGAAAGAAGACCTCAAGCCTTCAAATACTCCACTTATCGGCTTTAGTGGAAAAATAGTTCTTCCTAAGGGGAAGGTCATGTTGCCAGTAAAGACAGGACCAGTTTGCATCATGATTGAGTTCCTGGTAATGAACACAGTCTCGGCATACAACGCAATTATAGGGCACACTTGGCAGCACGAGATGAAGGCGGTACCATCAACGTACCATCAAATGCTGAGGTTCCCATCATCTGATGGAGTGGTAAATATCCGAGGAGACCAGGTCAGTTCCAGAACTTGCTTGTTGGCCTCCGTCAAATCTAAAGACAAGGCAGAGTACCCAAGAAACTACTCTGTGACAGAACAGACAAAATAGCAATCAACATCAGACAGCTCGATTGACCCTGACGACCAAGCTGTCAAAAACAGCCCAAAAGTACCTTTAGGCGAAGAAAGGGAGGCGATAAACCGAACAGTTGTAGACTTGACTAGAGTACTTCTAGACAAAGATGTTGATCAGGAAAAGTATTTTTTGTTAGGAACAACTCTTAGTTCTGAACAACGGACAGACCTCGTCACACTACTGAAAGAATACGTCGATGTGTTTGCATAGAGTACCACCGATATGCTTGGCGTACCGCCAGAAGTGGCATGTCATCACTTAAACATAGACCCAAGCTTCAAGCTAGTCAAGCAAAAGCTCAGGAGGTCGACGACACAGCATCAGGAGGCAGTAAAAGAGGAAGTGGCTCGCTTGTTGGAGTCTCAAACATCCGACTTGGTTGTCAAACACTGTCGTGGTAAAAAAGAAAAATGGGAAGTGGAGAGTCTGTGTTGACTTCACCGACCTGAATAAAGTATGACCAAAAGATAGTTTTTCCCTGCCGAAGATAGATCAGTTGGTAGACGCAACAACTGGGCACGAGCAGATGAGTTTGTTGGATGCCTACAGGGATATCATCAGATCCCCCTTGCCGAGAAGGATCAAGAAAAGACTATTTTATAACTCCAGAAGGAACGTACTGTTACAGAGTAATGCCCTTTGGGTTGAAGAATGCTGGAGCAACATATCAGAGGTTAGTAACCAAAATATTTTCACATATGATAGGTAGTACTATAGAAGTTTACATCGATGATATGGTAGTTAAAATTCGAAAGGCCACAAGTCATTGTGCCGACCTGAGGGAAACTTTCAATATTTTGCGGAAGTATAACATGAAGTTAAATGCGTCTAAATGTGCTTTTGGGGTTGGCTCGGGAAAATTCCTTGGGTTTTTGGTTACTCACCGAGGGATAAAAGTGAATCCCGACCAGGTGAAGGTTATTGCCAAACTACAATCACCTTGGACTATAAAGGAGGTTCAAAGGCTGACAAAAATGGTAGCAGCGCTCGGGATATTCATATCCCGAGCATCTGATAAGTGTAGACCCTTCTTCCAGTCAATCAAAGGAAAGAGGGGAGCACTCTGGTGTCAAGAATATGAGGAGGTATTTGCAAAACTTAAGGCATACTTGGTGTCACCACCGATTCTATCCACCCTCTCCCTTAAAGAAGAGTTTTATCTCTACCTGGCTGTATCGGAGCACACTATTAGTGGGGCACTGATAAGGAATGATGTGGAAAAGTTGATACCCACTTACTATGTGAGCAAGATGCTTTTAGATGCAGAGTCAAGATACACTCCATAGGAGAAATCGCCCTACCACCCACTAGCTCGACTAGGAAGCTCAGGCATTACTTCCAAGCACAGTGCTTACCGACTAGCCCTTGAAGTCGCTCTTTCATAAAGTCACCTATTCGGACGCGTTGCTAAATGGGCAGTGGAGCTCGGAGAATTTGACGTTCGGTTCGAACCAAGAAAGGCGATAAAAGGCCAAGTTGTGGCAGATTTTGTAGCATAATATCAGCCTAAGGATAGCTCGGAGAAGAGCGAAGAAACTAATTGCAACCGAGGTTTAGACTGTGGCAGCTGGATACTTTCTGTTGATGTTCTTCGAATCATAAAGGTGCTGGTATAGGAATCACTCTTGTGAGTCTGGACGGGTGTACCTTAGAGAAAGCTATCAGGCTCGGCTTTGAGACTTCAAACAACGTGGCAAAGTACGAAGCCTTGATTGCTGGAGTAAGGATGGCAGCAGAGCTTGGAGTATTAAAGCTCCAGATATTCTCTGATTCGAAACTAGTGGTGAATCAGATAATAAGGGAGTATGCGGAAAAGGAAGAAAAAATGATAGCATATCAGGTCGTGGCTGAGAAGGAACTGAGCAAAATACCAGAATATTCAATACAGTAGATTGGGAGAGCCAAGAATTCACATGCCGATGATTTAGCTTCATTGGACTTGGCAATCGAGCAAGACGCAGTAAGATCGCTAACTATTGAGTTTCAACTCGAACCCAGTATTCTGCCGACCGGGACTAAGGAAGTCTTATGCAATAAATTTAAGCCAAGCTAGATGGATCCAATAATTGGATTCTTAAAGAATGGTGACTTGCCCGAGGACAGCAAGGAAGCTCACAAGCTGCGCCTAAAGCTGCCAGATTCTGATTGTCCCCAAAGGACAAATTATATCGGCGCTCATTTGGAGGTCCATATCTGAAATGTGTGCACCCGACAATAGTTACTGACTTTCTTTTCGAAATACACAAAGGATGTTGCGGAGGTCATACAAGGGGAAGGTCTCTAGCTCATTGAGTCATTTCTCAAGGTTTTTGGTGGTCATATATGCAAAAGGACGCTCAGCAGTTTGTTAGGCGATGTGAGAAATGTCAGAAATTTTTACCAATCCTAAGGAAGTCATCCAACGAACTGTTTCCCTTGGCGAGCCCATGGTCGTTTCGCATAATGGGGATTAAACATTGTGGAACCTTTACCTCAGGTCCCGGGCAACAAGAAGTACCTTTTGGTGGCTACTGATTATTTCACAAAATGGGTTGAAGTCAATAGATACTGACACGAGAAAGTTCGTCTGGACTGGAGAAACATCATTACCAGGTTCGGCATCCCACACACTCTTGTTTCTGACAATGGCACGTAGTTCGATAGTGGTCCCTTTAAAACTTTCTGTCAACAATACAGAATTCGGAACTACTATTCCACCCTGGCTTATCCTCAAAGTAATGGAAAAGCTGAGATCACTAATAAAATAATCTTGGGTGGAATCAAGAAAAGGCTTGAGAATGCTAAAGGGAGATGGGTAGAAGAGCTGCAGAATGTATTGTGGACGTACCGAACCACACCTCGGCGGTCGACTAGAGAGACTCATTTCGCCTTAGCTTATGGAATAGAAGTTGTTATTCCTTTGAAGATCGGCCTACCAACCTTAAGGACCGAACTGGTCGAAAGCAACAGCAACGATGCCGTCATTACACGCGATCCAGATCTAGCTGAAGAAAAAAGAGAGCAAGCTGCCATAAGAATGGCTTCATACCGAAATCAAATTTCCCGAGCTTACAGCAAAAATGTAAACCCCCGTTCTTTCACACCTGGAGATCTAGTTCTGAGGCGTGCACTGGGGTCGGCTAAAAATTCAGTCCATAGGAAGCTCGAAGCAAACTGGGAGGGCCCATACAAAATAGTCAAAATTGGGGGCAACAGGTATTACAAACTCAAGACATGGGATCATAAGGCGGTACCGCGCCCCTGGAACACTGCGAACCTCAAAAAGTTCTATTTTTTAAAAAAATTACCTTTTTGAATAGAACTCCAAATTGCCTTCGGAGATTTAAGGGTGCCCCTTAAGCGATAGTATATTAGTAGCAAATGTATCAAGTTAAAGTTATCAATAAAAATTTGAGGATTCTTTTTTCTACACTTGTTTTGCATTATATACGTCCTACTGCTAAGGCAGGGAAGCCAAAAATCTTGATAGAAATCAAAAGCTTAAATCAAGTGTAGCCACCCAATCAAATTAAGGCCCTCAGCTAGACATGACGATGTAAACTGACTAGGGATGGGTTTGAGTCTAATCAGATTGGCGGGTCGATGAGGAGTAGAAACACTTAGATCTCAAGGGAACTTTGAGTAACTCTACTAAGGAACCGAGCTCTTTGAAAAAGGGGGTCGATCAAGGGCCAAGACTTCAAAGAGACTTTAAATTTTTCCTAAGTATAAAAGGTTCCTATTGAGGAATCGAGCTTTTTGAAAAAGGTCGAGCAAGGGCTAAGATTTCAAAAAGACTCAAAATATTTTCTAGTGATGATCAGGTAGAAGGAGGCTGGGAAGAGCTCAAAAAATTGTGCCTGAAGAAGAGTTCTAAAGAAGGATCAACTTCAGCAACAATCAAAGCAGCCTACCAACCCTGCTGAAGAGTGTCTCTTTAAGCTTAGGCATTTGCAAAGCAAGATCAGCCTCGACTTTGTCAACCCCCTTATTATAAGCAACATCCGCCTTCTCTTCAACCTTCGCTTTGTATTAATCAAATTCCTTAAGAAGTGTGGAATAGTCAAGCTGAGATTGAGAAAGCTCAACATTGGCTTCGTGCTTGGATTCCTTCAACTTTACATTTTCAGAATAAAGCTTTTGGTTCTCATCTGACAGGCTTTGATTTTGAGCCTATAAGATCTTCACTTCTTCACACAGTTTGGCATATTCTTCATCAACACTTTCTTTCTTGGAAAGGGCCGAAGCTCGGGCATGGATCGCATCCTTCATCGTTTTATCTTTACAAACAATCCGAGCTCCGACCTCATGAACTTTTTGAAGACCCTTGAGAGCACCAAGAATGAAAAGACTTAGAAAAATTTTAAAATAAGTAACAAGAAGCTTGAATGAGGACTTACCAGGACCATATGTTGGATTGCTTGACAAGACACTTCATTTTCGCTAAGCGCCTCGTTCATTGCCAGGTCTCAAGGCAGGATCACCCCCTAGCAATTCTCACTGTTACATTGAAGTCCTCGATAACAGAGTCCTTTACTGTGATCTCTCTCTTTTTTGCCCTCAGTACAAGTCGAAAAGAAGGAGTTGTCGACATGGGAGAGAGAGTCATTTCATCCTCGGCTAGTCTCTGTCTCTTCTGGGCTGGGTCTCGACAAGCTCGAAAATGGAATCTTCTTCAGGATGAGGGGTCTAGACAAAAATAAAGGGATCCAGGTCAACTGAAATTGAAGTTTCATTGCTCAGAGCCACGTTTGCCTGGTCATTGCTCGGTATATCAGTATTGATTGGGGGAGCATCCTCAGCAGGAACCTCGGTGGTGGGATCTTCTTTGATGATAATCGGGGGCACAGAAGTTGTTGCCATTTGTTCAAAATGAGGGGTCAGCTCAACTGTTGACAGAAAATTCAAAAAAAAATTTATCGTTTTACAACCAAAAGCAGCTAGTGAAGTTCTCTTTTTTCCTCGGGGTGTTTTGTCCCGAGCCGCTTGGATGGCCTCCCAATCTTCCGCAAGTGTTGCATTTGGTCAGTTCGGCACGACAATGAAAGAGGAGTAGGATGAACTATACCCGAGCAGAGTATGTGCAACTTGGCAGAACAACGTTTCATTAAAGTCTCAAACCTTTTGAAGTTGATTCAACTTGACAGAAAACTCATGAATTTTACCTTTAATAGTTTCGCCTGTGCAAAAGAAAATCCTCAAAAAACATAAAACTAAAGCAAGCTAAAAACGTAAGATAAAGGAACATCAAATACCTGGCATGTCTTCTTCATAGGGACAACGATAAGAAGGAACAACACTAGCAGCATACTGCCAGTTCCTAGAGACAAATACTATGTCATTCTCATAGCCTTTGTTGGAATCTGGAAGGTGGGTGACTAAGTAATAATCCTTCTTCCTCACAGATAGATAGAAAATGTCCCCTACTGCTTTAATAATGTAGTAGTACAGGATCTCCCACAGCCCAAGACTCAAGTTCATAATCTTGTTCAAGGAAGATACCCCTATGAAAATCCTGAAAAAGTTCAAACAGCACTGAAGAGGGCAGAGCTTCGCAACAGAAAACACCTAGATCAGAAGGGGATCAAGAGGGAACCGCACGCCTCCCTCAGTGATAGCTCAAGTGGGGATGGGGATTGATTCCCTTGTGCCTATTAAGGGTTCGTCTTTCCCAGCGACCCTTACATCTACGTCATTTGAAATATTATATTTGATTTTGAAGGCGGGAACCTCTGAGGGAGTAAGAGGGGCCATTGGAGCTAAAGAAATAAAGCAGACTTGAAGAAGACAAAGCACAGAGAAGCAAAACAGAGCGAGAATGGGAGTCTGAAAGCAGAAAAAATGAAGTGAATGAATATGAAGAGAGAGGCGGTTTATGAAGGAAAAGAAATTCTAAAAGGTAATATTTAAATACCTTGAATGTGCCACCAAAACAAAAAGGGATGTCACAAAGTACAAGCAATGATGACGAAAAGCTAAGAAAATGGTTGACAGATGAAAAACGTCTATCAGACATTTTCTGGGGGCAAATGAAGGAGTTAGCCCTCATGATGGCATGTGTTACTGCATTAAATAAGCTCACATGATCTTGACAAGACCAGTCATGTGACAGGACATTCACTTAGTCTTGAGGACCGAGCCGAACTGATCAGTTCATTAGACAAACAAAGAAAGAGTTAGGTTCTCTTTATGACCGAGTTCATCAATCTGTTTGGCTATGCAAGAAGCGAGCTAGGCTTGTACCAAGTTGAGTTCTCAAAACTAATTAGGAAAGCAATTGAAAAGATCGGTTTGTGCCAAACCAAGTCTCCAAACCGTTTGGCAAATGTCGAATGTGCTCGGCACTCGATATGTCCGAGCTGTTCAAAACGATAGATGGAAAGTTAAATATTCGTCTAAAATCTAGGTAATCAGATAAACAAAATCCTTGAAATTGAAGATATCAAGAGAAATTATTAGAGAAGTATCAGTAACTTCGCAAACTCAACTACTGAATTAAAGGAAGGTGTGTTACCTTGAACCTAAATTCATGGAAACCCTAAGGGGATAATGACATATAAAAAGCAAAAGGAGCCAAGAAGAAATGTACGTTGAACTCTCCCTGTCTTGGTGCAATTTTTTATGTTCCATTACTGACTTAAGTATCGGAGTGTCTTCGATCGAAACACTTCGATCTTGGGCAGTTTGTTTGTTTTGCAGGAAAGAGATTGGGAGATTGTTCAGACTTCATTCCTAGAAATCATATCACAAATTCACGTGTAGAGGTATTGCCAATTTTTTACTTTTACAATTTTTGTCAAAAAACGATCTCAAAAAAAAAATTGAAGACGGCACAAGGTCAAGTCAAATCCTATTACGTTACTTCGAATGGAATTTTAACTCACCTCACTTTTGTTTTACTCAAGTGAAGTTAAAGAATTTCTCTAAATTATCATTGAGTGGGGTGATCTAGTGAGGTACTAGCCAAACTTTTTATCTTAAAATTAGAAGTTTGAGTTTTGGAGTTTACATTGGACTCAATGGCTGATCGTTATGCTAGCATAATTAAGTTTGTTCCCAAGAAGAGTAACGAGCGTGTTCAGAGACATTATAATCCCACCAATGAGTGGTTATCGGAGTGGTCTCTAGGAGCTTCTTAACCCCATCTTTTTTTCAATTATCAAAAAAAAAAAAAAAGGAATTTCTCTAAAGTGCACGGTAACTATTGTTGTTTTTCCTTAGTTAGATTACACTGAATTTAAAGACAAGTCGTGAAGAAAACCAAGCTCCAACGCAGGGCTGTCTCGATAAATTTTGGGAGCAAAATTTGTAAATAAAACCTTTTAAAGACTTATTATAAATACTACACAATGGTTATATGTAAAATTATTAATTAAATTTTTACATTAATTGAGAGAGAGAGAGAGAGAGGGGGGGGGAGGGGGTGATTTTGGTTTTTTATGTGACTGATGTAACTAATAGTTGGCAGATGAAATACAAGAGCTATAAGGTTTTGTTCAAGTAGAAACATCAATAAACTGTAAATTTTGATAATTTTTTACGGTCAGATTATGAGTGATTTATCTTTCATGAATATCTTAGTTCTGACATGGATGATCTATTTTTGATCAGACTAGAGAGAGAATTAATCGAAATACATATAAGTTAACTTTAGACACTCTAACTGTTAAAAAAAATGTAAAGAGAAGAGACAGACTCCTTTTCCGAATTTTGTGTTTAGGCCTCTTCTTTAGGTATGTTATTGGGCTAGATTTATGAAGACAATAAGGACCATTACATACCTATTTGGAACCCAAAGCAACTTTGAGCTGCTTTTATGTTGGGCCAGCCCCGAGTCCATCGGTTAGTTATGGGTATAATTGACTCATTGTTCTTAATAATTACTCGGTCACTCAAATTTACGCCCATTAATCGTATTGGTGGGATAAATTCCTATCGTATTTTAATGGGTCATATCAAAAAATATTTCACTCATATTCAATTTATTTATTAATTCGTGTTTAACGAATCATATATTTTTTTGATTAATTTCACTAATACCTAATTTATTTTATTAATTATATCGTGCCGACTCCGCTCATTTATGAATCGGTCACCCTAGCCAAAATTTTTCAATCAAAGTGTGGAGGTAGTTGATGACACCCAACCATGACAGCATGTCTTCAATGGGATTTTGATTTATGATACCACATAAAGAAGAGGCCCACCCAACACGACTTCTAAATTTTATCAAATTAGCTTCTATCTCTAAGTCTAAAATATTATTTCAATTAAGTCTTTCGGTCCAAACCCGCAACGACTCTAGAGATGAAGCATCAAGTAAGATCATGTGTCCCAATCAGAGAATTACTTTGCACTAAGCAGGCTCTGATATTATAATTTATATCTTGAAATTGTGTGTGTGCTCATTTGTTGTAAAATTGACCCTTTCCAGTATACATGTTAACTCATTTTTTGACAGATTAGACTCGATTGTATATTTCTTTGATCGGAGCTAACATCAAGAACGTGGATCATGGTGTTCGAAAGATTCTTTTTCATTGAGTCAGCATCAAACTCTTCTTTTAAGTATGATTGGCCTTACAATGATACAACCTGGTGAACTGAGCGTACTATTTCTTAACCTTCAATATAAATTTAAAAAAATTCAAATTACTACTGATACGACCATAATCAACCTGATGATTTTAGAAACAACTTAATGGGGGTTCAAATTGGGGTTGAGTGTTTATATAGGTGGGATAGGTTTTCAAGGTCAAGGAGCTGAAGAGGGTTGAGGGTAATCCTAAATTTGGGAGAGGAGTGTTTGGGGAGGTTGGCGAGGGTGGTTTCAAGGGTAGAGAGGGGATTCAATATTTCATTACTAATTTTAGTGAAATTTAAAAAATTGATTTAATTTATTGATCTAATGTTATGATCAAAATGTGATTTAATAGTGTTTTTGTGACGGTAATTAGGGGTGTCAAAATATGACAGGACACGAACACGAATACGAAATTAAAGGGTTTGGACTTCCTTAAACCACTAGTTTAGTAAACGATTAAATTCAATATGACACTATTAATAAATGAATCGGATATAAATAAAGTCAATTAGAAGAAATATACACGATACGACTCGTTTATATATCAGTTATGCATGATTCATACATGACACGAATTAATAAAAAAATTAGATATGAGTGAAATATTTTTTATCATAAATCCACTAACACTCGACACGAACTCATCTCATCTGACACAATTGACAGACTTAGCTATAACTCTTAAATTTCTGATTTGGAATTCTATCACTTAACATATCATTATATTAGTAAATTAAGTCAATTTTTAAGTTCCAATAACATTACTTAAATTTTATTTCAATGCATTATTTTGATCACTTAGAAAATAAAAAAATATTTTAAAAATAAAATAAAAATGAATAAAAAATTTATGAATTTATTTTTAAACCATTCCAAAATATTAGTCTAAATAAACCAAAATATTTTAAAACAATAGCGCAAATATGTCAAAATATTTCTAAACACTTGAAAGTATTAAAATTTCAATTCTATCACTATTTCGTTTTGATGTCCTTAAAAATTAGGGGTGTTCAAATTTTCGACCAGCCGCAAGTTCCTACCTTATTGAACAACTAGCCGAAAAAATCGGGTAGAAATGCGAAAGAGATTTTGGTCTTCTGACAATTTTCGGGTAGGAATGCGGAATAGCCATCCATTTCCGCATTCCTATCCTACCCTACCCACAATAAATTTTTAATATATATATATATATAAACTAAAAAAAATCCTAAACCCTAGTGGAGCAATTATGATTTTAATGTATTTCATGTGGTTTAAAGTTTAAACTTAAATTAATTGTTATTGTATTTGTGTAACAATTATGGTAGATTAATGTTCATATTTTCTTGTGTTTTATTATAATTCTTGTTATAGTTGTTTTAAATTTTAGTGTTAATTGATTTATTGTGTTGTTAAATTGGTGCATGTTATTTAATTAAATTGTTAAAATGATTCAAAAATTAATTGTTACAAAAATATTTACCCGACTTCCTACCCGATTAATCAGATAGGAAGTCGCGTAGGAATATCACATCTGTCGGGTAGGGTAGGTTAAAAAAATATTCTTCTGTAAAGTATCGGATAGAAATACGAAAGAACATATTTCCTACCCGTAGGGTAGAGTGAACACCCCTATTAAAAACATTAACATTTCGATTATTTTGATCAAAAATTTTGATTATTGGGTAAAAGATTGAGAAGGGCGGGTTAATGGTTGATGGATCGCTGTCTTAATCTTTACAGAGGAAAATATGTCATCGTGGTATTTTTCTTCTCATTTTGTTACCAAAAAAAAATTAGAAATCCTTAATTAAATCACAAGCAAAACAAATTGAACGACGTCGTATTAACAACCGGCATATTCATTCACTCCGCCTAATTCGAGATCATAATAACGTCACACACCAGCGACATATGACCGTTGCCCCCAACGTTCCAAAAAAACTCCACACATTTTAAAAACTTGTCCCTTTCTTACCGTTACTCCAACCCACCTCAGAACACAGAGAACCCTTCTTCTTCCCAATATTGTCACCTCCCATTACCGTATCTTCAAGCCACATTCAAACCTTTCTTCTAGGCATGAAAATTGCGCTGAAATTTGAGACCTGAAAATTTAAATTTCTTCTCAGATGATCTATTTTTCAGCTTCCTCTCTGTTTTTTCTAGTTATGTTTTGATTTAAATTGCAAGAGCAATTGGATTTACTCTGGGTTGTTTGTATCTCTTTCTCATCGTTCTTGACCTTTTGGTTTCTTGCACTTGAAATTCAGAAGCCATTAGCTTTTCTCTGTGGTGGGTTCTTCTGATTTTTCATTGTATCTTGATTTGAACTTCTACAGGGTTCACCATTACTGTTACTGGTACTTTTCTCGAGTTATTTTTTTTGTGGTTGTGTTGAGTCGAACCCCTGAAAGACAATGGGAACGTTAGCGCCTGGAATTCTATTGAAGCTTCTCAGTGGGATGAATTCAGGGGTGAAGCCGACAAGTGAGCATCGGAGCTCACTTTTACAAGTGACGGACATTGTCCCGCAGATCTTGATGAAAAGAGTCTATGGCCAAAGCACGGATTCTACATAAAGGTGTCTGATTCTTCTCACTCGATCTATGTTAGTCTACCTTTTGAACAAGATGATCTTGTTTTCAGCAACAAAATGCAGCTGGGACAGTTCATATACGTCGAGAGATTGGAGCCTGGATCCCCTGTTCCAGTCGTTAAGGGAGCGAAACCACTCCCTGGGAGACACCCATTAGTCGGAACGCCAGAACCGCTAATGGGGTTGAGAGAAAAGGGAGAGAAAAGTGAGCAGAGAGTCAATTCAAAACACTCTGCTCATAGAAGAGGTTCTTGGGGAACAGGGCAAAATGGAACAGATTCGCCTATGGCCTTGAAGCCAGTTCCTTTGGATTTTGATCAGTGTACACCAATAAAACAGAGGCCTACTTCGGTTAGAATTGGGGGTAATCTTCCAATGTCACCAATGATAAGAGGGAGAATGGTGAAGGATGGAAGTTCAAGTGGAGTTAGGTCTTCGGTTGGTGGCGCTCTGTTGTCTAAAATGGTGGACTTGAAAGGGGAAAGCCCTGCATTGTTGAGGAAAAGTTGTGTTACCCCCTCTATTACAAAATTTCCAAGGAGCAAGAGCGTCTGTGACAGAGAGGCTAGGATCCCCAGAAGTCCCTTCAACTTAGCTGTAGGTACATTCTTCCTCTTTCTAGTTGGTATATGTAAAGAAGGCAATCTCCGATGACCCATTCTGTTTTTCCATTTTCTGCTCTGCCAGTTAATTTTCTTAAGAGTTTTCCTTAAAGATATTGAAGATCCCGCAATTGACATCACAAATTAAAAAGGGCATACTAGTGCACAAGACTCCCGCCATTATAGAATTTGGGGAGGGTTAGATATACGTAGCATTACTCCTACAAAGCAGAGAGGCTGTTACCACTGGGATAAAATCCCTTGTACATGCTTTAATTTGAGGCATGAAATCAGCCATTACATATGGGTGATCCTGAAAAACAACCATGAAGGGATCATCCATATGTAATGTATACTGGGGAAGGTGAAGTTCTTGTTGTCTTAGAACATAGCAATGTAATCAGAGTATCTGTATTGTGTCTGTGGATGTAGACCTTAGCGCCGAACATGAAAAATCCTTCTTGTTTCTACTTTTGTTCCATTTCAGACCATCAATGTCTTTCCATCCAAAATTTAGTGTTTCCTTACTCTGCAGGAGAAGAAAAGTTCGACTCCGCCCCCGAGTTTAAGGAA